>MPGH01000014.1:303098-575159 GCA_001937105.1 Colletotrichum chlorophyti | reverse complement strand
CACACAGCCATGGGTGGGAGAGATTGTGTAAAGAGTGACTTGATTCTAGAAGAAGGTTTCCTATGTGTGGCGCGCGTATAAGTAGGTGCTTGGTCTCATGAGATTAGCCCGTGCCCACGCCGGTCTGGTGTGCTCAGTGAGGGTTGACCACTTCGTGCCAGTTTCCCAAGCTGGGGGAATAGGGGTTCCCGGAGGACGTTTTGCGGATTGGGGAGTGGACGACGAGAAAATTTTAATTCAAGCGAGCATACCTCTATGCAGAAGTGACTCTGGCCCGAGTAGCTGGTAAAAAGCAGCCTGTTACTTTAGATGAAACATATCTTCCAAGTCAGCGGAAAGCACACAGATTTCCACTTATCCTAAGAATCTCTCGCTAGCAGCTAGCAAACAAACGTAACTTGACAGAAATAGCATCTTCGCCTGTAATCCCCCCTCAGTCATGTCCACGAACTCGTGGCCTTTGGCTTTTCACAGCTCCAGTGTCATTCAAGTGGCCGAGGACATTAGGTAGACCACTCACTCCCAGTTTGATGATGGGTCTATATAAACCGTATGCTCTTGGGCTCTTTTTACCAATCCTTCGCTGCAGTCCCCGGCTTTTTAATGTGCGAACCGAACGATTGCGAGGTTTGGGAAACGCTTGTAGCTTTCACTCAACCACAAGAGATCAGCCTCAACCAGCGAAATGGGCCCAGTTAGATAGATGCTCATAATTCTTGGGGTCAGATTCCGAATCAGTTCCCCAGAATATTCTCCCGAGGTGAATTTCTCTTTGGCGCCGCCCTCTCCCTAGTCTGCTTTTTCCCCTTCGTCTGCCTCTCCATCCTCGACGATGGCTTCTTTGCGTTTCTTGAAGGTACCAACATCAAGCCAGAGGTTTTCGAGATGGACGACGTCTCTGAGGTTGTCGATGTAATAATTCCAGTCATCGAAACCATCTGGCTGGATATCCATGAATGAGAAGCTGATGCAAGGTGTGGGGAGGGTCTGGACATGGTGCTTGCGCAAGGCTTTGATGATTTCAATTGGCGCAGCACTCGGAGGTTGAAGAAGATGGTCGATTATGATGCATTTGAATACTTTCAAAGGGCCGCAACTCTGAAGCAGTAGGTCGAAGTCGACGGAATCGTTCAAGACGCCGTTTAGGACGAGGTACGTTAGTTATGTTCTGCAACGCCGAAGGATTTACGGTCATCTTCAATGGGCACAAGGGCAAGCACTTCTCCAGGTAAAAACTTTGACAGAAGCTCCCAGATCCAGTATGGGCTGAATGTAGTCCACATAGCTTGCGGACCAGACGTCGTACCGTCTGATGGCGATGGAGGTGAGCTGGGAAAGTGGAGCCAACATGTTGCCGAATCTGCCCATGTCGTACGCCTGCATGGTTCTTTGGGTCCAACCAAAGTCTCTCAAGTTGCTCGTCTTGAGCAACAGCCGTCCCAAGACATCATTCAGAATAGCCTCTTCTCTGACGCTGTAGCAGTCGTGGTCTGTCGTGTTGTCGCGGCCCGAGGGTTTGAGGCGGGAGTGTCTTGGGCATGTTCGACGGAACCCTGCTTCGTGCAGCTCCTGAACGCAGACGGCCCTCTCATTCTGGGTGTATCATTCATCGTCGTCGGTTGCGAGAGCGAAGCAGAGCCGATGCACCGCCAGTCCAATCCCTGGCCTCTCTGACAAGTCGCAGGAACGACACGAGTCTCGAAATGAACCAGGGCCTGCGGAAGATGATGCTGCGATACAGATAGCCAGAGGTAGCGATTAATTTGCGGTGTTTGCTATTGGTTCGAGACAAGTTGAGCAAGTCCATCCATCTCGGACACAGTAGATTAACCACAGGGTCGTCGAAGAGATGCGGAGCCTCCCCCTCCAAGCTACTGGGGTGGATGAGTTTTGAGGGGTTTGATTGCGCAAACACTGTATGGATATTGTATGGAGGACGTAACATGGAACAGAAGAGCATGATGAACTCCGAAGGGAGGTCGGCGACCGCCGCCATTATGGATATCGATGATGTCGTTAGAGAGCCACGAGTACAGGTATGCCGAGAAAGGGTGGAACATGTCTAAGGGGGTTGATGTGTTTATGTATTTCCTTAACTCATAAGAAAATGACCCGCTTCATGTTGTGTATTCCAGCAGCTTCAGCTTCATGGCTGTTTCATACTAAGCAGGCTGTCCCTTAGTATGTGTTGATGTCAACGCTGGATTTCAAGACCTTTGGCGGAATGGAAAGCCGCAAATTCCTTCTTTCATGTGTTTTGCTAGGTAAGAAATGTCAGTTGTTAGAAGTCTGCGATCTCAACCTGGTTTCTTTAGTTTGTTTTCTTTGAGACTTTTCCGGCTTATGAAAGTCTTCTCTGACTCATCTGAGTCGGTTGATTATCTTAGTAGCCATCTGAGATAGGCATCCAATAACTGATGGCTGTCTTAAGTTAGTCAAGTTACTGCTTTAATCTTGAAGGGCCCATTGTTTCCATCATCAATCTTGCATACCGATACAAAACCGGATGTCGAAGCGTCTTGAAAGAAGTTGATCAGGTAAGATTGGCTGCGTAAGTGTCCCTGGAACTCGTCTTCATACATTGCGACAAAGATGCCACTTTCAGGCCTCTCAGGTCCTTGATAGGCAGAAAATAAGGTATGCAACACAGTAGAAATGATTGGAGCCTGAAGCCCAAGCCTTTTACTGTAAAAAGGCTCTTGTATTGGCAATGAATCCACTTCTCCTGTCCCTTACAACTAAGAGGCATGCTTCCAACCCGTTGTCTGTAGATGAGCTCGGCCTCCCTGCCTGTGATGTTGCTAGCCTGGTGGCAGTATCTACTTTAGTCTTAAACCTGGGCGAAAGCTTTCAGAATCTGAAACACTTTCGACGTCTAATTTCCTTCAGCTGAATTGACCTTGTCTGTAGGTTTCAACTTTGGTGATGCCCATTCATCCACGAAAAAAGCCTTACCAAAACCTACGGTCTGGAGGGAGGAACTATGGCCGCCTTCAAGATACTCAGATACTACCGTGAGACACTCATAAACACATGGATCTGGACAGCCCTTGTGATTTGTGGAGTTTCTCAGCGGAACATGATATCCGTTGTCTGATTTGGTCTGGCTGTGGGGTTCAGTTCCAAAAGACGAATTCCAGTCCAGTCTCCGGGTCTCACAGTGACGAGTGTCGTTACGGCAACCAACTGAGGAAGATTATGAATGCTCGTAGATCGGTACTACTCGGGTGTCAATCTTCAAATCGGCTTTGATACAACTCGTAGTCACTGATGACGCCCACTTGATTTTACATTGTTCTCGATGTAGGTACTCCTGCTACTACCTTACCTTGAAGTGCTGAGGCACTGAGAGATATGAGAAATTATTATGTGACGACACGGAGAAATGCCACCAGGCAGCATCAAGGCGCCGTTCGATTCAGGAAGAAGCAAACAGGCGGATTCGAAGTGATGAAGAGACCAACTCGGAACAGCTAACTTACTATATCTTATAAATTACCTGGTCTGCCTAAGGTGAGGGAAATGGATGAGGTGGAAAGCGGAAGGTGCACTGAGGGCCGTTCCTTCCAGAGTCGATTCTAGTAATTTCACCCTGGTGCCGCCTGTTTCCCCAGGGAAACCACCAAGCAATCCTCCTTCCCAACAATCATATACTCTGAAGTCTTCTCCGTTAATGCTCATATTTTGTGTAAGAGGGTTGTTTTCCTTCTTCCAACGTTCCACCGCCCCAAAGTAGCCGTACTCGCTGACGTCTCTAGGCCATCTTCCCTCCGTACGAATCGCGACGACAACTCGATGACGGTAAGAAACGCCAGTTGGCACGGTCCCCTGAACGTATCGCCCGAGATGATGACTCTGACGCTTCCTTGAGATTCAGGCCCGAACCCTTTCCACCTTGATCTTCTGCGTCCTTTCTACCTGTCCTCGCTCCTCCACAAGTCATCCGAATCCCTGAGTCTCGTCTCGATAGCAACGACGTCGCCGTCATGGAACAGTTCTCCGACTTGCCTTCCGAGCTCGTAGTAGCTGTTTACGGCTATCTGGGTCCTGGCTTTGAGCCACAATACCTGCAACAGTTCATCTCTACCATGAAATCGGAACGCCGACTAGCCAACAAACTTCGATCATTGTGGCATGACGCTTTCAACTTATCCATGACCTGCAGAAAGAATCGGGATATCATCAAAGCAGTCATGTACCGCAATATTGCCATTTTTGGAGACGGCGCTATTGTCAAGCTCATTTCACTCCTCCGATTCTTTTCTCGCTACCCTGAGATTGCCGCACGCGTCCGACACCTTCACTTATCCCTCGAACCATGCAGAACCGGCATCAAGTCCGTGCAGTCCGGCCACATCGACTTCATCAAACGTACTGTTGAGGATGCGAATTGTTCGTACAGCCCTTTAGACAGGATTTGGTATGAGGCAGACGGTTTTGAGTTCACGTGCGATGAGCACACAAGTTGTTGTAACTATAATCACACTGAAGGCCTCCAACATTTGCGGAGCGCCGAGGCCCGCGGGCAGAGAGAAACCACGCGTCTTGGAGCTTTGGTCAGAATTTTTTTTGTCCCATCTCAAGGGTCTTGAGGGACTTTCAATGGCGCTTCCTTGTGACATGTTGGGGTACGAGGACCAGGTACGCAAACTTGACCTAAATGGGATACAGGTACACCGGAGTTCCAGACTTCAGCTACCCACGCTCAAATCGCTCTCTTTGCGACAAACCCACACTTTGCGCTATCATGTCCCTGAGAAAGCTCTCGTCAAAGACATTCTTGAGCTGTTGCGAATGAGCCCCAATGTCACGCAGCTCCAAATGTTCGACAACGAGTTTTACCACGAAGACATACAGCAGATGAAGAATTTCAATCTTCGGAATATCAGTTCTTTGACGATCTCCGGAATAGCTTTAACAAACGGCTATGTTCGCAACGTTGTTCACCGCTCCGATCGCCTAGAAACTTTCAAGTACCTCAATGTCAGTACGGAAAGCCCCCTCAATATCCTGGAAGCTCTCGAACGGCACACAAAAACACTTCGCACCCTTTGTCTTGAGCCCTCTCACAACCTAGACTGGAAATTGGCACCAATTGAAACAGTATCGATATTCGTCAGCTTGGAAAACGTCTGGATTAACGTCCATAGTATTGCAGGAGCCGACGGTGAGCGGTTTGACGACGTCTCGACCGAAGACGAAGACGAAGACGAAGATGAGGAACCTGAGAAGAACAGGCCACAAAATTTCCTGATGTCTCTCCCTGAATCGCTTCGACGTCTCCACCTGACGGGTCCCGCTCGCATTGTCAACGACGACTTATTGTTCCTTTGCAAAAGCCAGCATCCTAACCTCCATACGGTCGAGCTTGAGGACGTGGAGGATTTTCAGAGCCAAGACGATGGTTCGCGGGCTGGTCTACAAAGCCTCCGGGATGCTTCGAAAAGGAAGACATCAAGTCGCCGGTTACCATCATCACGTCCGCCACGATTTGGGAAACCGGGTTCTGAACACTGCGCCGACGCAGCAACGCACCTGGTTGCTTTTTGTCCCACCCGAGTGGATCGTGGATTCTGGAGATGGTGGGGTCATACATACTGTCAGGTGCCACCCAGCAACACCAGGGCGGTTCTTCATCGACAGTCGTTCAATTTTGGAGTGCGAAGCAAGCTGATATTGTCCGCAACAGGGACTGACTTACGGCTTCGACGCAACATGGGGCTCAATTACCTGAATCCTCAAGGACGAAAAACGAGGCGTCGTTAGTCATCGGGAGGAGCCGGCCGGGCTTTCCTCGAAGTTTTGGGGGAACTGGGGAAATGAGAGTGGACACGTGGAGACCTCGGCTTTTTCGCGGCATTCAGCAGCCCATGTTGTAGTATGTCCTTAGTTACCGACGTAATCATGTGAAGATAGAACAGTTGCCAACGTCTTCGATTAAGACGCAAAACTCTCATGTCGTGATTGACTGTGAAGGGGAGGAATGAGACCTGATAATTGACAATGCAGCTCAGAGATAGACATTGTCAAGAGATAGGGGATGTTTGATCGGGCCGACCGTTTTCCTTTGCCAGCCAAAACGAACATCCCTGGTGTTGTGGCGTTGCTTTCGTAATCTTTGCGAGATACGACTTGACGAGTGAGGAGGGCCGACGTGCTGATAAGATGCTCGCCCGAGGTACAGGCTGACCCCTACAACGTACTTCTGGGTCGCTCTTATCTCTGAGGGGGGAATGGGTGGACCCGACGGCGCATGACGAGCTGTTCGAGATCCCCCCGGTCGCATAGATAACTAGTTATCTCATCAAGCTGAAAGGTCTCGTTGAAGGCGTGATGTTGAAACGGACGATATCCGACAGGCTGACCGTCGTGAATGTTCCTTTCTCATATAGGCGACAAGAAAAGGGGGGGGGGGTACAAGGTCTCTGTGGGTGTCGCTGATGGGAGATGGTGATACGGTGACTGTTTCTGTAGGCGTATTTCGGCCAGGTTTCCGTTGTTCGAGAACGGGCCGTTCGTTTGCCTTTGGTATCGGATGAGAGTGAAGCCACGGAGAACGAGACACAAGAAACACACAGGAGCGCGGTTATCAGAGACCGCGGCGGACCGCGCTGGCTTTTGTACACTTTGTCCCTCCCCGCCTGGGCGTCATGGGTAGTGATGATCTTGCGGGGGAAGGTTTTCTTGGTAGGAGCATGAAAGGATGGTGCCTGTGTCGGTTGCCGTGGCCCGGTCGAGGAAGCGGCACGCGACGAACAAGCGTGGCATCTGATTGGGACGCGGAATTTCAAGATACAACTCTGCTATGCAGTATGCATCATGCCACGTTGGACGAATCCAAGCTAAGGGCCCGGGCTGGCCGGACCGCGCATCTCTTGGTAGGGGACTGGAAAGATAGGGTGGCCTTGGGGTGTGACGGGCGCGCTGGGATGATAAGATGGCGCTGGGATGGGAAAAGTGAGATGAAAGGATGACGGGACGTTGATAGGTGAGATAACGCATTCGGTAGGATGGCATGGAACCCTTACACGTACACACTCGCACATACATACACACGCCAGGCCTCCTTTGAGTACAAGCGCGCTCCCGCGTACGTAGTGAATTCGGACTGCCGAGGAGAATGGACCACAGCGATCGCCATGCGTCTATTAGACTGTTCCAGCGCAGGTTGCAGCACGCGGGGAAGTGCTTAGGGGTGGTTGTAATGACATCACGAGCTGCAGAAACAAGCCTTTTTGTCTTTGTTCTCATTGTTCGCCCGTACCGGCACGCTGGTCCTGAAGAAGTAGAGATTGGTTTTCGTGGCCAGGGTCGTCTTTCATATCAGCTCGATTCATATCAGTTTATCCTAGCCCCAACTTCGTCTCTCTTCGCCGATATGGGCTTTCGATATCATTTTCCCGTCCGCTATCACGCCTGACGGGCCCCTTAGGCGCGGGGAACATGATTCAGTATCCAGGCCCAACTGATACGCACGAACCACCGCCGGGGCCCGTAAACCTTTTCCTTTGTCCCTGTAGCGAAACCAACGAGATATTTCTGGTTATGGGCCCCATCATCTGTCCCTATTTCGCCGGTAATCCTGTCGCGGAATCCCAACGATGGCCCCTGTATGGATTGACCCAGTTCTCCAGCTTTGCCCAAAGCCCGAGCCATTAGGTATCCGAGTGTGGTCCCCATAGATAAAGGGGACGGCGGGGGGGATAGGCAGCTCAAGAATGAAAACCTGAATCGTCACTGGACGAGATCACGTTCGAGTCCGACCGAATCCAGGCATGGGAGGGAACCGGGGCCGATAGCGAAGCGTTCAACACCTCCACTCTGAAAGTGGCATTTCGGCCAGTTTCCACTTTCTCTCCTCACTTCCGTCAGGCTCCTTGCGGGGCGTGGGGGAGAGAGAGAGAGAGAGATGGACCGAGTCTGAGTGAGGGAGACAGGCGGCGTCACATCCCTAGAAGCAGACTAGTGTATCGCTGCGGTGGTAAGGTAGTGTGCTACTACGGCATGGGTAGTGCCTCGCTCGCCCACCCGCTTTTCCTCGCCCCGATCTCGTCCGCATTGGCGTTGACAAGGAGGCCGCAGCTGGATGGAGCTTCTGCGTTTCTGTGTCATTGAAATGTGTGTGTGTGACTCGGCATGGAATCGACGGTGAACAGGACAGCTGAGATGAGCTAGCCCAGCCTGCCTTGTCTTTCTTGGGTTCTGTCAAAAACAAACCCTATCCCATGCCCAGGGTACGGTAGTCAATCCAGTCTTGCCTCCATGTCTTTAAGTCTACATATTGGACATAGTTCCCCCCAAATCTTCCCCAGGTTCATCGTCACACGCGTTCTTCACGTCGCGGTCCCATCTCACTCCCTATTCCGTCTTGGCCTTCTTCCGTTCCCACGGAGTCGCTACGTACTCTCCTTTAATATTTAGTCCCCATTCCCACCCCAGCACGTCACCCTCGACGACATCATCGGAGCTTCACCGAACGTTGACCGACATCTTCATCGGCTTGTTCGCGCCTCTTTTTACAACAAACTACCATACCAAACAAGGACCCAGTCCGCGCAACCCCCCAATTGATCTCGTCCAACGCCGATTGAGCCCCTTTTTCACAAACCAACGAAGCAGCTCGACTTGCGAAACACCGCGACCATGGAGGAAGCCCTCCCCCGCGTCTCCGCCGACCAGGCCCTCGCCCGGCTGGGCTACAAGGCCGAGCTCCCTCGCAACCTCTCCATGTTGTCCATCCTCGGCCTCTCCTTCGCCATTATGGCCGTGCCCTACGGCCTCAGCACAACAATGTACATCACTCTGACCAACGGCCAATCCGTCACCGTCCTCTGGGGCTGGGTCCTTGTCTCCCTCATCTCGTTGTGCATCGCCGCCTCCCTGGCCGAGATCTGCGCCGTCTACCCGACCGCCGGAGGCGTCTACTACTGGTCCGCCATGCTCGCGCCCGCCGGCTGGGCGCCGCTAGTGAGCTTCGTCGACGGGTGGCTCACGCTCGTCGGCAACTGGACCGTGACACTGAGCATCAACTTTGGCGGCGCGCAGTTGATCCTGAGCGCCATCAGCATCTTCAACGAGGACTTTGTCGCGAATGAGTGGCAGACGGTGTTGTGCTTCTGGGCCGTGATGCTTGTGTGCGCGCTGGTGAACGCCTTTGGTTCGAGGTACTTGGATCTTATCAATAAGGTGAGTCCCTACGCTATGCCGTCTTAATGCCCCATGATACCGGCCTGGTCGAGGTGCGCATACTGACCCCGTCCAAAGATTTGCATTTACTGGACCGGTGCCTCGGTTCTGATCATCATGATCACCATCCTCGTCATGGCGCCGAGCAGGAGGTCTGCTGAGTTTGTCTTCGCACACTACGATGCCTCCGAAAGCGGATGGCCCTCTGGCTGGTCGTTTTTCGTGGGTCTCCTCCAAGGTACGAACACGTCTCGACGCTCAACTTCCCTCAACGAACCTCCCTTCAGTGGCTAACCCGCTCCCCCAGCTGCCTACACCCTCACCGGCTACGGCATGGTCGCTTCCATGTGCGAAGAGGTCCAGAACCCCGAACGCGAAGTCCCCCGCGCCATCGTCCTCTCCGTCCTCGCCGCCGGCATCACGGGCGTGATCTACCTCATCCCCCTCCTCTTCGTCCTCCCCGACGTCAAGCTCCTCCTTGAGGTCGCAAACTCCCAGCCCATCGGTCTCGTCTTCAAGACCGCCACCGGCTCCGCGGCCGGCGGCTTCGGTCTCCTCTTCCTAATCCTCGGCATCCTCATGTTCGCCGGTATCGGCGCCCTGACCGCCGCGTCCCGCTGCACATACGCCTTCGCCCGCGACGGCGCCATCCCCGGCCACAGGCTCTGGAGTCAGGTGAACCACAAGCTCGACATGCCCCTCTGGGCCCTCTTCCTCTCCACGGCCGTCGACTGCCTGCTGGGATGCATCTACTTCGGCTCCAGCGCCGCCTTCAACTCCTTCACGGGCGTGGCCACCATCTGCCTTAACGCCAGCTACGGCGTCCCCGTGCTCGTCAACCTCGTCCAGCGCCGCCGCGCCGTCCAGGGCTCGCCCTACCCGCTCGGCAAGTTCGGCACAGTCATCAACGTAATCTGCATCGTGTGGATCTGCTTCGCCGTCATCATCTTCTGCATGCCCGTCAGCCTGCCCGTCGACGCGTCGTCGATGAACTACGCCTCGGTCGTGTTCGCCGGCTTCGCGTTCATCGCCATTGTCTGGTACCTCGCGTACGCGCGCAAGAACTTCCACGGCCCGCCGGTGGCCAAGGAGGAGTTCCAGCCCGGTGAGGATGGGGTCATGGAGGGTAAGGTTCCCGCGGCGTTGGATTCTGAGACGACGGCAAGTGCTGAGAAGAAATAAGGTCGAAGTGACGGCGATGAGAAACCGCGTGGCGTGTCTGTGTAGGCTGTTTGATTGTCATTTGTGATACCACTTCTTTTACGGAAATTGAGAGAGTCAGTCTGAACCGCGTGGACCAGAGATGCCGCCGAGTCTTAGAGTGATCATGTTCATGCCGACACGGACTTGGGACGTTGAGGCATAACACTAGAGTATTTAGTGTTGTGATATGATGAGCACAAGTTGAACTCCTCCCAGGATCCAGAACTACAGTCACACATCATCTCAACCAAGGTGCTGACATGCCAGCAGGATCGCCAGTGTTTGCAGCATGAAGCTGCCAGCCTCAAATCCGTACTTGTCCTCATCCTTGTCTTAACTCTCATCCGCCTACTCATCCTGTGCTTCACTCCTAGTCTCCTCCATGTTCTCGCCCGTGTTCCCCTGTCCAATGGAAAAGGTGGTATGTACCACGAGAATCCTGTTCCAGAGTGCGAGATTTGTTGAGCCACGCAACCGCAAACTCGTCGACAGCCGTGTGGCTATTCTCAAGCCCGCTACTTAAAATCATTTCTCCAGCTACCATATGCACGGGAAGTGGGACAACATTGGTGGCATCCCATGTGATCCATTGTCCTTCGTGGTCAAATCCATAGCCCTTCCAACCGGCCTTGACAGATTACAGACTCAGCCTCGGTATTTCTTTGTCTGAGAGCTCGATTTCTATGTACGTCGTTGTCATCAAAGCGTCTTCTAAGGGAAAATGTGGATGGGGAAAACCTAGCTGCGTGGAATCCTCTAGAACATCAAAGCCACCCTACTGCATTCATCTTTACCCCTCTTGAAGAAGAAGAAACTGACACCTAGGTGCCTCCTACTGTCTAAGCGTTTGGCTGTGTTCCAGGCAATCGTCGATTTGCCGGTTCCAGCTACTTCATCAAGCCAGGAAATCGGGTTTGCTATTGAAGTCTTTGAGAAAGGAGTCTATTTCTTGAATGAGAGCCACTTTTGCCTCCCGGTGACGAAAAGCGTCATGTTCGTTATGCCGGCTGTTGTGGCGGGCGCCTCTCGCTACCACGGATTTCGCGAATCGATCTCATTTGACTCGATTCTCAACGTTGGAGATGTTTCTCTCAATTCTTTTCGCCTGATACTCTATTAGACCGGAACGGCCATGCTGGTGGGATCAGATAAATACTCACAGAGTTGGCCTAAATTTCTCTCGTTTTCGAGCCGAGTCTGCGGAATGTGGTATACCAGAGCCTCAAGCAGGCCCTCAAACACACCCACGTCGCATTCTCTTAAGGTCAGATTTGACTGGTGCAGCTATTATTTGACATACCGGAAGCTCGATTAGCTAGAAAAGGACAAAGCCCGAACTGAATGCCTGGCTGACGGGCGTCTCTTTCCTCGAAAGCTCTAAGAACAAGTCGCAAGATGCCCCCTTTGAAAAATGTTTTGTGGACAGCAGTGGGAGTATACAATGCGTACTTTGCACAACGACATTATGGAGTCGTTTTGTGGGTTATGTGTTTTAAGGTATGCTTCGAAAGTTCACATTGTTTCTCCAATCGTCTTGCAACGTATCTAATTCAGCAACGACATAGCGATATTGACGCAGAGACGGTTTTTGAAGGCGATTTCGTAACGACCCCGGATTGAATCCAGTCATATGTCCTGCACACAGCCAAGTTTTGGCGATGGCTTTGGAGAACCGGACCTGCAAATGAATTATGACATCCTGATATTGAACAGATGTTGCTGCTTCTGACATGACTAAGTCCAAGGAACCGAAATAAACCGGCCCGGCGACCGGCAACACGTTGCGGTCTCTGAGCCGGTAGCTCCACTTTTGCGCAATAGGCGTATTCCAATGGATGACTCTTCCTGTTTCATGCGTTTATCTCAATCTCCGAATGAGTCAACCCTTTGCTCTTTAAAGACACGCTGAGGCTTGATTTTCTACATACTGACTTTCTACAGATTCTCACATTTTTACTGCATTCTTTACCATAAAAGCAATGGATCTTCCACTCGGTCCCCCCGTCCCTTCGGGCTCGGCAGCGGCCCCCACACATACCGCGCTCCACGGACGGTTCACATCCGTCGTTCCCCTTGAGTCGTCGCACACTGAAGCGATCTTCAAGCACCTCGGCCAGGCAGAGAATGCGTGGCGCTGGACCTACATGCTCACCGAACCGCTCCTCGAGTACAACCAATGCGAGACTGCAATTAACGAGTGGAGCAGCTCCCGAGATCCGCTGTTCTTTGCGGTTTTATCTGGACCTGCATCGGATCCGTCTTCAGAAGCCGTGGGCATAATGTCCTACCTCAACATTGTTCCAGACCATAGACGCATTGAGATTGGGAGTATCACCTTCGGCGAGCAACTGAAGCGTACTAGGGCTGCGACAGAAGCCCAGTATCTTCTCATGAAGAACGCCTTTGACTCGGGGTATCTCAGACTCGAATGGAAGGCCAACCACCTCAACAAGCCGAGTTTGGCAGCTGCGGAGCGACTTGGCTACGTGTACGAGGGCATATTCAGGTGAGGCGTCGTAGCAGATCGATTCGGATTGATATGTACTGATCCCAGACAGAAAACATATGATTGTGAAAGGCAGGCAGAGAGACACGGCTTGGTTGAGTATTACTGACGATGAGTGGCCTGTCGTCAAAGGTGGTCTCGAGTCCTGGCTGAGTGAGGCAAACTTTGATGAGCAAGGCAAGCAGCGGCAAACCCTGAAGCAGGCGAGAGAGGCCTTCCTAGCAGGACAGACCGCGTGATGTTCAGAACAAGCCTTAGATGTGGAGACAACAAATGCAGCAGAAGTCTATTCGAGCAGGAAACTGTCACTCGTGGTCGATACGTTGCACACAGCGTATTGAATGATGAAGTTACAACACGAGAACGGATATGCACGCAGCAACGACACCGGGTCAGCTTCGCTCCTTTTACAACCGAGGGTTTCACGGAAATGTGTCACAGTCTTCTGTTGATGGGCCTTGGCCATGTTTATTCTGTTCCACCCCCGCATGTTAGGGCTCCCCAAAGTAGAACATGATCGGTAGATGTGCATTTAGGCTAAACTCACATTTCCCCGACTTGGAACTCCCCGGCTACCGGTCAAGCCGGTCTTTCGGAAAAGCGCCGCGTTGCATTTCGTGATCGCAAGTCCCGGCTTCCGATTATCGACAATGGCCTCCCGATGTGGTCTCACGGCTGGTGGAATGCAGGTTTTCCTTGGATCCCGCGCGGGGTTTCCTGACATATTGACAATATACAGTTGTGTTTAAAGTCAACGTCATGGCTAGTACTGCGATAGAAAGTCTATCCAAATAGCGTTCCAAATTTGCCGGCTTCACAAGAGGTTCCGGTTTCCGCTGACAGAACAATGAAAATCAACTTGGCGGCATCAACCTTGGCCCTCGTCGGAGTGAGCCAGGCGAGGAACTCGACATTTTTGAACCCAATTATCAGCGGGTTTAACCCAGACCCGAGTTGTGTCTTTGTTCCCGAGCTCGACGACACATTCTTCTGCGCGACGTCAAGCTTCCTTGCCTTCCCCGGGCTACCCATTCACGCCAGCCGAGACTTGGTTCACTGGAAGCATGTATCGAACGCATTCAGTCGCGCGGATCAGCTACCCGGAATGGCATTCTTGCCGAAGGCAACCAGTGGTATCTACGCCCCGACACTACGCTTCCACCAGGGCACATTCTACCTACTTTGCACTCTTGTGAACCAACAACTACCGAGAACCAACGACAGCCGATGGGACAACTTTGTCCTTACCTCGACAGACCCTTACAGTTCTGATGCCTGGTCCGATCCCGTCCACTTCAGTTTCCCCGGTTTTGACCCGTCGCCTTTCTGGGACGATGATGGTAAGGTATGGGTCTCCGGCGCTCACACAGCTGCCTACTACCCCGGAATCATGCATGCGCCACTTGACCTTGAGACCGGCGAGATCGGCGACATCATTATGCCTTGGAACGGCACTGGCGGGAGATCCCCTGAGGCTCCACACTTTTGGAAGCGCAACGGATGGTACTACCTGCTCCTTGCCGAAGGGGGCACACGGGAGAACCATATGGTGACAATGGCACGATCAAGGAGCATACAAGGCCCCTACGAGCCCGCGCCAGCAAATCCTCTCCTCACTTCAGCAAACGACACCAGTTCATACTTCCAAGCCGTTGGCCACGCCGACCTCTTTCAGGACGCCAAGGGTCAATGGTGGGCTGTTGCGCTGGCAGTCCGCGCGGGGGGGACTTATAGCCAGGACCCTGGCGCGTACTTTGGTAACTTACCTATGGGTCGAGAGACCGTCCTTACTCCTGTGACCTGGGAGGACGGCGAATTCCCAGTCTTCACTCCTGTCACCGGTAACGTTTCCGGTTGGCCTCTTCCGCAAGAGGCTGTCCCTGAGCAAGGAGAAGGCCAGTTGAGCGACGCAGACGACAACGTCGACTTCCCGCCTGGAAGTAAGCTCCCGATACACTTCCTTCACTGGCGCTTGCCAAAGGCAAGAAACTACGCTGTGTCACCGCCTGGTCATTGGAATACCCTAGCCCTCAAGTCCTCTGTTCTCAACCTCACAGCTTTCGACGCGGACTTCGCGCTAGGTCGCGGTCAAACTTTTGTCGGACGCCGAATGGCACATTCCCTCTTCAAATTCCGAGTCGATGTGGATTGGGCAAAGTCGCTGACGAAGGAGGAGATGGAAGTTGGCGTTTCAGCTATTCAAGACCAAGCTCAGCATTTTGACCTGGGCATCGTCTTCCTCAAGCCTGAGGGAAGCGAGGATCTTCGACCACATCTTCGCTTCCGGGGCATCTCCGAAACACCTTATCGCGCGACAGAGAACCCTCCAAGCAATATTTTTCCTTTGCCCGACGGCTGGGCTGGGCAAAAGATTACGCTCCAGATCCAGGCGGTCAACAGCACACATTTTGCGTTCTCGGCTGGACTGGCTTCTGCGGGTGCAGAAACTGAGCTACGAGTGTTTGGGTATTGCAAGGGTACCGAATTAGTGCCGTATTATTCCGGTAAGTTTGTGTGCGCCACATAACTGGATCAACTGCTTGAAACTAACAGGATCTCAGGCGTGGCGGTTGGCGTTTATGCAACGTCTAACGGAAAGCATGGGGAGCAAGCATTCGAAACTTATATTTCTAATTGGAGATACACTGGCGTCAGACAGCTGAGGAGTCAGGAAGATGTCGACAATGCTGATGAGATAAGGAACTAGACGCATATCGTGGATTCACGTCAGACCTCAAAACCCTGTGACGCTCTAGGACTGGCATTCGGAAACTGAGGACAAGATGGTTGATGGTTTTATAACTGCAACATCAGAATAGCATTTCATCCCTCCACGGCACCGCACAGAACGGCCAGACAAAATAACCATCTTCGTTGGAGAACCCGACTGGAGTTCAGGTGGACAAAGAAGCACTTCAGAATAGTAGTCGTAACAATCCTCTACTTAGCTACTTCGTGCCCCCTAAGATTACTAAACAAATCTGACAACCAGAGTCGTCCACCGCAAATCTTGCGGTGAGATTTGCGGTGTTTCGTTTTACACTTACAGTGAACATGTGGTTAGGTTACATCAGTCTCAAGCCGGACAGATTGGATGAGCTATCCTCTCAACGCACTCCGAAAAAAGGAAATCCCAGTCCTGGTGCCAAGAGAGCATCCAAACCCCGCTGACAGCAGCTCCGAGGTTGTTTTGCGTCCTTTCACGATGTCATAGCGTCAGTTTCAGTCTGCTCTCCGCTTGCAAAGTACGAGTGAAGCAGCTCACATGCAATTTACCGGTTTCCCTTGGTCATCCGCATGTTGACTGAATGTAATGCTACTCCACTCATCATTATGAGGTACCGAGCGCGACGGTCCGCAGCTTGCCCCACCAGTATCATAGCTCAAATATCGCGATAACCACGGCACATACAGTGTAGGCCCCTCTTACGGTCCTCTACGGGCCGATATGTGATCAATCAAGCAATAACAGTCTTGATATAGCGAAGTGAGACCGGGACATCCTGTCGCTGTACATGAGCGCAAGTAAGTTCCACTTGATGAGTCCGATACCCTCGGTGAAGGGGATCGCGAAATCCGGAACGGTCGGCCGCTAAGAATGACACACAAAACTCTAATTAAAGGTAGGTAATCAGAAAGCGTCCAACGCAAAATCACACGCAGAACTCTAAAGTACGATATATGAGCTGACGCTTGCGCGTTTCATCTTCCTTGCATGCAGCTGCAAGCCAGTTGAACTGTTCCTCCAGCGGGTAAATCAGTATTTAAAAGATTTAAGCTAGACATCTCGAAAACATGGCGACGGCATTCTTGATGGGTGGGACCGACTTCAAGCCCGACACTGACATTCCTGATCTGACGGGAAAGGTCATTCTCGTGACGGGAGGGAACGCAGGTCTCGGCCTAGAGTCGATCCGCCAGATCGCCAAACACAACCCCGCACAAATTTACCTCGCGGGCCGGTCCAAGGAGAAGGGAGAAGCTGCGATTGAGGGCCTGAAGAAGGACGGATCCGGTAGTGTGCCGATTACATACCTCCCGCTGGATCTCGCCTCGTTCGACAGCATCAAAGCCGCAGCGAAGACTTTCATTGAGTCTTCCACGCGGCTCGATATACTCATCAACAATGCCGGGATTATGGCAACGCCCGAAGGCATTACCAAGGAAGGCTATGAGATCCAATTCGGTACTAATCACATGGGTCATGCGCTGTTCACTCAGCTCCTCCTGCCAACTCTGAAGCGAACGGCACACGAGAATCCTGACGTGCGAGTCGTCTTCCTGTCGTCGATGGCCGAAAGCTGGGCACCTAAAGACACTTACCGGTTCGAAAAGCTCAAGACCACCATGCCCGACATCCCGACCCGTTCCCGTTACGGCATCTCCAAAGTGGCCAACATCCATTACGCGGCGGCCCTCGCCGAGCGCAACCCGGATATCAAGATCGTCAGCGTCCACCCCGGTATCGTCGAGACAAACCTTACAGACTCCATCACCAACAATAGCAATTTCCTTGTCGGGATGGCTGTCTATCTCGGCCTCAAGATCGTGGCGGTCAGTCCTCAGAAGGGAGCTTTGAATCAGCTTTGGGCAGCCTTCAGCCCGGACGTGAAGAGCGGTACCTTCTACTGCCCCGTCGGTGTCGCTGGCAAAGGGACGCAACTCAGCGAAGACAAGGGCAAGAGGGAGGAGCTTTGGGAATGGACCGAGGGAGAACTCCGGAGCCATTTGTAAGGGGCAATAGTCCACAACTGCCCGAGCAGAAAAGGGGCGCAACAACATGCGAGGATCCAAAGCTTCGTATCGCTTGTCACATTTTGTCAGTTCTCGTCATTTCTTGATTACTTTTCTTTCCTTTTTATTCTTTTAGCGTAATGCGGAGCCGGCTCATAGTGGTTTTTTCAGTCGGTAGTTTCATGTATGTTGGCCCTCGTGGCTAGTTGCCGTTTGTTGAAGCATGCATGAACTTACCAAGGCGGTTTTCTGTTGCCGATGAAATTGCGCCGCGAAATGGCGAACCTGCTCGAGTCGGGTTAGAGTCAACGTAGGCTCACCTATGAATCAGCAACTTCCGACGCTAGAAACGGGGGAGGGATGGGACCCGCCGTCAACTCCTCGGAAAGTTGAGGCCCCAGTTGGGAGTTCCACCAGACCAGCAACTGGAAAAAGAACCGAGGTTGCCCCCCGTTGTTGAGCAGAAAATTCAAGGCGAGCGGAACTTCTGCAATGAAGCTTTTCTTATCGTCTAAACTTGGATAAGTGACCTGTCAACTGTCGTTGGGCCCAACAATTCGACAGATGATCGAGGGGGCGGAAATATTTATCCCCTTGAGCCTCAACTTTCACCGAGGGCAGGTTTACGCGCAATCCTGTATCCGCTTAAAGGAGGCTCATTCCCCACAAGGCAGTGGACTCGGCCGATGCTTAGCGTCGTGTTCGCACTTAGGGCTTAAGGTTAATCAAAACATTTTTCAATCAAACTTTCTCGTTGCAACGGCTGACGTGTGTTGAAAGAACCCCGTCTTTGGTGTAAACGGAAGTAGATGCATCTACAGGCCCGAACAACGTTAGAGCCGGAGTTCCCTTGTGCTTCCATCGCAAGGGGTGGTTCGGCCGATGGAGTTCATGACGGCCATAACATCATCAGTGCCATTTCCGCTCCGCTTAACAATTGTATCTTCATGATGGAGCCGCTGAGTGGAAACCTCCTATTTACACAGGGTGAGCCGCAACAAGTGGTGGAGTAATAACGGAGAAACCAACCTTGGCCTCTGGAGCCGGACATGCCCTTGATCGGATAGATCGGCTGGATAAGCCTAAGCCAAGCAAAGCCAAGGTGTTTGCTGAGATTGAAACTGCCACTTCAGGCAGTTCTTCGCAGTCGCCACGCGTCTTGGAAAGGAGAGCTTGTTTGTAATAAGAGAAAAAGTCTGGATTCTGATGCGAGAGGAGCCCGTCCTCCGGCACCGTTCATGTAAGTCGCGCGGTCGAATGTGTCAACGCTGCACTGCAGTCTGCCGACAGTCAGCCCTGGCCACTTTCCAGGAACCCGTCATGATCCCACTATCTCGTTCTGGTCCCCACGTCCTAGCGTGTGCCACTGTCTCGCAGAATTTGAAGCTTGAATGATTTTACAGAGTGGGCCAGCTTCCTCCTTTCCGGGGGAGTCGCCGGCTGCAAGGCTAGATTAAAGGTGCCTCCTTGAGGTCATGGGCTCCGGAGGATGACCAGGGAGATGGGCAACGGTGATGCCGACTATCCGGGCAGGCGCCACAGTCCCGATCCAACGAGGGTGCTCCTGATGAAGGTTGAGAGAGTACGGATAGGAAGACGGTAAACAACGTCGTATAAATAACCATCACGCCCCCCATCAGTTTGCTCCTCGCTCTCGATACCCCATTGTGCTTGTTCACGCTCACTTTCCTTCACTTTTTCCAAACACGCTCTTTTTTGTTCCAACTCCAGTCTCTCCTTCAGATCTTTCTGTGCATACTTGACGTATTCCACCAAAGTGTTGATCACATACAAACCGCGACGATGCGCTTCCTTCCCGTGATTGCTGGCCTCAGCGCCCTGGCCGCCGCCGCTCCCGCCGAGCTCGACACCCGCGCCTCCTGCACCTTCACTGACGCCAAGACGGCCATGTCCAAGAAGACGAGCTGCACTGACATCGTCCTCAACGGCATCAAGGTCCCCGCCGGCGAGACCCTCGACCTGACTGGTCTGAAAGACGGCACCAAGGTTACCTTCAAGGGCACCACTACCTTCGGCTACAAGGAGTGGGACGGCCCCCTCATCTCCATCGGCGGTAACAAGGTCACCGTCACCGGTGCCTCCGGTCACTCCATCTCCTGCCAGGGCGAGCGCTGGTGGGACGGCAAGGGTGGCAACGGCGGCAGGAAGAAGCCCAAGTTCTTCAAGGTCAAGATCAACAACGGTGCCATCAACAGCCTGAACGTTAAGAACACCCCCGCCCACGGCTTCAGCATCAACGGTGTCAGCAACCTTCAGGTGTAAGTCATCCTATTTGTTTATTTGTCACAGTTGAATGCTCACATAGCTTTGCAGTAACAACGTCCTCTTCGACAACAAGGACGGTGACTCCAAGGGAGGCCACAACACCGATGCCTTCGACGTTGGTGAATCTTCCAACGTCCTGATCTCCGGCGCCAAGGTTTACAACCAGGACGACTGCCTGGCCATCAACTCTGGCAGCAAGATCACCTTCGAGAAGGGCTACTGCTACGGCAGCCACGGCCTGTCCATCGGTTCCGTTGGTGGCCGCAAGTCCAACACCGTCTCCAACGTCGTCATCCGTGACTCCACCATCGAGAAGGCCGACAACGGTATCCGCATCAAGACCATCGCCAACAAGACGGGCAAGGTCAGCGGTATTACCTTCGAGAACATCACCCTGAAGAACATCAACAAGAAGGGCATCGTCATCCAGCAGGACTACGAGAACGGCAGCCCTACCGGCAAGCCTACCGGCGGCATCCCTATCACCGATGTCACCGTCAAGAACGTCAAGGGAACCGTCGCTGCCAAGGGCACCAACGTCTACATTTTGTGCGCCAAGGGTGCCTGCTCCAACTGGAAGTGGTCTGGTGTCTCCGTCACCGGCGGCAAGACCTCCAAGGACTGCTCCGGCATTCCCTCTGGCGGCGCCAAGTGCTAAATGTGCGCTGGAGATGAATCTGGGAGCTGTGCTCTCGGGTTGAGCGAGCTCTGGCTGTGAAAGTTAGGGAACGCTGGTCGCTTGTGATGGCCATGTGGCTTGGTTAGAAGCCATGCCAGTGTCGCTCCCCTTACCCGGGTTGTGTATTGGCCTGGGCTAGTCATCGTTCGATTCTTAGATACCCTTTGTGGAATACAGTTCAGTTTAAGTTTTATATCGTCTGGTTACTTTCTTGGTGAATACTCGATCAATAGCAGTTGAGAACCGTATGCTATGGACTCCAGAAAGAGGGCTTGTTATTCAACTTGCCAGGTTCTCTGCCCTCCTTCCTACGCAAAGTAAGTCTATCGACGAACAAAATGAGGACCCTGCAAGCTCCGTAGACATTGATGTTACAATGGCCCTTGTTTGATCGTCACACCAGGCATCTACTAATGAAGCGTGCTGAGGGCCTGTATGATAAATGGCTTAACCGAGGTCTTACTGCAAGCTGTCTTCCACAAGTTCTATAGGAAGAGATTTAGTCTTAGTTTGCGATCTGAGAATTTCTTGTTGCTGAATATCCAGCATCAGACAGTTCTTCTCAAGTCAAGAATCAAGGCAGATGAATCTCAGAGTGTCTGATAACAGCAGGGACTCGATTATACCTAACACATGTGACAAGCACGTTGCCAACAGGCACCCGGATGCAGCTATCGAATGCACTAACTACGACCGCCCCTCCGCTGCTCGGGAGTATAATTCAACTTATGATTACATATCTGCTGTTTTGCACTCCCCCTAATGTTTCGTAAAAATAAAGAAGCCAGAAGGCCAAAACTCTTGGACGGGGAATTGAACCGTTCCATTACCGGTCCCGGTCGTAGTTCGAGCGCCCTGGCGGCGAACAGCGCTTTTTTATTGTCCAAAAATGTCTTAACGTTACATAATCACATGCCCAAAGCTTATGGCGCTAAAATCACGCCACACCACGATGCCACACCATATCGCATATGCATCAATCCGAAATGATTACCGCCTTCACTTCTCACGCTCCTGTGGCCGGCGCGGGAGATGATAGTTCTTGAGGACCCTACGCTGCTACGTCCGAACTGTTCCGATGGTGGGCGATCCCTTGATCTGGAACTGGCTGGTGACAAGCAGATATCCTGACCATTAGACTTTCGAAGATGTATATGTTTCTGGTGGATGATGACCCAGCAGCACCTAACGCTGTCTATCATCTTGAGCAGCGCACGTGCTTGAAATGCTATGCGCAGAGACAAGCAACAAAGAAGTCTGGGTGACCGAAAAAGGCATCACGCTTATAGTCAACGCGTCCCCTACCACTTCAACGTGTTACTTTGGGATCAGGTAAATTTGCTAAAGTGGCCAAGGCAAGATGAGTGTGAAGCTACGTGGTTGCTGCTGATAACATACCCGAACACAAGTCTAAAGAGTGAAATCAACTCTGAATTGTGTACACATTATATGTGATTTTAATTCCGCAATGTACTGGCGCATGGTTGCAACCAAATGTCTGCGGCCCCCAGTAGAAACCTGAGACTGGAGGAACATCATCCTGTGAAATGTCCAGTATTACCGACCAAAGTGGCAATGCTCTCGCATACTCCACAAGATCGATACAGTTTCCGCGAAACCATAGAGCTCTGCTGCCCGTTGAAATATGTTGATGGCTGGTGTACATTCAAAAGCCAACGAAGAGTAGCATGATTGTGCAAAGTGCAGTGAGTGAGCAGGTGAGCGTATGTGGTGAGAAATGCTTTTGCACCATAGATGGGAATCTGTCACATCCCAAGATCGGCTTAGACGCCTTCAGCACCTCACCAAACGTACAAGTCTCAAGCTTCAAAATTGACTAGTATTCTGGTGATGGCCTCAGTCGGGACACACTTTCAACAAAGACGTAGCAACCCCACTCACGGACTGACGTGATGTAATCTATGGAGATTGAGCATGCTCGCATTCGAAGATATCAAGTCCTATGCTGTGCCTTCAAGGCAGATCTCAGGGTCTCATCGTCACAGTGGCTCCAGTTGTCAAACCGCTACCGAGCTAGCTCACCGTCCCCACGTCTCGGTGGGCGCCTCGGTGAGGATCGATCGGCGATATCCCGCTGAGATTTTCTCCGTCCGCTGAATTTTCTGGACGAGAAAATCTGCGCAGGCACCCTGCTTCAATATCTCGATGCACCGAGATGGGAGGAGAATAAAGCTTTGCATGATGTAATTAAGTTGTCATCCCGCGACACACCATGATTCTGATGGTGGTGCTGTGGGGAGGCTGAAGTCATCCCGCAGTGGGTTCGCCGTGCGTGCCTAGAGAATTGGCTCCAGCTTTGTGGTGAGTAAGAAGAGCTCGATGTGATGTCATACGGTTTCTTGGTGTTTAAATGGCAGCCATCTGGCCTCGAACAAGCGGCTCATTATCAGAACAGCAATATCATCACGCGACACACGAATCAAAGATTTACATTTCGAAACACTTTTGACAATATTATACGTCGATACCGAAATCCTACTACCAGTATCAAACAATCAAAATGTCCGCCCAGTTCAGCAACACCACCAACAACAAGGCCACCAGTGCCGGCACCAAGGTATGTCGGGGGACGTTCTCGAGGATTGCATCCTCTTCTGGAAGCCTAAGGGTAACATGTGCTAACGAAGACCAGGTCGAGCCCGGCGCCGCAGCCCCTACCATGGCTGAAGCCACCGGCTCCGTTGCGTCCGACTCCCTCGCTGCCGAGTCCGCCCGCGGTGGCGGCGAGTTCGCTAACAACCGCGGCGTCGAGTCTGGTAGCGGCAGCAACAAGTCCAGCAACAACACATCTTCATCAGGCACCAACACCTCTTCTTCCAGAACCGGCACCGGCTCTGCTCCCGGGTCTGGCTCCTCATCGATCCCCGGTCAAGCCGGCACGGCGCCGACATACGTGAACAACCAGTACATCCGCGACCCCGCGGGCCCCCACGGCAAGAACATCAGCGAGGGCTTCGACACCAAGAACACCAAGGACGGCATCCAGGCCGCATTCAACGCGGAGCCCGGCAGCGAGAACGACCCTGGCCGCGTGGCGGAGCTGGGTTTCCAGCAGAGCACTACCAAGGCCGGTCGCGACGCCGGGCCGAGACAGACAGAGGTGACCGGCCAGACCGTGTACGAGAACTTGAAGAGCGATGTCCAGGCATAAGGACAGGAAACGTGTAATGACCTTGTATGATTAGCATTGGAGTATTCATAAGGGCGAATACGGAATCTGGTAATTCCCAATACGTGCATATGACAGGATCCTGAATAAGTCCAACGGTGCTGCGATGAGATGTGCTTTTAGGCTTGCGAGTTCTTTCGCTTTCCCTCCCTCATATTCTTCACCAACGGCAAATTGACGTTCTTCATCGACAAGCCGCACAGAATGGGATGTCCTCTCACCGTTTGAATGCACCACACAAGCAAAGCTATGTGCCGGAGTACGGAATGGTTCAAAAAGGAAATTCGATTTTATCTCCTTTTGACCGGATTGTGCTCAGGTTGAGCCCGTTAAGTAGTCCTTGGCTTACAATGTCGATGCCAATCAACTGCTCAAAATCCACTCTCTTGTGGTCCTCCCGCGACTGATCTGCCACCGGCTGTTGGTCTCAGTGTTAGGAAACATATTGATCACTTCTAAGGGCTCTGTCAGATAAATCGGGCGCTTGGTCTAGGGGTATGATTTTCGCTTCGCACATAACCTTCGAGTTGGTACGAATATGTGAAAGGTCGTGGGTTCAATTCCCACAGTGTCCAAACTTTTGCCCACCCAGCCCCAAAGGGTTCCATTTTCCATTTTCGTCTGCTGAAGTGGGAAACACTGACGGTAAATAAATGAGGGTGTCTGTCATTTTACTTTTTGTTTACTGAAGGAGGCCTGGATGCATGCACCCTGCGCGGAAAGAGGAAAAAAAGAAAAAAAAAGAAAAAAAGAAACAAAAGGAAGAAATCCATTTACCTGCTTCGAAATCCGATCAAGTGCCCTCTGACTGACTGATAAGTCTTGATCTACAGACCTTGTCATGTTCAGGTATAAACAAGCCAGTAGTCGGCAAGCCATTGCCGTAACATGGGAGAAGTGACGGATTAAAAAAAAAAAAAAAAGCTCTTTTGAACTCCGTACAACCGAACGGACTCACCGTTCGGGCTGTTTCCGGACTTTGATTCTTGCAGGGTGGACCCCGTTAAGATAAACGGTTGCCTAATCCATCGATAGACCGCTGCCACTTCACCTCGCTCACGAAGGATTTCTCAGCGTTTCCCCTGTCCCCCAAGACGGGTTAGAGCGGCCACCCGTTCTTGGGCCGCTCGTCCCAGGCCAAAGAGAGGAGACACGGGCTAGTAATAAGCGTAATTCCAACTTCGTTAATACACCGCACTCTCTTTCACCCCGGCCAGCTCGTATTAAAGCGGTTCATTCGGCGAAGGTTGAGTCCGTATCGAAACCAGCAAGCCGAAACTCAGGCGCGCGCGCGTCTTTGCGTGGAAACGAGTCAGGGCCCAAAACCGGAGGGAAAAGGGAGCAAGGAGTCTTATTCAGCGGGCCAACAAGCGCCGATGTGCCGATATTACAAGAAAGCAAGACGTTAGAACCACTCTACGTCTCTCGCAGAAGAGCCCCCCAGATTCCACGCCAACAAGGGGGCGACGACGATAGGAACAAGCGCGACTGGAATCCCGCCCACGAATGTTGTCACCCATGCCTATCCTACGGTGACAATCATGAGTGCGCCTGAGTCGTACCAGCTCGAGTCCCTCGCGTCGGATGCCGGCAAGCCCCCGTCTCCGGCCGTCTCCATCGACCCGTCCAACGTCCGGTGGCTGAACCAGGGCGGCCGGAGATGGGAGGTTTGCAAGATCGTCTGCCGCCTCTTCGCAACGTTCTTTAGCGTCATCGTCCTCTGCATCGTCCTAGCCTGGTATCAAATCCAACCTGTCTACGACACTAGTCCCGGCTGGCCGTACATGTGCCTGCCTGGAGTATGTATTGCCAAATGCCTCATTTGTCTTCTAGGTTCAAACGCTCACATCGTCTTTTTTTCTTTCTAGGTCATTACTGGATTCCTGTGGGACCTGGCTGAGTTTCTCACCATCTGTGCCCGCTATGGTCGTGGAATCACGCCCAAAGCCCTTATCGGCGTCGAGCTCGTCATCGCCATCGGCTCATTGTTCGGCGCCGCATGGCTCGCTTTCATGCTCAACAGCGATGTCACCTCGGGCTACTATCAAGTGACTATGTCCCCCTACAATATAGCTCTCACGGGCTCTGTTTGTACTGCTGCAAGCGGGTGCGTACCCTGATGCTTTTCTTTCACTTTCTCGTGCCGCACGCTAAGTCTCCAACCTAGGACCATCCACTTGTTTCTATGCATCCGGGCCTGCATCGAGCGTCGTCGCGAGATCCGACGGCGAAGGCCTCGCGTCATGTATATACCCGAGACGGGTCAAACAGTCTACGTCGTGGCTAAGCCGTTCCCCAAGCTGCCGCCATGGAGGCCACAGCAGCCCGCAGCGCGAATGCAATCATTTCCGAGATCACCACAGAGCGCCGTGAACAACACGCAGCGCCAACACGTTCACCTACACACAGAACTGCCGCTACAGCCTTTGCCTGATCGCCCCGGCGAAGGATCCCCTACGCCGTCCATTATTAGGAGGAAACCGGTCCCGGGGCTACCACGGAGCATACCGCCGGGAGACTGGGAGCGACACATGCGACCTAACATGCGCCCGCCACCGGAAGACTACCAGCCGGACGAGGCCGAGCTCGAGAGGATGAGGAGGGGAGACGCACAACCCCAGCTCATTCTGCCGGGAGACGTCGACATCAAGTTTGCTACGAGCATCACCGGCATGACGCCTGCCAATGCAGATTCCCGGGAGGGTAAGTATCGAGTGAATTTGGCTCAGATGCCAGTGCCGACGGGAGAGTCGTCAATTGCTGCGACTGGCGGGCCGCCTTCATTGTAGCGGTCAGCAAGACGCCACCGGGTGTATTATCATTTCTGCAAAAATAACGCATGGCGTTGAGGGCATTCGGAGGGCGAATCCATCAGCTATTATATCACATACAGCTAGCATCTTGGTAGTCTATGATGAATTTCGGCTTCACTTGCGCTGTTGAACATGATCATGTCATCTTTTCAAAGTCTACCCTATGGACGCGGGCCGATTATCCCGAGACAACCTGGTAACGTCCCAAAACCGACACAGCAATTCGAGTATCGCAAGTCTATGGCTCGGGCGAAATGCCATCTGACAGAATGCTACCTTGGGTGGACGGGACAATCACAAAGATCCCAGAATCCCATGCTCTCAATGGTGGGACAGCACCGGGCGCCGGCCTGTCAGGGGGGAATTGGGCGCCGTAACAGGCCATTTAGGCCTGCGACGTGAGAATGTACTCCACTTTCCGTCTTTAATGTCGCGCTCCGAATGGCCCGTTGGGGGGTAATGGAGGGGGGGGGGACATACCCCCTGTCCCGCCTGCTTCTGTACCTTCCTCCTCTAGGATGGTCGCTGGGCTGCCTTCCCATTTTCTGACTGTTGATTCTGCGACAACCCGCCGACAACGTCGAATTCGCCGCATACTTTGGTCCAGCCGCCTGGACAACGAGATACTTGCTCTCCTGGCGCGACTCCTTGGAACCGCGGTGGAAAAATCGGCTCGAATTAATATTTCGATGACGGTACAATCGTGACAACGCGATCCTCAATCGCCCCTTGCGCGGGCTCTCTGGTTTTTGATGATACGGCGACGGCGATGCTGACCAACGACGGCGGCGATACCCCGACTCCCTTACCATGGACAACACGCCCCTCCACCCCGACATCATACCTCTCCCGCCCGACAGCGGCCATCGTCATGGCGACTTCCTCACTGCGATCCCTTACAACAGGTCCATGTACCGGACGATCTTCCTCCTCCGCGTCGCCTCGATCCTGGACTCGCTCTGCGTCTTTGGAACCCTCGCTACCATGAGACCCCAGGATGATCTCTACTATTCCGTTAACTGGGCCTATGGTGGTCCTCCTGCAGGCCTAGCAGCACTCTGGAGTCTGACAGACATTATTGTCATGCTGGTGCGAGACAAAGGCCTCCGGTGGACTAAGAACGACCCAACGAAGCTGCCGCGCAGCACAAAGTATAGCTGGGGCCACGCCGGCGGGCATGTCACAGCACAGCTGATCATATGGGTGCTTGTGCTTGTGCTGACAGGCCTGCTGGTGTTAAATTGGCTGTCGGTTAAAGACTTGCCTACAGCGGTCCAAGGGGACAACCAGAACAAGGTGGCCGCGCTGGTGTTCTGGATGTTTGTTCTAGTGTGAGTCGTGTGCTGCGGTCACTGCTGGGTACTCGGGAACAAGTAGCTGACAACCATTGTGCGCGCAGGACTATCCACTTCGCTCTTTTTGTATTCGCCATCGTCGAGGTGGACAACGGACGGAGGAACTACTCAGACGTCATTTTCATTCCGAGAGGTGAGTTGTGTGAGATGGTTCCCGTGCCGCCGTCGGCGCCGGTAGAGATTTTCCACACGAGACGGCTGCCGCTTTCATATTTTGCAAACCACTATGTCCGTTTCGTACCGGGGGCGGACGGAACGGTGACGATGGCGCGGGACTACAGCAGTCGACAGGCGAGGTTCTGAACACATGGCGATCGAGGGAATATCCGGCGAATGTGAATAGCCGGCGGGACTTATATACTAGTAAATAGAGGGCGAAGCTTCTGTGGAGCATCAAGAGACTTGGAAGAGGGAGACTGACCAACTACTTTGACGGAGCGGCGTCGTTCGATTTAGTCGCCGCTGGATTGATACCCAGGGATATACGGAGTAAAAAGTGGCATTATTTTAGCATCATCAAGCATTTTCGAGGCATATAGGACAAGCTATTTGGGCGCTTCGCCGTCTGGCTTCACTTCGCGTACCGGAACTTACTTCTTACCTTCTGCGATCGACTGCACAACCGGGCCGCCAATCAATATCAGGCGTTTATGCACGTGATTTGTGACGTCAAGCCCCTCGCGCTCCAGTTTCTTGCAGCTCAGGGTGCATTGAGCCTTTCGACGGAGAGGAAGCGGGACTATGTCAGGTCATGGTTGTAGGTAACGAGTACGTACACAGTAGGCAACACATGGCGATGTGGGAAAATACCATGAATGGAAGCCCGAAGATGATCGTCCACTTTCCACAGATATTCAAACCAAACTCGTGTGATAGGTTGATGTCTGGACGGGTAATGAGCCTGGTCATTTGATTGATAAAAATATCCGGTCCTGGAGTGGTCGTTTTGTCATAAGGCGGTGGGGGATGAAGCCTCAAGACACTGTATCACGCCAGATACGTACCGTTCCACCTCCTACTCATGCTAATGTCGTTGCGGCCTTATCGCCTCCCTACCCTATCGGTTATCAGACAAGTCAGCTTTTTCAAAAATTTGAGTTGATTTGCCCCACCAACACCTCCTCAGAGTGCGCTGAAAGCCTTGGAAAGTGTGACGGCACTACACTGTGTCCTCCCCGCTGCCCAGTGTGTCCCTTCCCCCACCTCGAGCACTGGGAACCTGAAATCGTCCCTCCAAGCCCAAAGGCCGTGTGTTTCGCACCGCCGCTCCTTTGTCACCTTGGTCACCCTGTCGGAGAAACCATAGAATTTTTTTTTCCTAACCTCTTCTTCCTCCTCTCACTTCCTACACGCCTCCCTCCCCTTTCTTTTCCCCTTAACGAGTCGACTTCATCGCCGACTGGACGCTTGCGTGGCACATATTTCACTATCGCCGACGTATCAAACGGAGAAGGGCCTATTCTTGCAAGACCCTTTTGACGGCTTTTATTTTTTTCTTCCAGGGTCAACCACAGNTTCCCCGCCATCGCTTAAGAGAAAAAAAAAGAAACAACCCCGCCAAAAAAAAAAAAACCAAACCATCGTCATCATGGTTTCCGCCTCCAAGGAGAAGAGACTCGCCAAGAAGGCTGCCGAGGGCAAGCTCGACAAGAAGAAGGACAAGCTCAGCTCCAAGAATGCCAGCACCACTGCTTCCTCGGTGAACGGCGACGATGATGTCGCCACCGGCGCCGAGAAGATGGACGAGGTTAACCGCCTCGCGGCTCAGATGGACAAGCACGGTATCTCCGACCGTGTTACCACCGGTGTGCTGGCCTCCACCCAGGCCAGCAGAGACGTCAAGATCACCAGTGCCAGCTTGGTGTTCCACGGTCGTGTTCTCTTCAACGACACCACCCTCGAGCTCTCCTACGGTCGCCGATACGGTCTCCTGGGTGAGAACGGTTGCGGAAAGTCGACTCTCCTCAAGGCCATCGACGCGCGCGAGTTCCCCATCCCTGAGCACATCGACATCTACCTCTTGAACGAGGGTGCTCCTCCCACAGAGCTGGGTGCCCTCGAGTGGGTTGTCACCGAGGCCGAGCGTGAGATGGATCGTCTGGACAAGTTGGCCGAGAAGATTCTCGAGGAGGAGGGCCCTGAGTCCCCTGTCCTCATGGACCTCTACGAGGTAAGTTTCCCCGGCTTCCGCCAGTTGTCGCACGTACGGTGTATACTGACAGATCCGCGCAGCACATGGAGAAGATGGACCCCTCTACCTTTTCTACGCGTGCCTCCCTTATCTTGACGGGTCTGGGTTTCAACAAGGTCACCATTCACAAGAAGACCAAGGACATGTCTGGTGGTTGGAGAATGCGTGTCGCTCTTGCCAAGGCTCTGTTCGTCAAGCCTTCGCTGCTGCTGCTCGACGACCCCACCGCTCACTTGGATCTCGAGGCTTGCGTGTGGTTGGAGGAGTACCTCAAGAAGTGGGAGCGTACCCTGGTGCTGGTTTCCCACTCCATGGACTTCCTCAACGGCGTGTGCACCAACATGATTGACATGCGCATGAAGCAGCTCCTCTACTACGGAGGTAACTACGACATCTACAACAGGACAAGGTCCGAGCAGGAGACCAACCAGATGAAGGCCTACCAGAAGCAGCAGGACGAAATCGTCCACATCAAGAAGTTCATTGCCAGCGCTGGTACTTACGCCAACTTGGTTAGACAAGCCAAGTCCCGCCAGAAGATTCTGGACAAGATGGAGGCCGACGGCTTTATCCAGCCCGTCATCCCCGACAAGGTCTTCACTTTCCGTTTCGCCGACGTCGAGAAGCTCCCTCCCCCCGTCTTGTCCTTCGACGACGTCACCTTCTCCTACTCCGGCGACCCCAAGGACGACCTGTACCGCAACATCGACCTTGGTTTCGACATGGACTCCCGTACCGCACTCGTCGGCCCCAACGGTGTCGGCAAGTCCACCCTGCTGCGCCTCATGACTGGCAAGCTCTCCCCCACCAACGGCTCCGTCACCCGCCACACCCACTTGAAGCTCGGTCTCTACTCCCAGCACAGCGCTGAGCAGCTCGACCTCACCAAGTCTGCTCTCGACTTCGTGCGCGAGAAGTACTCTGAGAAGTCTCAGGACTACCAGTACTGGCGCCAGCAGCTCGGCCGCTACGGTCTCACTGGTGAGGCCCAGACTTCGTTGATCGGCACCCTGTCCGACGGCCAGAAGTCTCGTATCGTCTTCGCCCTGCTCGCCATCGAGTCCCCGAACATGCTGCTGCTCGACGAGCCTACCAACGGTTTGGATATTCCCACCATTGACTCGTTGGCCGACGCAATCAACGCCTTCAGCGGAGGTGTCATTGTCGTCTCTCACGACTTCAGGTAAGCCCGGTCCCTTATAACTGTCGTGTATGATTGCTAACGACTCTCCAGACTTCTGGACAAGATTGCCAAGCAGATTCTCGTGTGCGAGAACAAGACTATCAAGCCTTGGGATGGTACGATAGGCGAGTACAAGAACTACCTCCGCAAGAAGATGATCAGCGCCGGTGCTGTCTAAGCATGCCCACGACGAAACCGAAACGATTTTCTTCGAGCGAGTGTGGTTCTTCACTTTCTTGGGAGGGAAAAAACAAAAACAAATATAGAACAAGACTGGTTCTCATGACTTGAATGAAAAGTATCGCCATGACCGTCATGACCCTTCACGATCCCCTATCAGGCCCTCCTCAGGCGGGATGGTTTCTAGCGGAACGGGAGCCGCATCCCTCCCACTACCCTCCCTTCTGCAAATGAAGGAATGAAGGACATAAAGGAAAGCAAAGTGTATGGGGAAAAGAGATTGAGCGGCATTCGGGACACGAAGGGATGGGGGGAAACATCAGCGTCCGTTCATGGGCGCCGGCTGCTGGCATGGCAAATGGGATAGACAAATTATCTGCAGTTGCAAACTTTTCCTTACGATTTTTATCTTGTTCTTCATTCTAAGGTCCTTAGATCACGAGGACGATTCCAATAGAATGGCCCTGCGCCGTTGGCCCGAGCGATGATGTGCTTCGTTTTTGTCCGCCGTAAAATAAAAAGACTAGTGGGAAACCGATGCCTCCGGCTGCGAGCAAAGAGGCGATTGCAAGAGAGAAAGCTTAAGTCCGAGCAGATTACGGCATGCCTGGACACAATGCGACGGCCAAGGTTTTCTTCTCGAGGTTGAGGTACTAACAGGAGAGGGATGTGGAGTGGAAGATACTCGAGGCTACCATGCCATGCACGTGAGGATGGGTGAGGCTAGCATTGCTGGCGGAGAGGTGGTGTTGGTGGGCAAACGGGATTCTGACACAAGGACGCGGGGAGGCGTTGCGGAGAGCCAATCAGACGTTTTGGGTTTACGGAATAAGTGGAACGGGTCAGATGGCTTCTTTTTCTTCTTCTTCTTTTTTTCTTTTTTTATTATGGCTTTGTTATATGGTGCACAACGTAGGTGATGATGGATGACTGCCTCGACAATACCTGATCGGGCTATTTCAAATATACGTTTTGCGCAGACAATAGGTTCCGAATTCCTAAGGCTTCGTGAAGAGGAGAGATGCCGTAGCGTTCACTTCTGGGACGTGGCACTGAATATTATTCTTGGTATGCTTTGGATGTACCATATGAAATGAAAGTGGTGGTAGAGGGCTCACCCGCTGAACTTCCGTGTTTGGCCGGCTTCTGATTTGCTTTATCCCCACGTGCTCGAGAAGTAGAAATGCATCGTTTGGTGCATCGTGCATCGCGGGGATGGGGACGAGAAGATGTCGGGTGTTCGGAAGGGAGAATGGGGGCATTGGTGGATGTTTGAGTGGGCAACTCGTCACTTCGTCTGCTGGACGGGGGCTGACGCTTGCCCCTCCCTCTCTCACAGCTGCAGCAGGCTTGTTGGACGGGCGGAGAGGGAAAAAAACATCGTCAAACCCCCGCTGAGGCATGGCCTGCCATCATTGTCATCATCACCCAAGGCCTGTCCGTGTGCCTGTATTGATCGTCAACGGAGTTGCGATAGGATGCCTTCTCAACAGAATCGTTGGGTTACGGTGGTAGAGCCGGGAAAGGACGGGTGGAAGACGGATAAATAAAAGCCGTAGGCGTCCACAACGGATTCAGCAGTTTTCCCCCCCTCGCTAGGAAATTACATTTTCGTCCAAACTTCCCGATTAACCGTGGTGGCGATCATTCGTCATTTGGGCAGGTTGAGGCCATTCCCAGCTGACGACAGTGGTTGGAGAATTAGCGAGCCTCTCTTGCTGCAGATGTGGCCGGCCACCAGCCGAGGTGCTGGCCGCGTCTGTGAGTGAGTGAGTGAGTGTGTGTGTTTGTGTGTGTGTGTGTGATGCACGGCTGTTTCGACAAGGCGTTTCCTCCCCTGAAACCCCTGCGAGAGAAAAGGCAAACTTTTAGCATGTAGCCGTATATACTGAGGGATTTTCCCTGGTCCATCGGGGTTGGCTTTGGATTTTTTTGGCCGTTCTTTTATTCCCATCAGTTCGAGTCTGAAAACGAACGAGACGACGGGCGGTGGTCAGGAGTTGGCCAACGAGGAGAAAATGCGTGGGAACTGTGAAGGGCTAGGCGGCTGAAATGCCGCGAGGGGCGGAGTCGATGGAGGTACTGGTCCGCGGGTGGATGGTGAGAGAATACCTGGCACTACTCGATAGTCCTCCGTCCGGACTCGAGAGGGCTGGGCCGACCGGGGCAAGGAAGGCACGAAGCAACCCAAAAGGCCAAGAGGCTCAGACGTGGACCGGGATTGGCGGGAGCGTCTGCGCTAGCCTGAAGTTAGCAGCCCGGTGGTGAGGTACCTGGGTCCGCGCCTGGAAACTGGGAGGAACCCAGACCAAGTGACTCGCAGCTTCAAAGGTCTAGATGGTGAGATGTGCGTCTAGAACTGGAGAATCCTCTATCCCTCACGGCACAAAACTCAGAGTCATAGCCCATCCATCCATCCATCCATCCATCATCCCACAGTGTGTGAGGGAAGGAAGGAAGGAAGGAAGGAAGGAATAGAGGACAGCCTGGCCGTGGCCGTGGCCTTACACTCGACACAGGCAGGTGCGCGCGCAGACACACACGCGTGGATAACGAAGGTATTCATACAACGTACATCGCACTTGCCCCGTACACGAGGACAAGAATAGAGTAAACCAGAGAGAAGGCAAGGAAAGTCGGAGGTGGGAAATAGGAAGAATGCGCCGAAGGGGAGCCTTTTCTTTGTTCGCCAAGTTGGGAATGTTCCTCGGGGTGGGAAGGTGAGGATTTTCCAATCGCATCTGCATCGCATCGTCTCGTCTCGCATCGCATCGCATCGCATCGCATCGCTGCACCGTGAACCACGACATCGTCCATCGCTCATCACCCACCACCGCCCACGGCATATCGGCCAACCCTTCCATTCAGCGTCTCCTCCACCCCCCATGATCCATCATACCCTTCCCCGTCCCCGTCCCCCCTCAATCATCGCCGGCGCGTTCACTCGTCCACCCCAACCCCATCCAATCCCTAACAGTCGTGGTGGTCCCCAATATCCGGAAAGATACACGCATTCAAATCTCGTTTCTTTCCATCATCTCAGCCATCCTCGCTCTTCCTCTCCCTCCCTCTCCCTCTCTCGCGCCGCCCACCACGTAGTTCGAGTCACTTCGCTTCACTTTTACCCTTCACCCCCGGCTCTCTCTTTCCATACTACATCATTCCATTTCATCCAGCTTCCTCCATCTTGTCCCCACGCCCCAGCTAGCTAGCTCAGCCACTTCCCAATTTGCATGAATGCATCACAATCACCGCTTCCACGGTGGCATCCCCTTCATCACCACAACAACAGCAACAGGACATCTCTCCAGCATTACATCGCAGCTCCAGCTACCGTGCCTCGTTAGCTAGTCAGTCAGGTTTCAAGACATCTGTTGACAATCGCAACCTGTCTCGTCCAACACATCCACGACAGGCGGGATACACAACACTACCTAACGGCAAAGTATCCAACTCCACACTGCCCGACTCTTGTCCCATCGCACGTCTCACACACACGCACGCACACTACAGACCAACCCAACAGCCCGGCCAGCAGCACAACGTTTCCGTGACCCGGGCTACCTTGGACCTGGCCCCAACCTGACCTTGTCAACGTGGACGTCAGTCATCAGAGTCAAGTCATCCACCAACGTCGTGGGAACGTCGTGGGAGACAGCTACTCAAGTTAGCTCCGACTTTTCGCACACAACACACGTATACACCGGATTTGACCCCGATTCATCATCGCCACCCACTTTGGTCAGCTTCTGGTCACCCGTCCGCGTCCCAATTCACTTCCCCAACCTTGCGATAGCATCACCGTTTCCTCCAATCGTCATCTAAGCCCGACCCGCGCAACAATCGCCTCCTCCCCTGCACCTCCACACGTCGCCGACATTCTTCCCACGTCTCTTATTTTTTTTTCCCGCGATCCGCCTCAACTTGCTCGTAACCAAAGCCATCAAACGCGTAATCCAATCAGGTCGACCGCCCACCACAACCACCACCATCACCCCCCTCTACTGCACATGGGTCCGCGATCCTCGCAGCAGTAATAATTCCCCCCTCCCCCTTCCCGCCTTCCTCTTCCCCTTCCTCACCTTCCCCTCCTTTCCCAACCGCCTCACCGTGCCATCCCATATAACCAGGTCGGGTCCTGCGACGACGCGCCATCGCCGCACCCTGTCACGATGGACCACCCGAAAGACTTCCGCTCGACTGTCCTTCAGGCGCCTTCACGTCACGACGACCGCGATGATGACCGTGATCGCGACCGCGACCGTCGCCACCATCGCGACATCATGAACCCAACGCCCGGCAGCACGCGCCATTCGGGCTTTAGCCTGCGATCTCCTACCCAGTCCGAGTATCATCACACCGCGCACTCGTCCTACTCGTCGCCAAAAGCCTCGTCGCATTCGCACCCCCATCACTCTCCACGGTCCCATCAGTCCGGCCTGTCGCACCCGAGTCCCTACTCCTCCTCGTCATCCGGCGGTCCGCTCGCGCCGTCGCTGCCCGCGCTGGGAACCGGAAACAGCAGCTCGGGAGCCGGGCATCATCAAGCTCCTCCATTGTCGCCCTTGCATCCCCCGAGCGGATACTACCCGCCGCCCGAATCGCATTCGAAGCGCGAAAAGCCGACCACGAGCAGCTACTATGACCCGTTGACAGATACTACTAAGGAGAGAAGGATTTCGGACGCGGGCTGGAATAATAACGCGGCCAAGGGATCGCCCAAGGTAAGAAACAAAGAGTTTCATATATTTTGTCTTTGATAATTGCATTGCTGTAATCGGCTTTGCGGCGCGATCTACCCCTACCCGTAAATATCGTCGGATACACCGTTGTCATTGTTACTTCCAAGCGGATATTATCATGTATCATCAAGCACTGCTCCCCCTGCTCCTTTCACGTGGCGTAGCAGCAGCAGAAACAGCACCAACACCAGCGGCCCCGGCAATCAAGTCATGGTTTGTTTGGTCTTGGTTGATTGCTGTCTGTGCAGCAGACTGTTAAGCGGCTACGGGGGCGCTCGTGCTGGTGTTGGTGCTGGTGCTCCCGCTTGGTGTTGTTGAATGGTGCTTCCGCTTCTTTGTAACCTTCGCTACTTTCCCCCATCCGGATTTTCGGAGACGATGGCGTGGGAGAAGCATAGCCAAGCAACGAAGAGCAGAGCGCGTCAGCACACGTACACGCAATCAGAGAGGTGAGGAGAGTAAGAAGGGGGAGGAAAAACTACGAGGGCAAGCTAGCAGGGTGCAAAGGAGACGTGGACCCGAGTAGAACAGAGCAGATGAGAACTGAGAGGAGAGACAGATCAGAAGCACCGCGGCACGAGAAGCGCGGAATGCTTGGATCCCCTAATGTTCACGGCTTCAATGACACCTCTCNTTTTTTTTTTTTTTTTTTTTTCTTATTTTCTCCAGTTTCTACATTTCCGTCCCCTTTCGCTGCCAACCTTCCTGGCCGCCCGTTCTCCCCCTTGACCTCCATCATCCATCCATCCCCTTCTGCTCTTGGCCCTTTTCTGTTCACATCCCCTTCACCATAATTCCCCCCCCTTCTGCTCTCTCCACCCCATCCCAACCCATCCCAACCTAGCCCCAGTCAGGCCAGGCCAGGTCAGCTCAGGTCAAGGCAAAGCGTTCCTCCGCCAAATCTCCAACTTTTTTTTTACCCGAGCCTCTCAATTCCGAACCCAAACCAAATCGAATCATCCCTCAATCCAAAATTCATAATTTCCGGCTTCGTGGCCAATTTCGTCGACTGACAATTTCTCCCTTCCTTTCATCATCGAACAGACCCGCGACCCCTACGGTAATTACCCTCAAATCGAGCCGGCATCTCGAGACTCCCACTCCTACTACAAGAACGGCGGGCCTGGCTACACTTCGCCATCAACCGCCAATTTCCCCCCGAGGAGTCCGCGATCACATTCAAACTCACACCATCAACCATCCGCCGGTTCCATCAGCCCTTCGAACCGGGCCGCGTCCCATATGACTTCACCCAGCCTGCGGCATGCTGCATCGCCCGGTGTGCACGCCGCTTCCAATGGCAACGGTGCTGCCGTTACGTCGCTGCCTGCTCTTGGCAAGCCTGAGCCTTCTCCCTTGAAAGCTCCTGCCAGTGTGAGCACCATCACTTATCGCGACTTTGTCGCCCTTGGGCCTAGACAACTGACGATCCACAGACTCCTAGCCGCTCCGCCGACCCCATGTCCTTCTCCAATATCCTGTCCAGCTCTGAACCCGTCTCGAAACCAAAGTCAAAGTCTCCCCCGCCCGTCGACGAAAAGGAACCAAGATTCGCCGACCCGAAGCCCGAATCGAAGCCCGAACGCGAGAAACCTCGCTCTACCGAGCCCCCAGTCAAGACCGAGCGCGAAGCTGAGATTGAGCTTCGACCCGAACCCAAGGAGAGATCCAGCACGCCCCTGGCCAGGAAAGAGCGGAAGGAAAGGATGCCGAGAAAATCAAAATCGCGAGCGTCCGACCTTAGGGAAGCCGAAGCTACCCCCAAGACCAGTCGCCGCTCTTCGTCCAAATTTGAGACACCAACACCTCGAGTCCCCTCGAAGCGCCAGGCGAACGGTCAACCGAAACAAAAGGTGCTGCCCGCCGACAAAGAGAAGAAGGTCATGGACCTCATTGCTCAGCTCGACGCCGAAGCCGACAATCTCGATGATGCCGATCTTGCAGAAGAGCGTGCTCAGTATCAGCAGCGTGGCAATAAGCGACGTCGTGTCATGCAGGAGAGTGACGGCAAGCACAATGTCCAGCGCCGCGAAGACTTCGTCACCGAGATGGGCCGTCGGTTAGGTATTCACGCCGATCTCGGAAAGCGCCGCTATGATGACATCTACTATGAGGAGGCCATGACCGAGGTCAGGGAGCGAGAGCTCTTTGCTGAGAAAGAGCGTAAGAAGGACATGCAGCGCAAGCGTCGTCGCGAGAAGTCCATGGCAGTCACCATGGAGCAGCAGAAGCTCGCCCTAGAGCGCGCACGCCTCGCTGAGGACGAGGTCGAGAAGGCGAAGCACCTCAGAGACGCAGAGCGTGCCAACAAGAAGGCTCAGCAGACCAAACTCATTCTGCAAAAGGGTATCAAGGGACCTGCCCGCAACCTCGAACTCAACCTCGAAGGCGGCACGATGGCCACCTTCCAGGCCTCCGACATGGAACCGGGCACCAAGCCTAAGGGCAAGGGCCGTAGTGGTCCCCGTCCTAAGAAGTCAAAGGAGCAGAAGCAGGCCGAGAAGGATGCAGCAGAGGCTGCCCAAGCTGCCATCGATGCCGGCGAGGAGCTTCCCCTCAAAGAAGAGTCCAAGATCCGCATCAAGTTCAGCAAGAAGTCCAAGGACAAGGACAAGGAAAAGGAGAAGGCCAAAGACAAAGAGCCCGACGAGACCGTGGCTGAAGTCGAAGCCGACAACGAGGGTGAGGGAGAGGATGAGACCATCCTCGATTCCACCACGAAGGAGAAGAAGGAGAAGAAGAGCAAGAAGGAGAAGAAGGAAAAGAAGGAAGAGAAGCCCGAAGAGCCACCTAACAAGGATGCCAAATTCGAGACTAAGGGCTTCCTTCAGATTTACGACCAGATTTGGCGCGACCTTGCCCGCAAGGACGTTACCAAGACCTACAAGATTGCCGCCGAATCCTACCAAACTAAGGCCTCCAACCTGAAAAAGACGGCTATCCTTGCATCCAAGGAGGCCAAGAGGTGGCAGCTTCGCACGAACAAGGGCACCAAGGACCAGCAGGCTCGTGCCAAGCGTGTCATGCGGGACATGATGGGCTTCTGGAAACGCAACGAGCGCGAAGAGCGCGATCTTCGGAAGGCTGCCGAAAGGCAAGAGATCGAAAACGCCCGCAAAGAAGAAGCCGAGCGCGAGGCTGCCCGCCAGAAGAGGAAGCTCAACTTCCTTATCTCGCAGACCGAGCTCTACTCTCACTTCATCGGCAAGAAGATCAAGACAGACGAGGTTGAGCGGAGTACCGACAATCCCGAGATCGCCGCCGAGAACAATCAGGAGACACAACAGAACAAGAACCTTGATATCGACGAGTCGACAGGACCTGTTGGCGCCAAGGTTACCAATTTTGAGAACCTCAACTTTGACGAGGAAGACGAGGAGACCTTGCGCGCGGCGGCCGTGGCAAACGCACAGAACGCCATCGCTGAGGCGCAGAAGAAGGCTAGGCAGTTCAACGAGCCCGATGGCCCCGACATGGACGAGGAGGGCGAGATGAACTTCCAAAATCCTGCCGGCATGGGCGACGTTGCCATCGAGCAACCCAAGTTGATAAACGCTCAGCTCAAGGAATACCAGCTGAAGGGTCTCAACTGGCTCGCCAACCTGTACGAGCAAGGTATCAATGGTATTCTCGCAGACGAGATGGGTCTCGGAAAGACGGTCCAGTCCATCTCCGTCATGGCCTACCTCGCCGAGAAGTACGACATCTGGGGTCCGTTCCTGGTCGTTGCTCCCGCATCTACCCTGCACAACTGGGAGCAGGAAATTCGCAAGTTCGTACCCGAGTTCAAGATCCTCCCCTACTGGGGCAACGGAGCAGACCGAAAGGTCCTTCGAAAGTTTTGGGATCGTAAGCACTCTACTTACAAGAAAGAGGCTTCCTTCCACGTCTGCATCACGTCGTACCAGATTGTGGTTTCCGACGTGGCCTACTTTCAGAAGATGAAGTGGCAGTATATGATTCTCGATGAGGCCCAGGCCATCAAGAGTTCCCAGAGTTCCAGATGGAAGAGCTTGTTGGGCTTCCACTGTCGCAACCGCCTGCTACTCACAGGTACGCCCATCCAGAACAACATGCAGGAATTATGGGCTCTGCTGCATTTTATCATGCCTTCACTGTTTGACTCTCACGACGAGTTCAGCGAGTGGTTTTCCAAGGATATTGAGTCCCACGCCCAGAGCAACACGAAACTTAACGAGGATCAGCTCAAGCGTCTGCATATGATCCTGAAGCCGTTCATGCTGCGTCGTGTCAAGAAGCATGTCCAGAAGGAGCTCGGAGACAAGATTGAGAAGGAAGTCTACTGCGACCTCACTTACAGACAACGGGCCATCTACAGCAACCTGCGGAACCAGATCAGTATCATGGACCTCATCGAGAAGGCCACCACTGGCGACGATAATGACTCGGGTACACTGATGAACTTGGTTATGCAGTTCCGAAAGGTGTGCAATCACCCCGACTTGTTCGAACGAGCTGATACGACATCGCCATTCTCGTTTGGCTACTTCGCTGAAACTGCTTCCTTCGTGAGAGAGGGTAACGATGTGCCCGTCGGCTACTCGACCCGCAACCTGATCGAATTCGAGCTGCCGCGCCTTATCTGGAGAGACGGCGGTAGGTTGTACAAGTGTGGCCGGGATAACGAGAAAGCCGGCTGGCGGAACAAGAGTCTGCACCACATGATGAACATCTTCACACCAGAACACATCCGCGAAAGCCTGGAGGGCTCCAACAACTTCTCCTTCCTGCGTTTTGCTGATAGCAGTGCTGGAGAAGTCTATAAGGCGAGCCACCAGGACATATTCACGCGAGCGGTTGAGCTTTCTCAGAAGAGGGATCGTCTGGCTCGTATCAAGGTTACCTACGACGATGCAGAGGACGCTAACTATACCCCTGCACACGCCTTATTCGTAATCCAGGCCCAGAACAACCGCCGGGCGTTGGCAGAGATCACCGAGGAGGGTGTTCTCTCCAACCTCATGAACGTAGCCCGCCAACAGTACGACGACAGCGGTTTGGGACGTTTGGAGCAGGCCGGTCGACCGCGTGCCTCGGCGCCACCCATCGAGGTGAGCTGTAACAGTCGTGCAACCGCTCTTGAACGGGAAGCCACCCTTTTCAACATGCCCATACGCAAGACACTGTTCGGCCCGAACCTGCTGGAGGAACGAGCAATGGTGACCGAGAAGGTCCCCATCGAACGATACCCACCGCCTAAGCTGCTCCCTGCGCCGGACAGCGACAAGAAGAGATTCAGCAACATCGCAGTTCCGTCAATGCGCCGCTTCGTCACTGACAGTGGCAAGCTGGCTGCTCTCGACAAACTGTTGACGCAGCTCAAGGCCGAGGGTCATCGTGTGCTGCTCTACTTCCAGATGACACGCATGATTGACCTAATGGAGGAGTACCTAACCTACCGCAACTACAAGTACTGCCGTCTCGATGGTTCGACCAAGCTGGAGGACAGAAGAGATACTGTTGCCGACTTCCAAACACGTCCCGAAATTTTCATTTTCCTTCTCTCGACTCGTGCTGGTGGTCTCGGTATCAATCTTACTTCTGCCGACACAGTCATCTTCTACGACTCAGACTGGAACCCTACGATAGACTCGCAAGCCATGGATCGTGCTCATCGTCTAGGTCAAACTCGACAGGTCACCGTTTACCGTCTGATCACCAAGGGTACTATTGAGGAGCGCATTCTAAAGCGTGCCCGGCAGAAGGAAGAAGTGCAGCGCGTCGTTATCCAGGGCGGTGGTGCCAGTGTCGACTTCTCTGGTCGTCGCGCTCCTGACAACCGCAACCGTGACATTGCTATGTGGCTCGCGGACGATGAGCAAGCCGAGATGATCGAGCAGCGTGAAAGGGAACTTGCCGAGGCCGGCGAATACGACAAGCCTGTGAAGAAGAAGGCTTCCAAACGCAAGCGCGCGGTGAACGAAAACCTCAGCCTTGATGATATGTACCATGAGGGTGAGTCTTTGACGCTAGTTCATGGTGGCGGATACCATGATGCTAACCAAATGGTAGGTGAGGGCAAATTTGACGATGAACGCGCTGCTGCCGGAACATCTGGAACGGCCACGCCTGTCGCCGAACCCGAAGCGAAGGGAGCAAAGAAGCGACGCACAGGCGGCGGCAAGAAGGCCAAAACCTTGAAGCAAAGGCTTGCACTGGCGGACGGACAGGTGTAAAGCGGTGAGCGTTTTCGCCGACAAGACGAGTTTGATATGATTAGAGACTGAGTAAAGACGCCATGACGTCGCCATGCGGTTTCGGAGAGGCGAATACGGCCATGGATTGTAGCAATATGTTTATGGATGGGATATGTTGGGCGCGAAACATGCCTGGAGGGAGTTAGGGCGGATTGCGATTTGCATCAAAGACGACGGCGGAAGCACCGCAATTGCTGCGTTTACGTCTGCTAGACCTACAAAAGCTTCTTTGTACTTTTTCCCCCCTCCAACTCGGGTCAACGACTGGGCCCTAGACGTTCTTGGTCACGGAGATTCAGTACGTCTCCGGGACACGAGACGGATCTTTTTCTTCTGCAATGGCGGGGGCGGCATTCAGAATGGATGTACGAGACTTCAAAAAAAAAAAGTTGCACCAGTGAAGCAACAGGATGGGGCACGTGTGCGGGTGTGGATGTATTATTACTACTCTAGACAGAATGAAGTCGCTCCTGAAACCGTCATGGTCGTTTCGATGCTTGGGACGTTTGGTAGTCATCATGACTGAAGCCGCACCTGTTAGGAAGGATGAAGACGTATGCTGAACCGGAGAAGGGCATGTCGAACTGGCGTCTTCTCCTTTCCCTTGCAGCTCGTTTTCATCGCTGTTCGGACCATGATGTGGAAGCGATGCCCGTGGTAGACAAAGGCCTAGCATGTAATGGCAGAGGGACAACAAGACCCCTTATGATCCCAAACTCTTTCTCAGCGAGGCTCATCTCGCAAGTTTCACAGCTTGGTATCGCAAAGGTTCTAGATCGCTCGAAGTGGCCATGCAAGCTCGCCCGGTTTCAGACTGTCATCGTGGCATGGCACCTCGTTTATAAGCAGCCTCTGGGGGTTGATGGTCTGTCATCGGCCACAGGGTTTGGTAAAGAACTCTTCCTCGTGAGGCGGTTGAGCAATCTCGTAGCCATGGCCGTCGTGCTTCTAAGGCATTGGTGAGAGGCGACGCCCGATGGTGGACGGGGGTTTTGGTTGTACGTCGGTTCACCTCGCCTCGCCTTCTCCCGTGTATTCGTGGCATTTGTCAAGTATTCTGGGCTGAATACCACGAGGATATTGACGCGGTGAGACAAAGAGCAATATACCTGATTCGGAGGTGCCGAATCAAGCCCCCATCTCTTGCCAGTAACACATCGACTTCGTCTTTGGCGTTTGTCTTATGGGAGGCTTCCGGATCTCGGCTCGGTGCATGCTGGGCAAGCTGTTGCAACAGAGGATCTTGAGACGCCGTCCATAGTTGTCTGCTCGCTTCTTTGAGGCCAAGTCGCTCTCGTATTTGCGTGGCAACGGCTGCCTTGTCCAGACTGTATCTATTCCATGTCCGGGAGGGGTTGCAACCACCTTCTTTCTCACGCGAAGCCGCTCAACTTGGTGAGGGGACGTTTTTGGGGACCTTGCAGAAGAGTGTGTGTCAGTCCCGAGCATCTTCTCGAAGAAGAAAGTGTGCGGAATGGGGCAGGAGACAGGGCGACAGGACGTCGAACTCGGACGAATTGTTCAACAGGTAGTGGTGCTGGCCGTTACTACAGGATGCAGGGCTGACCGTAGTGGTACATACGCCAGTGAAACACCCAAAGTATGTCATGAGCTAGCTAGGGAGCTTTCTTGACTAGCAGTTTCAGACGATTCGGGGGGTCAAAGGGACAAAATCCGCAATCGACGCGACATGACGCCCGCCGCTCGAGGGTTTGCGACGAAAATCTTGGGGTTATTCAGGAAACAAAAGCCAAAAGATTGCATTCCCGGGTATAACTCAACGTCGGGGAGGTGTAGAGGAAATATCAAAAGACAATGAGCTGCGACCTACGTAGGGATCGAACCTACAATCTTCAGAGTGTGACTTGAAGGCAGCCGAAATCTGACGCGATGCCATTTCGCCAGCAGGCCTAGTTGGTTATGTGACTTGCAGGTTTTAGTGGCTAAGTACCGCTTCCGCCGCTGCGCTCAGGGCGCCCCCGCCTCTGTGCATTCTGCACTTTCCCCAGGAGCAACGCCTACCTAACCAAGTCGGTCCGCATGACGGCTTAACAGTCTTGTTGAAGGGATTTCTTGCGCCGTATTTGTGATTGGACGGACCTAGGTGCGCGATGGAGTTATGATTTTGAGTGAGACACTCGTCATAAAACTCCCACCAACGTATTATCAAAGATTCGCCATAATTGAGAAACAAGCCCATTCGTCTATGCCGGGCCAAACAAGCCGAGAAGGCTTGTTGTTGGCCAGCAATGGTTTGCGATGAGTCGGACAAATGCCGGAAATCAGAAACAATAAAGCAAACCCAAGTACTCGTATGCAAGGGCTCACGACAAATCTTTCCCTGATTGCTGGTCTGGTCTACGTCTTTAGGGGGTGGGCGGACTCACCTCGGTGAAGTCGAGAGAACAACATGACGTGATGCAACATGGTCACCGAGAGCTTACACCGAATACTAGGAATTCGAGCACGTGTCAATCGTGTTCCGTGTTTGGGTCAGCAGCGGCGGGATTCGCTCGGAAAGGACCGGTAGTGGGGCAGCTCGGGGAAATAATGGATCCTCTGAGGACGGAATCCGGGCCTTTATTTGATCCATGGCGTCATACCACATCCACCATGGTTCTTTCTGTCTCACCCACTGGACAGCACAGTATCTTGGATCCCTGCGTTCATGCCCCGCGCGATTTCGCCATTCCGTTTTTAGCCTCTGACAGAGTCCCATGGTCGTTTTCCATTGCAGGCTGGTGGCTGCGCTGCAGCTGCAGGCAGAAGCAAAGACTTGGGACGCTGTCAACGGAATGGGGAATGGTGCGGAGAGGGTCTAGACTCCCCTCTCTCCCGCGCCCGAAGATTCCGGTCACGTTCATGACCATTCTCGAGCAGTTGCCCATGCGTGTCTGCTTCTCCCATGTCACCGCTGAAATCATCAAAGACAGGGAAGAGACCCCTCCAGAACCAAGATTGCTTGTGGTGCGCTTGCGCTCGGCCTCCTCGGTCCTGACTCTTCCTTCTCCGTCTTCACCATTGTTTGGCTGGATGGGGACAAACAGACATTTCCCAGCTCCATTAAGCTATCAACACTGCCTACCTACCTACTTCTACCTTCTATAGACCAGACGTTTCTTCCATCTTCCCCTAGACCTCTGCCAACCATCTTCCTCAAACCCGCTTTGACAAGAGATTGATGACTTTACCCTCTACGAGGCACTGATGCCCACCTGACTAAACGAACATCCCAGCAGCCATCTCGACACTCGTCCTACCGCCGCCTCGTCTGAACCCCGCCGCACCAAGCATCAACCTAGCTTAAAGCCATCGATCGACTGGCTGTTCACCTGCCCGACTCACCTGCTAGTCGCACGCGACACCGAGACCACATCGCCAAATCCGTAACGAAGCTCCCTCATCCACCCCGCACCTCACTGCACCTCGATTTCTCTGCGCTCGAATCCGTCACATCTCCAAAACGTACTCGCTCCAGCACTTCGCGCCGTACTGCCTGCATCGACAACGAACAGCCGTTCCGTACTTGACTATCATGGCGACTGATGTACATAATATCGCCGACGCTGGCAAGCCCATCCCGGGCCCGGCCCCGAATGCCGGTATGGTCAGGAAACCCAGCGATTCGCACCCCGCTGGCAAGGTGAAGCACAACCGCCTGGTCCAGCTCCTCCGAAGTCTGTCTTTTGGCATCTACTTCACCACCTGCTGCGTAGTGTATGTCGTCCCAAACAGCCTTCATGCGGGCCGCTTTTGCATGCCAAAGACACCAAGCTGACCCTCTTGTTCGCAGAATCTGCATCACCCAGTTCATCGGCGCGCCACTGTACTGGATCAACCGCGAGCTCTTCTACGCCTACATGGCTCTAACGAAGCAATCATTCGCCTTGACCATCACGGCAATGACCAACCTGTGGGGACCGACGACGATACGCATTAGCGGCGACTCTTCCGTGGCTGGCCAGATCAAGCAGACACCCGACGGCAGGGTCGAGTTTGACTTCCCGGAGCGCCTAATCCTGATCGCGAACCACCAGGTAAGGAGCGACCTTGCATGTTCTGGTGTCGCATGGCTAAATGGGAGATACTGATGACTGGGCAGATTTACACCGACTGGCTGTACCTCTGGTGGGTGGCCTACGCCAACTCTCCGGGAATGCACGGCCACATTTACATCATCCTCAAGGAGTCGCTCAAGTACATCCCCGTCATCGGAACGGGGATGATGTTCTACGGCTTCATTTTCATGTCGCGCAAGATGGCGACGGACCAGCCACGGCTAGCGCATCGCCTGGGCAAGCTCAGGACGGAACACCACGGAGCCAACGGCAACAAGTACCTGGATCCGATGTGGTTGCTACTCTTCCCCGAGGGCACGAACTTATCCGGCAACGGCCGCAGAAAGTCAGCTGCTTGGGCTGAGAAGAGCGGCGTTAAGGACCCGGAACACCTGCTCCTGCCTCGTAGCACCGGCACCTTTTTCTGCTTGAAGGAGCTGAGAGGCACCCTTGAGTACATCTACGACTGCACAGTCGCATATGAAGGCGTCCCGTAAGTCATTGTGATGCCCATATCCCGGATCCCCTTTGGGCACGAGCTAACAACATTCCAGCCGCGGCAAGTACGGTGAGCAGTACTTCACCCTCTCAAGCACCTACTTCCAGGGCCGTCCACCAAAGTCGGTCAACTTCCACTGGCGCCGCTTTCGTATCGCCGACATCCCGTTGGATGATCCCAAGGAGTTTGATGCTTGGCTCCGCGAGAGGTGGTACGAGAAGGACGCCCTCATGGAGGAGTACGTCTCCACCGGTCGTTTCCCGGCCAGCAAGGATCTCAAGCAGGGATATATCGAGACCGAGGTCCGGTTGAAGCGCTGGTGGGAGCTGACTCAGATTTTCGTCGTCGTCGGCGCTGTCGGCCTTGTTTTTCGCATGTTCCTCAACACATGGCAGAGGATGACCATGGCCAGTGTCTAGGCTGTTCTAGAGGTACACTTTGCCGGGTTTTACGAATGACGACAGTTCCCGGGTTGAATAAAGAGCCGCAGGGTCGGCGAAAGGTTGCTGGCACATATGTTTGCGCGATGATTCCCCTGACGGTTGGTGGTTAGCGTGCGGTTCGTTACACGGAGCTTTGGTACTGGGTTTGCTTCCATGGGTGGTCGAGTAGATGATGTTAGGCTCTTCGCTTCCTTACATGTCACGGCGTATCCGACATTATCCAGCTGTCATTACTTGTGCTAGCTGTATCTTTTTCGTCATTCCGTCTTGCTGACGAAAAGTGTCTCGCATATCTTCACATTACCTGGTTTCCGCCGGAAAACTACGCTGGTGTCTCGTGCATGAACAAAGCGACAAACTTGCTCTTAGATAGCTCCTGCGTGCTCCTCATTGACGGCATGATCGATGATACCGTACTCCCTGGTGGAAACCATGTACCTTGATAAGCCCTCTAGTACACGTTCAGAAATTAGAGCTTGTCTGGGAATCTTGCGACAAACCTCCGAGGTCTGGTGCTGAGCGAGGCGGTGGTTGACGCATGAGCATGAGTTTAAGTCAATACGCCCGAAATCATGTACAGAGGAGAAGTCTTTAAAGAAGAGAGGTAAAGGTTTGTGTGAGTTGCGCGGTGTAGTGCCTTTTATCCTGTTTACGTTGTCTATTTGAGGAAGCGTCTCCATAAGTTGTATGTCAGGGTTTGCCTGTACTTTCCAACCCCAATAGTGTCATAACGCAGATAGGATAACATGACAAATGAAGGTTGGTCACTTCCAACGCAGAATAGGATTCTGTACTTCTTGAAAGCTAAACCCGTCATCTCACTGAGTCTCGAACATTCATTTCATATCTGAGTTCGCCGCGCGTGCCGAGCAGTGTCTCACCAGTGACGTCTAGGAGCCCTTGTGCAGCTGACCCTGAAGGAACTGATTCGGACGTCTTGTTGACTCCATCAACAATCCACTATGCCTGATGAATTTTTTTTCCTCGTAAAAACATGAGAGGAGACAGACGACGACAGAGCTCGTGTTTGCAGACGAAAGCGAGCGAACGCATAGTCACCGCCCCGGGTCTCAATCGCACTACGGATATTTCTATCAACATCGTCAATCCTGGTTATTGTATTCCAGATATTCCCTGGAAAATGCTCTGGACACTGCCTCTCCAAGAGCTCGTTGCAGAAACTAGAGGTGACAACGAACTCATCCTGTTATATACGTTTTGCTCTTCTTAAGCTGCGCTGGCCTTTGGGTTCCGCTTTTCACGAAGAGTAGGTTCACAACTCGGCACATAGTGGAACGCAGACTCACAGACGCATGACTTCACGTGGAGAACCCAATGTGGTCTCGCTCTCGCTCTCGCACTCGCCCTCCCTGTCAGTCTCTGTTCCGTCCGACATGCGATGAACGCCTTGCCTGTCGTCTCAATCCTACAACTCAGCCTGGTCACAGTTGGTGATCCATTCAATATCGGTATCGATCCAGCTTCATGGCTAGCCGCCGCTCTTCGGCCAGTCTATATAACTGGCGCTCTGCTCCCGAGAAGTTTTGGCATTTCAGCATCAGAATACACCAATCTCTCAAGTTGCCTTCAGATCTCGCACAACTCGCTTCAACAACTCTTTTCTCTTGGAACACTCATTTTAAACGTAGCCAAACAAACCCGTCAAGATGCAGTTCTCTACTACCACGGTTGCCCTCTTCCTTACTGCTGCGGCAAGGTAGGTTGCTCTGAGACATTCAACCGACCGGAGAAATGCAGGAGAGCGCTTACTTCTTGTCTCACTGTGTTTGCTTGTTGTTAAAAAAGGCTAATTGTGTTCAGTGTGGTCGCAGAGACGCATTCGCAACTCCACTGCACAGTCGCCTCTGGTAGCGGACAGTTCATCTTTTCGTTCCCTGTAAATCCCCCCCTTACCTTTCTCCAGTTATCATGTCAACGAAAGCTAACCATGAATCAGAGCGATGATGCTACCAACAAAGTCTGTCCCGGTTTCTGTTCTGACTGCTCGCTCGGTGACAGCGATGGCCATCGTGTCTGCAACTCCCCTAGCAAGCAGCTCAATGGCGACGATTTCGCCAATGCCTGCGTGGGTGCTGGAGCCAACGGCAGCCAGTAAGCCTAATCTACGCACGGCCGCCCAAACCGCGATAGGTAGCCTCTGCAGGAGTTACTCTCAAGCCAACCTTCATTATCAACGAGTCCAGTCTGCGTCTTGAAGTTGCCCCGTTGGGCAGCACGCAGCCAACGCATTTCTAATGATAGGAAGTTGGGCCGTTAACTGCAGTCAACATCAAATAAAGTTTTTCGCTACTACTCAATCATCATGTTTTTCATCACCCAAACCTAAACTCATTTGCTTCCGTCTCGACGATCTTTTCTTCTTTCGAAAAGGCTGCGTGACTTGTAGCCCCATAGGCTTTTCCAGGGGACCGATGATTCTGTGAGAGTCCTGCTATTCCGGCTTAACTTTGCTCAATGGAGTTTGTAAGACTGTTCATCTCATCTAGTCTCCCAGCGGGACGCCTTCTCAGATGCCGTCCCGTTTCTTCAGCTCTGACTGGATCACATGGGTACGCTCAGCGGGAGATGAGTAACAGAAACATACCAGTGACCTATGTCTTTCGGAAATTGACCGGGCTTTGGGCCATACTTTTTATGCACCACCTTGTCCTGCCACGGCCGCGGTCGATGTCAATTTTTCAAAAGATACACCAAGCTGTTGCGTAACTCATTACGGTCTTCTAAAAGCCCAGTAAGGAATGACCTGTTGGTGTTATTCGCCGTTAACTAGTAAAATTCAAGCACAAGCAAAGTAAGAACAGTAAACTGTAGTTCAATCTCTTGAGACACATGTCAATGGTTGAAGGAACCCAAATTGTTCAGTGCTGGGAACTCCGAGGAACTTTTGGCGACAGATCTTCTATGTCGTTAGTCTGGTTGGGCCGACACAAATGAGGCAAGGAGGCGGCGCAATCGCTGGGCGCTTCCTAAAAGCTTCGCCAAGGAACTCCCCCTGACGGATAAACGCAACATGCATAAACGCCGGCAAAATAGCAGGGCGCCTAGTCTGGTTGTTGAAAGTTTCATAGGCGTTGTTGGCGTTTGACTGTATCCGTTTTGACACGCCCCCCGAAGCAACTCGAAGTTGGTCCGTTGAGTTGTTAATTATACAAAAGCCTGTTGGCGCGCGCTTGGATCGCCCCACATGTGGACATAGGCCCCCGGACATCCATGGATGTGAGACTAAGAATGAATTCGAACAGATATATCAGCTGGCTTTCGCTACAATAACCTAAGATTCGTACTGCGCTCACCAATCTGCGGAAAAACCAACTAGATGTGAGCGTTGATCGTTTGCATTCAACCACTTGCTACCTTGTCTTCGCTTGAATCAACTATCTCATTTGCACATACACCTTGGAACCAGCAACAACACGCGTGAAGCCATGGCAACTTGGCTGAAGAGGACTCCTACTGGTATTAGGGCCCATGGTCCAATAGAGATTGTCGACCCGGGTCATCGAGGTACCTGGGATCCCAGTGCCGACTCCCCCTCCAACATTGATAATGGTCGATTGGCTAACGTTATATAGTTTACGGTCCGGTACCGGTCGATTCGCGTGAAATCAGACTCATCAAGTTGCAGCCTGCTGGTTCACTATCGTCTCCAGTTGTCACAAAGCTCATTGTAGCTCCACTCGGGGATCCGTCGGTGCACTACGACGCTCTCTCGTACGCATGGGGAGACGGCAGTGACAAAAGATCGATCAGGGTCAATGGACAGCCGCTTGTAGTTACGAGAAGTCTAGATACGGCCTTGCGATATCTCCGGCGCGAGGGGGAAGAAGTTGTCCTCTGGGTGGACAGCATTTGCATCGACCAGGGCCACGTTGCCGAACGCAACGTCCAAGTCGGCAACATGGGCGAGATTTACAGGAACGCCAAGGTTGTGAGGATTTGGCTCGGCGAGTCAGCTGACGGAACGGAAGCCGCCATGAAGCTAGTCGACAACTGCACCGGGATCCAGGACGATCATGTCGTGAAGCAAATCCTCAACAACGAGGACGGCGCTGTTGGTCTGGCGGAGCTTCTTCGACGGCCATACTGGGGAAGGATGTGGATGTTTCAGGAGATTCACCTTGCGAGAGTCGCCCATGTCCACTGCGGCATCTTTACTGCTGCGTTCGACACGTTCATCCGGATGGACAAGTTAGCGGCAACATCCCAGCATTGGCCCGATCGCCGTACGAGCCCGGCGTGGTCTATCGACCTTCGCAAGGCCTTTTTAGAAATTGCTCATTTCACCCTGGATCCGAGCGAGCTCATCGATCTGGAATACGTTCTGATGGTGACAAGGTCTATGGAGGCGTCAGAGCCGCGGGACAAACTCTTTGCGCTCACGGCGACGTGCAACATGAAGCCCTATCTATCCATTGATTACGACATCCCTGTACGCGACGTATATGCGAGTTTCACAAGAAGTTATGTGCGGGCGACTGGAAACTTGTCGCTGCTGCTAACAGCCGGATGCAACAACCCGGCTTACCAGCCTGGGGATGAGATCGTGCTTCCCTCCTGGACGCCCGACTTTCGGGGTACACGGACCAGGCCAGATATTCATGTTACCTACGGAATGGCAAGAGTCTTTAATGCGTCAAAGGGGGCACGCTTCGCACCACCAGCGGACGGCAGTCTACAATCGGAGCCGGACTCAGGAATCTTCGAGGTTGAGGGTATCATCCTGGATACGATTGAAAAGACGTTCCTTTTAGCGCGTAGCGAAGAGAGCATGCACGGAATTCTCGGAAAACTTAGCCCGGGAGCATCGGGTTGCGACCCGTCCGGGATGCCCCAGCTAGAGGCGCTCCGCGATACTATGATTTTCAACACCGACAACACCGCGCATGGAACGAGTCAAGGGATGGGAGCCAGTAGGAAAGATCGCCTGCTGCAGCTCACCTTGGGTTTTATGCATGACTTGGAACTCCAGCTATCCGCTCAGGGCACTCAAGACAGAGCGGCTCACCTTGCTGCTTCGTGGGAAAGCCCCACCGCGAAGGACCGCGAGTCTCCCGTGAGCTGCTATGAGCAGCTCCGGAAGTCGGACCCGGAATCGCTTAAGATCTTTCGACAAGCGTTTGTCCAGGAGTGTATCCGCAACGCGGGGACGGAATCGAGCATGTTTCGCACTAGCGGTGGCTACATTGGCCGAGGTGGCCATAGTGTGCAGCAGGGAGACGTGGTTACGGTGTTGTTTGGTGCTGACATGCCCGTACTCCTGAGGAGGGAAGGGTCGTACTATAAGATCATCGGACCATGTTATGTTAGGGGAGTCATGTTCGGAGAGGCGATGAACCGCGTTGGAAATGGGGTAGGCATGGAGAGGCTTATGTTAATTTAGTTTCGATCATATGTGTAACAAATATCTCGTGCCTGTACATGCGCAACTCCGTTATGCTACTCAAAACAGGGAAGATAAAGTTTTGGTTCCCGTAGGGTAAACAATACCAGCCGTTCACGTTGTTCATAACCCTTGATTACATTACCGCTTAGTGATATCATCGTCTTCTCTCAGGATCAACATGATAAGAAACAGTCATATAGCATCAAACCAAGAAGGAGACGAGACGTTTGAAGGAATAAACTATGTTAATCTCATGAGTCTGATCACAGTACACTATGCTCCATCATGCCGAACTGTCGAGTGGAATCACGGGAGAAGGTGAGGGCCACAACAGCTCAACAAAGGACTGAAACCATTGATTCCAAACTGCGACTCTAACTTTCAACGACTGATCATACCATCCTACGAATCTGTAAGTGCCGCACTATAAACGAATGAAACCCAATATCTTTGGCGTCCTTGCTATTGGCTGCATGTATGCAGACTTAGCTCCAACCGGGAAGAGGGAAGGGAGTCTCCTCCGGGTCGGGCACAGCGCTGGGCATAGGGTAGGGAGTTTCCTCCGCGTCATCGGGCACAGCGCTCGGCATAGGGTAAGGAGTTTCCTCCGCGTCGTCGGGCACAGCGCTAGGCATAGGGTAAGGAGTATCCTCCGGGTCCGGAATAGGGCTGGGCAGAGGAACAGGAGTGACTTCGGGTTCGGGGATGGGGCTGGGCAGGGGGACTGGCTGAGGCGGAAGAGTGATGGGCTTGTCAACCTCTGCGTGCCAGACTTCGGGGAAGGAGTTCAGGCTCTCGAGGGTGTGGTAGTCGGTCTTGATGGCAGCGCCGTAAAGGATACGAGAAGTAAACTTGGTGATTACAGTAATATCGCCGTTACCAGCAGTGCCGTTGATCTTGTTAATGAACTCGTCGATGTCGTACGACTGAAAAGATTATTAGCCACCTGCAGAATGATGGGAAAGGGTATCCCGGATAGCTGCCTATCCACATGTCACGTAACTTACGGGATCGAGGAGAACGATATATCTCCCAGCCAAAGTGCTGGTGACCAGGGCGAGGACGGTGAGCAGCAGACCGGAAAGGCGCATTTTGATGCTGTCTTTTCGACTTTGGGGAATGGGGTTGAAGTAAAATCGAGTTTGGTGTTTGAATGATTTGGGCGTCTATCAACTAGGATGAGAATAATGTTGCATCTAGTTTGCGGACTTCTAGCAAGGGCGATGCACTAGGGAAGCCTTTTATACTCGATCTTTCTTTCACATTCTTCAAGTTGTACATCCACCCCATACGCCGGGAGAACTTTAAAAATGTCTTGTCAAAGGTCGTCGGCCGAGGAAAGACACTGGGGACGCCAACATCGTCTGCCAAGAATCCTCTGTGAGACACTTCCGGATGTAGTTACTAGTACCAGCTGCGACTTTCTGAAAACCAAGTCACGTGTGGACGGAAGAAACTAGCATGCCAGAAAGGAACCTCCGGAAGTGATCTTCTTTTCCTAAATGTCTCTCGACTTTGCACATACGGGAGATCGGCATGATCCGACCCCGTTGCAGGCTATCCCAAGACCCTGTCGTACGGGCGGCCCAAGCCATAAACGGCGACATCACGCCCTGGCAGGGTCATTGGGGCAATCGTTTTCGATTCGAGCAGATGCAACCACTATCGAGGGAACGATATCAAGTATTCCCGATGCTCCCGAAATAGAAACATCGACGAGACCTAGAATTGCGTCAACGGGCTCTAGTTTTCACGCATCGGCTCGGCACGCGGCATGGCACGCCACGCCCGCGCCCGACTACATCGCGCTCGATATCATTGACAAGTTCTATTCGATTACGTGCTAATCCACACCAGAGACTTAGTTAGGAAAGACGGACCTCGCTTCCGGTCTTTGCGCTCTCCTTGACAGCCTCGATGATGCGCAGGACATCCCTCGCCTCGCTCGCCGGCACAGGCACATCGTCATCCCTACCAGACTCAACAGCCTTGGCAAAACCCTCAAACAACTTGAGATACGTCTTCGGCTCACCGGTCAGTTTTGTCCGCTCCTCGACCTTGCCTCCCTCCTTGACCAACAACAGTCTTCCGCCGTTGATAGGGTCCTCCACACCGAAGCCGGGCTCATCGGGCTTCTTGCCCGCCTTGAGCTGGTCCTCCTGCGGATCGAGCGCCGTCTTGTGGTACGAAGCCTTGGTGCCGCGAACCCAGAACCGCGGCTGTGAAGTCTCGACACTCATGACACCGATGCGCACGCTGACGATGAGGCCATCCTGGTACGCCAACTGTGCATGCACGCTATCCGGGTCTTCAGGGTCGAACTTGCCGTCGCGTTGACTGATGAGCTTTCCATAGACGGTCTCGGGCAGACCAAAGAGGTGGTAGGCCTGGTCAATAAGGTGGGAGCCGAGGTCGTACAATGCGCCACCGCCTTCGGCCATGCCCAGCTCACCCTTCCAGGACGTTGGGCGCTCCGGACGGTAGCGGTCAAAGTGGGTGTCGAACTCATAGACACGGCCGAAAATGCCATCCTTGATCATCTTTTGCACTGTGAGGAAGTCACTATCCCAGCGACGGTTCTGGTAGACGCAGATGAGTCGCTTGTTCTCCTTTGCGATCTGGATGAGCTCTTCGGCTTCGGCGACGGTGGGCACGAAGGGCTTCTCGACCAAGACATGCTTGCCAGCCTGGAGTGCTTGCTTGGTGAAGGCGAAGTGGGTGTTGGGCGGGGTAAGAATGTTGACGATGTCGACCTCGGAATCCTGGAGCATAGGCTCGAAAGAGGTGTGATGCTTTAGGGAAGGGTAGTCGTTAGGCGCCGAGGATGAGGCCGTGGGATTCCGTTGCACGATGCTGTGAAGGTTGAACTGAGGGGTGAGGTTGATGAAAGGAATGTGGAAGACCTTGGCGGAGAGGCTGTTTGGTATAGTCAGCGTATGGTTTCCCAAGCGCACCGCGCCACAGTTATGAGGTTATTCCGAAAGCATGCAAGGGATACGCGATCCGGATGTCTCAAGGTGAGCTGCAGGTTGTGTTCTTGCTTACCCATATCCAATAATTCCGACATTGAACCTCTTGTCAGAACCAGCCATTTTGAAATTTTCTCTTTACTTGGATTTTTTGATTAATACTGAAAAATGCAAGACTCTTAAGACAAGCGGACAGTGAGCGAGTGATCTGATGACGGCTTTATAGTGATTGTGGTGTCGTCTGGTGGCATTGAACAAACAGTGAGGGGCGTTCGTCCGTGGACGAGAGAGGAGCTCCGGTGGAGTGACGGGCCAAGATTACCTCATTGCGTCACTAGGGACAAACTCGGCGCTTTTCTCAATGGACGGCGGAGAAAATTGCCCCATTTTCTGCTCGTCCGTCTGATGAAAGAAGCACGCGCTAACGCCAGCTTGACACGCGGGGATGACCGAGCGTGAAGAACTGTTAGAATTACCTAAATAGGTCACCCCGCGCTTCGGTGAGGCCTCGGTCTTGACTGGGAGCTGGACCAACGGGCAAGTCATGGTTGAGCGGGTCGCCTGAAAGTTGAACTGAGTAGTACCGACCGAATAAAAATTGACGTTGATTCGGCCAAACCTCTCTACATATTCCCGAGATTTCACTTCCAATTTTCTCCGATGAAGGGGAGAAATCGGTTTCCGGTCATGTAGATGCCCTTGGGCTGCTCTCTCAGAGATACAAAATCCTCGACATAAAAGTACATCCGACAGCATGTATAAAGGAAAGAAATGAGAATATTAGGTATGATCACGAACAATGGGATTGACATCGTTGGATCCTTGTCGGCTGAGTTGTTGACCTGCAACCGCAGCCAGGTCATGCACCGGCCGGCAAGCCCCCGTTCTCGTGTGGGAGTCTTCTTCATCTCCGATTGTTCGTTTTGTAGTGGCTGAGCCTCGGCGTCGACCTCCTGGACACCGGCAGCCGAATGCATGCGTTTCTGAGCCCGATGCCATTTTTGGTCTTCGTACAGCCAGTGGAAGGCTCCGTACAATGAGAAGAACATATGGTAAGAGGCAGCAACCCTCCATATCAGCTGTTCCGCACGTGTGGGGAAGTGAAAGTTCCATCCGACCATAAACGATGCGCTGAAGCCCACGATGAAGAAGCCGCCGAGGGGATAATAAATCAGTTCCATCGGTCGCCATATGTCGGAGGGGAACCGATCCCACAGTTCTCGCTTGATGGGACGCCCGTAAGGGTGGAGACGCATCGCGTCACCCAGTCTTTTGTAGAAGGACCAGTACGCGTCAATGCGAAATATCCGAGGAGTGATATCGTCGAGGGGGGTTCGATGCCAGGTAGCTGGCAGCTGTGAATGTGTCTTTTGGCAAATCAGCTAGCCGTTCTCTGTGATTAGACGGATTGGATTTAACACCAACATGTGACTTCGCATATGTACGAACATCATCTACAGTTACTTGTCGTCCGTCTTGAGCTTTTGTCTCGATGTATCGGGGATATGAAATAGCGGGCTTCTTGTACCAGCAAATAAAAGTTGCGACCATGGCAAATGTAAAGGACAAGGCGGTCAATTCTAATGGTGTGATGGGTAGCCCATTTCTGATTCGGTCCATCTCGGTGATGAAGAACCAGACTGTTTGCCAGAGGGTGATGAGCCTGACGGTGGTATGGTAAGAATTATGTCGATGCATCGTCACGTCATTGCTTTCTTACCTAGACAAAGTATCAACAGTGTTGCGCTCTGAAATATCCATAGACTCCATGTCTGGCAGATCGACGAAGCCATGCTTGACAAGGTAGTGTAGTTGCTCTGCGTCTATTGGAAAGCCCTCAGGGAAATCAGGACTCTTGAGAAAGATGCCTCCCATGTCGACGAAAAAAGCGTGCGTGTAGGTCCATTTCTGCCCGCCACATAGGTGTGTATCTTTCTCGAATTGCTATCTCTTCGTTAGCTAGTTAACGTTGCACTTCATTCTTGCGGAGCGTGGCGAGCAGAGTCGTACCTTGACACTTCTGCGCGCGCTGGAGAGCTGCCCTACTGCCAAACCGAACAGGAAATCGGGCCCAAGAAGCCCGATCATGGCGAGGTTGGCCTTATCGAATACGCCATGATACCACTTGTCCTTGGGAGAGAGGGCGTTGGGATGTGTTGATACCCAGACGCAAAGGATTATGGTCAGCAGACTCGACCATAGAATGTCAATGCTTCCACGGTCTCTGCCAGCTTCCACCCATCCATGCACCGTCGTGTTGATGTCGCTCAGATTGAATTCCTCCCGATGTACCAAGTAGATTGGTGACGAGTTCGTAAATTCACCCATGTGAATTGGGTCGGCGTCTCAATATCGATATGCGCCGCGATGAAGAGTGTCCCGCCGTGTAGGATGAATTGTGAGGATATCGAGCATTAAAAACGACGAAAGGGGAACAACAAAATGCTGCACGAGTGCGCCTTGGAAACAAATCTTGAGCAGAAATGGGAGCTGGTAGGTCAACTAACATGTTCGTTGGGATGTGTCTTATCATCATGCAGGACAGGTTTCAGACCCTAGTCGGAGACCTCCTTCGTGGAGTCCTGGTTTCTTGAACCTCTCAAAAACCAACTGAAGCTTGCGCGAGAGATTTACCATGCCATGTCACTATGCTGCAGCGGCATGATGCAACCACTGATTGTATTTCCGTAGAGCCAGAAGTCGTGTTGGTGCTCAAGACATCTGGTTAAGAGAGTCAGATTACTCAACTAGAGGGGTATCTGTATCCGTACATGATTCCCAAAATAGTCCCAGTGAAAATCTTCGCCAAACCAGGTTCTTTGTTGGCCTGGGCAAGTCACAATTAGCCGCCGGCTTCCTCACGCCCCTTGCTCCTTGGCCTGCATAAACTGCATGCTGCGCCCAACTCGGCCGAGCCGAAATCGTTTAGTGGCATTGCATGCCAACACGAGTTTTTCTTTTTCCTCTTTTTTCCCCCTGGTAAAATTGAAGCAGAGCCACTGCGGAAGCTGGGCGACTGCTGAGCGGTTACTGGCTCCTGAGGAACCAACACGTCACTGTTTTTGTGAACAAGCGAATGCAACCCTTACAGACAGCAACCAGGCTAGGTAAAAACCCAGTCATTGATTCTCCATGTATCGGCGAGCTTAACCGCAAAGATAATCCCGATGTCTCCGAGTGCGGGAATGGTTAACTTAAGCGCCGCCGGGAGGTTCTTGTCGTCTGCATGCTTCCAAGCTTTGAAGACAACAGATCGTACGTTTCAAAAACAACATCAAATTAATACTTTCCACTGTGAAACATATCAAGGCCCTAACCGCCTTGAAGTAACAGCGCTTATTCCCTTTGCGAGCGGAAGTTGTTAACCCGAGCGGGAGGGCATCTTTGAACTCCTCTCCAACTCGTTAGCCGAGATAGCCTTAATAGTATGTCTCCTCGCTAGAAACCGCGGTTTCCCCCGATACCGCCGGTTGCAAGATCCAAAGTCAAATAGGTCAATAGCCGTACTGTACGCGATATCTTCCGCCGAATAGACCACTAACTAGACTGGGTCTGGCTTCGTAGGAATCTGTGCGGTCCAGTTGGAGAACGAACTCCCATGGATGTATCTTTTTGCCACACCATGGGCCCAGCAATATCATCAAATATGCAGCTTAACGAGTTACAGGATTTGAAGGAATTGAAAGGATTCAAGGTCACATCGAGCATCTCCCGTTGTGGTACAGGGTCCCCCACGCGGGTCTCCCCGGTCGGGGTGAGTGGACTACGCGGGGATAAAAGCCTCCCATGATTCGAAAGCTCGGACTAAGATCGCCGAAGACCTTCCGCTGCCATCAAAGAGCCCATTTAGAAAGTGCATTGGTGGGAGAAACAAGAGACACGCGTTAGGGGATATGAGCGTAACAATCAATGCTTGAGTTGTGTTAGATCCAGAACAGCCTGGAAAGCAAGCATAATTATCTGACTAATGGGTTGTGCGATCAGACGCAATCAGCCAACCATCCACATCATGGATAGCAGGCTTTTGCCCAGCGCCAGGCCTGGCATTGCTGCGGGAAACGAAGAGAAGAGTAGAGGTTAATGTCGAAAGCTGCGCTGCCGTTGATTTTCTGTCAAGATATTTTTCGTGACTGTCAAGAGAGCGTGGGAGAAAAAGGCCTTGGATTCGGCTGCCTGCTTGGCGTGGTTGTCTGTGTGTGACCCTTGCCCAGGCCAAAATTCTCTCAAATTTCGATGCGATTAAGCGTAAGAAGGGTCCAGCACAGCAGCTTCAAGGGGATCCAAATGGCCTCTAGACACCAAATCGGCAGAGGATGATTTCTTGGCCGCCAAGAAAGGGCATTGTCCGTGATCTAGGGGTCCTTGACAACTCGAAGTTGATCTAGGTCATCTACTAGTTGACTTCAAGTTAAAGCAACCCACACAGTAGGGGGACGAGGATTGCCCAACGAATCAAGGCCTAGGGGCCCGTTCATCATCCATGCCGGGGGAAAAACAAACATGAGTCGAGAATTTGTCGAGCAGCCTAGTTGCAAACTGATGTTACATCACAAGCGTGGTTGAAATCCTCTTGGAGATGTCCAGAAAGAGGTTAACATCATGGAAGATAAATCAAATTCCTGCGGCCTAAAGGCGAGGACAAAGTTGAGCTCCTCAAGTGTCGCCCACGATAGCGTCCGTTCTAGACCGCCCACGGCCGCCAGCATGTGTTTAGGCAGGATTCATCAGGCTTTTGAAGCGTTTTTCCGAACGAAATTCTACTTTGTAAGCATATTCGGCCCACATCGGCGATCCGACATGCATCCTGCCACGCCGGAAGGATTGTTGCAATCACTAGACTGAACAACACTTCAACTGTGTCTCGGTGTATGTGAAACCGACAACAAGTCTTGAGCTTTGAGAAAGATGATTTGAGAAAAAGCTTGATATGAATGTGGTTCAGATGAGGTATAAAAGAGACTGGTTTCCTCTGTTTCCAGGAGAATAGAAAATCGAAAGTCAACAAGCTCTCTAAATACATCTTCTATCACTGCTCCTTCTTTCAACTTCTTGCTATATCATTTCTAGCAAAGCCAACTCTAGAATTCGCCAACATGAAGTTCTCGACGATTCTAGCCCCCTTGGTCGCTCTCGTGCCTGCCTGCATGGCCAACTTTGACGTCTACATGATCGATCTTCACACCGTTCAGGGCAGTGTCGTTGGTTTCTCAATCTTCGATACCGACCCCAATTGCAACCAGGTCAACAACGCCATCTTCTACGGTCGTAGTGACGATGTGAGCGGATCCAAGACGGGCGTTCGCTGTGTGGGCGACTGCACCGCTTCGAACAGACCAGATGGAATTCAGGTCTTGGAGATGCACTTCAACAACAACCCTCTGTACCACTGGAGTACATCCCCCTTCCCACCTCTTGGCTCTTCTTCGCTCTCGTACTAAGGCATTGTTTGCAGCCATCTACAAGGACCGCGGCTACAGAATGTACGGCCTTGACGGCAATGTTTATGGAGAATGTATTCTCTTCCCCAGTAACAACTACCAGTGCAGTGCTTTCGGTATCACCCAGGGCTACCGCAAGTTCAGATGCTTGACGCAGTTCACCGCGCGCCAAATCACCGGCAGAAACTAAGGCGGAATTGGTACATGTCACTAATGCATCACCACTCATTTCTCCAATGGCCCGGAGAGTGAGAGCTGATATGGTTACGTCGGGTGTTCAAGGGCTTGTGATCACTTGAGGATTACATGTCAGTGAGGATTTCCATGTACTTCTCAGTAGCTTAGAGCGAAAGATGACTCATAAAGGAGACTTGCACACGGGAATGGGAGTCGTGGAAAGGCTTACATATTCTAGCCGAAAAACCGCTCGTTGCTCAAGGCAATATCAATGATAAACCCTATTATCCACTGCCCATTTATCGGTCAAGCCAATTCACCAAACACGTGTCGCCACAAGAACATCCCAGGGCTTGTATGCGTTGGCGGCGAATCGCCTAACACCAGAAGCAAATGACAAGTTAAGTAGCTTGAAGTAGGGAGAAACTTGCGGGGTGCTCCGATTTAAAGATATGTAACGTCATGGGTAAGTTCGAGTCTCAAAGTTCATGCTAATGAGTAATCATCAAGCTGGTGTAAGACCTACATCCATGTTCATCTCATAATGACTTTTCTCCGCACCTCAACAATGTAGCGACTTCAACAACTTGCCGATATACCCGATATGGTTATTGCAAAGTCCAAAATCATTGTTTCCCGGTACCGATGACGGCTTTTGTTTCTGTGTCGCTCTGGCTCCTGTTTCGCACATTGCGTGCTGTAAAACGCGATGATCATGGTGTGAACAACCGAATACCACCAGACCCAGAAAGCATACCTAAACCTTAGGCGACACTTGAATAGCCGGGACAGCGTGGGCTCGATGGCCAATCCGCAAACTGTCGGCGCGACTTTCCTGTATTGAATGCGGGGCAAATGGTAGCCGGTTTATGACATATAAGAGTTATGAGCCTGCCCGAGAACGGACAAAGTGCAACGTTTGAGCTGCTCGTTCGCAAATCCACAAGCAAGCATGTCACACTCACCACTGGAAGTTTCTGATACCCATATGTCAAAGGCGGGACTATTCTTGAGTCTCGTTCTTTTCATATTGACCTCTTACGTCATTTATCAGAGATATTTTCATCCACTCGCAAAATATCCGGGCCCTTTTTGGGCATCCATTACGGACGTGTGGCAGGTCTGCCAGTTTCTTTCACTGAAGCAGCCGTACAAACTCACGGATCTCCATGAACGACATGGTCAGTTTGTGAGATATGGCCCTGACAAGCTGAGCATCACCGCCGAGGAGGTTGTTCCGTTGGTGTACCAGAAGGGCGGGCAGCGAATGCCCAAGACGGAATATTACGACGCGTTCGGGTCCAACGTCCCCAATGTGTTCGGGATGAGATCAGCAGAGGTGGGCGCAGAAGGAAAAAGTGCACCAAAAAGAGCCACTGATAAATCATCTCTAGCTCCACACTATTCGTCGACGCCACATGGCGCACAGCTTCTCGATCTCGAGTGTCAAGGGAATGGAGCAGTACCTCGACGAAAACATCAGAATTCTACGCGAAAAAATCTCTGATCTTGCGCGCGAGGGAAAAGCCTTCGACTTGAAGAAACTTCTTCAATGTTATACGGTTGATGTCCTTGGGGAATTGGCCTTTAGTCGCTCATTTAGAGTTCAGATTTCCGACGACGAGTCTCTCATTCCGCCCGTTGTTCCGCACACCCTGCTTGGTTCGACAACAGGAGCTTGGCCAGCCATGACAAAGACACTCAAGAAGTGGTTGCCAAAGGTCCCGCACGAGGGACTACAGTCTTTGTTTAAAGGTAGGGCGAGATGCGCAAATTTGGCTGCCGAATGTGTTCAGCGACGGCTTCGTGAAGTGGAACAAGAAGGGCATGGAAAAGTTGGCAGGAAGGATATCTTGACCAACCTCATTCTGGCTAGGGATCCGGACACAGGTGAAAGAATTGCCAGAGTTGACTTAGAAGCGGAAGCGTTTGGAATGATGTAAGACCACACCTCTACACTACCGCTCGATTATGTTGATTGGTTCCCTAGCATCGCTGGAACCCATACTACGAGCGCCACAACCTCTTTACTCTTCTACCACCTGCTACATAATCCCGACTGTTTACGCAAGTGTGTTCGAGAGGTTGACCAAAATCTACCACCGCTACACGACGGCAAGGAAGCCTATTCGATCACAGAAATCGAGAACTCTCTCCCATTCCTTCGGTCATGCGTCAGAGAGAACTTCCGGCTTACGCCCGTGTTCACCATGCCGTTAGCAAGACGGGTTACAGCCCCTGAGGGTATATCAATCGCAGGACAGCATATTCCGCAAGGGGTAAGCAAAAAGCTTAGTTTTCAGCATTTGAAACTCGCCGCGGACTTTGCAATGGTTCATGGACCAGGTTGCAATCAACCACATGGAAATAGAGTACTAAAGCTGCTATTTACAGACTTCAGTCGCAGTTTGCAACCATGCCTATCATCATAACCCGGTAGTCTGGGGTTATGACCATAACACGTTTAGCCCTTCACGCTGGGATAAAACAGAGAATGCGGAGCGTGCCCGTTACTTGATGCACTTTGGCCTCGGAGGCCGTCAGTGCCTCGGCAAAACGGTTGCACAAGCCAACATCTATAAAGTCACAAGTACCCTGCTGCACGAGTTTGATATCCAACTTGCGGATCAGTCGGAGAGTGAGACGGCGGAAAGAGGTGGCTTCTGCGGGAAGCTGCCTGAGTTGATTAGTGTAGGTGTGAGTGATTTGAAAAGCCCCTTAATGGTACTCGCTAAAGCCAGGGCTGTTTGCGAGCAACACTGAGGGTGTAGTCATGATTTTGACGCCCGAACATGAAGAGATGCACACGTAAAGCAGAGGTTGAGAAAAATTTGAATTGAATGAGGTATCATACTTGCTTGAACCCCAGAACCCCAAACGCCTTCATGGCATATATAGCCATGTATTCATGTATCCAAACGCCTCCCGACTGGAGCCAAGCCAGTTCTACCAGTCATCAACTCGTGTTAAACATTATAGACGTAAAAAAAACCAGCTCTCATCATAAATGATTGTCAAATTTGCGTGGGCTTGATCTTGTCCAGCTCCGTCGGCAGGCTGGAATGCTTCGCGGGGCTGTCTCCATGCCAGCCTCGGAACATGGGGTGCGATAGCAGCGGCGGTGTCTTCAGCCGTATCGTCGGCGGGCGGAGAGGGCCACCGGATTCTTCCTCAACAGGCAGAACCACTCGTCTTGTTGGGTATTTTTTGTGAAGTAGCTGCCACGTCTTCTCGACCCGTGCCTCGTGCTCGGTCCAATCACCCCGGAGCGACATTAGAAGTGCTTCGCCTTCCTCATTGTTGTTGGGCTGCGAGCTGCTCCGCGCATGCCAGGTTCTGGATCGCGTCCGGGCAGGGGGCGATATGGGTGTGACGGTGACTAACGCTCGGGTTTGGAGCGACTTGCTGATGATTGTGCTTCGAAGTTGCTCTTCTTCCAGCATGATGCGCGACTGGCTCAGCTTCGTCCGACGGGCATATGCCTCCCATGTAAGACCCGGTGTGCGGATACAGGCAGCATTGAACTCTTCAGCGAGCTGCCTCTTGCGACGTGTAGCGATGAAATAAATGACGACGATGACGACGATGAAGGCGGCGCATCCAAGGACAGTGGAGACGATGATCAGTGTTTGGCGGTCGGGGGAGGTAGTGACCGGCCCGGCGCCGACTGGGTCAGTCGCCGATGCGTCGGTTCTCGAGGCCAGATGAAGAAACATCTTGAAGGATTGTACGGCAGTGTGCCGTGATAAATAGCGAGTGACAAAATGATTGCAATGATCAAAACGAACGTAACGTGGCCATCAACCCAACAAGAGGGATGGCCGACTCGGACGACGCAACTGGGAATGGATGACTGCAGATTTTTGACCGCCTGAAAGTGTGACGTTCCGCTCGCGAGATGGGTCCAGCTTTGTATTTGACCACCAGACTGTACCACATTGGAGACAAGATCGAAAAAGGCGGTATTCTATTTTAGCAAACGGACGAGCCCGTACTAATGTCTTGACCACGCCTGCGCAAAATACACGGCACTCACCGCATATCCCGCGGGCTGCAGACGTGTTCTCTGCAAGGCATCATGCAACCCTTGGCGTGAGAAGCAAACCCGCGCCAGGTACCCCTAGAGGAAAGACCGTTCGGTTACGGGGCTTCACTGGATGGAGAGCAAAACATGGACAAAAGTTGACGTGCTCATCTGTGTGAGATCTGGGCCAGGGGGAGGAAAATGGATGCCCGACTATGTCTCTCTAATGATTTGGCCATTATCCATGTCCTGCCCTTCATGGTCTTGAAAAGAGAAAAGTCGGCCAACGCCCAATGGAGAAAAGAAAGCGTGTGGCGTGTGTGGCACGCAAGCCAAAAATCAACGACAAGGGGAACGATGAGGGACTTTAGGGCTGTCAGGGGACTTGTAATGCAACTTTTGCGCTATAATTGGTCCCAGACAAGACTCGTCGAATCACCAACACGAGGTTAGGCACAGTAGCTTTGCATTCGCGGAGCCGGGGGGAACCAGGAATAATCCCCGGGAGAGGGTGCCGCTGAAGTTCAGTTTTGCTGTTTGGTAAGACTACTGGCAGCGGGGGAAGAAGCCCCACGACCCGGCCTATCAGGATCGAAGGAGCACCCGATGGCTGACCGCTGACTGAGGTCGTGCGAGACAAGGATCGGATGGTTTTCTCTCGGCGTTGTGCGTGTGGTCGGATATTTGAAACGGAATGATATATCTGGATTCAAGACCTTGGACGTTCAGTATGGCAGTGGGCATAACAGATGCATCGGTGATGGGCTGTTATCTTATGATAGCTTGCCTCACTCGGTCCCAAGAAATGCCGAAAACTTCCTCTTTCTTCAGAGATGAGTGCGCGGGGGCGATGGAGAGCGTGGCATTGCCTGGCTGGAGGGAACCCGAAAGATCGTGTGTTCAATTCTCCCATAGGTTGGTTATGTCGATGATGTTGCATGTTCGGGACGGGGGAATTGTGAGCAAAGCTTCTGCCTAGTTATTGGCTGCCTCCAAAACCAGTTGAAGTAATCCGAGGCATACCGTCTAAGAGCAAACTGCGCTGTCCCAGATCCAAGGCGGTGATCCGGACCTGGTATGATGATCTTCCACCCATGTCTCACTTCAATCATACTCAACATTATTATTTCTTCTACCCGTCTTCCGTTAACAAAGGGAAACACACTACAGTGGTGAGTTTGCGTGTTAAACAAAATTTGGACAAGCCGACCCAAATTTTTCTTATTTGATCGTGAGTCGGCATGTTGTAGATATCAGCCAAACTGGTTTCAGCGACGCAGCAAACATCTTGCCCTTGTGCTTGGCCCTCCTCGACCAACCCGGTTTCAAGGGCCCCCGTCCAGTGCGAAGTCCAACACCACGACTTTTCTTTCCTTCTCCTCGGTGCGGGTATAGACCGAAACTAAACGCTCCGACCCAGACACAAATGTCTCCAACTGTGGCTCCCCCGAGAAACCATCCGCCTGCCAGAGTGGGATATAGTTCAACGATGGCCCCTCCGCCACCGCCCCTTGAGGCAGTGCGGCACCAATGATGGTGAGTTTGTCGTCTCGATTGCCCGGGAGTGCAAACACCACAATTTTCTTCCCCGGCAGAGCAATCACGTCCCCTCGAGCCCCCGTCCGCGTCGGTCGCACATCAGGTAGCGCATTTCGACTCCATTTGCCCTCAGGGCTGCGGTAGTAATGAATCCAGACTTCGTTTTCCCGGTTCAAGACGTGGAAACCGCCCTCGTCGTCTGCCGCCTGCGCCTCCTGATTCAGGATCCCGCTGTTCATGGGAATGTCGAAGACAATCAGTCCCTCGGCATCGGGAAAGACCGTCTCCCCGATCTCGAGATCGGCCAGCCGCTCGCCGGCATTGTTGTTGAAAGTCTTTCCCAGGTCGTCGCTGTTGACGTAGAATAAGCTATAGTTGTTTTCGGGCCCGTTGGGTCCGGCTTGCACGGTGTGCAGCCTCGCTTCGGGGTCGTCGACGCCCTCGTACCAGACGAAGCCGCGGTATGTCCCGGACACATGGAGGCGTCCGTTAGCGTACGAGATACCATTGATGTAGGGGTTGTTCTTGACACCGGTGAGGAATTGTCCGATATAAGTGTACGACTGAGTTTTGCTGCTGTATTTGAACAAGTGGTCGGATCCTGCACCTGCACTGCAAGTTGGTTAATTTTTGGAATCCATTATTCACAAAAGGCGCCATCCACTTACATGCCAATTCGGTAGCTGAGGAGAAGGTCATCATCCACTCGAATAAAACGAGGATAAGTCGTCTCTAAGAAGATCTTCTCAACCGCGAGCTGACCTGAGCGAGTATATCCAGGTAGCTGGTTATGAGTCGGACTGAACAGCGATGGCCTCCATTTATGGGCTTCGGGGTTTGTGGCAACCCCTGGTATTGACATGCGGAAGTGCAAGCTTCAAGGTATCGTGCTGTTAACGGTGGCAGACGGCACGGGGTCACGGAGCAACTCACGGATCACAGTGATGGTCGAAAGAGAGGTGGATGGTTCCATCGCCCGCGCAGACACCTATCGAGATGGTGTTATGCCCATCATCTGCCGTCTGCTCATAATCCTCGAACGTCAAGGTCTGCCAGTCACCAATTGACTCTCTGATGCATCGCCTAGCAATGCTGACGAACAGGACATTGCCGGTTGCATCTTTATGAGTATAAAAGCAGGCGTACTGCCAGCCGTTGAAGGTTGTCAGCGCATCCTGTTGGAACGAGTTCGCGTTGATACGATGTTCTCGGCGTGCGTCAAGCGCCAACTCGGACTTTGAAACGAATTTTAGCTGAGTACTCATCTGCGCGACCTGAATGTAAGGAAGATATGCAGCATTTCCGAAGCAGTCTGCTCACCGAGTAGTAGTTCCCCCGTCATCATCACGGTGACGTATGACTAACTCTCTCTGATGGGTTCGGGGAAAATGGAGCCGAGAGGCGCGGATGGGAGGTTGGTCGCACGGCAAATCGCCCGACGAACCGATGCTAGTTACGAATCCCGACGCTTAGTCCGACAACCGACGCCACAGAGCTGCCCGGTGGTTCTCACGACGCCCGTCGCAACATCAAGCGGTTGGTGTTGTCCAGCGAAGATCTAGGCCATAGAACCGTGCCATCCCCGCAGTTGTCTCCATACTCCCCCCCAGCTTCCCCCGCGTTGGCAAATATGCGCTTCTTGTGACTGCCAATGAGCCGCTTTCCCGGACGAAGAGTCAAGATACTACCCGGGCAAGAAACTTGGTAGCCGAGACGTAGGGACGGTAAGGATTGGCGTAGGGTGGAATTGAAGACCCCGGGGGCTAGATATAAACAAAGACACATATCCTGTACGTGTTCACGTCGTTTGGGGTAGTCTGCTCTTGTTTTGCGATTGTGCGCACCCCTTTCAAGCAAAGAGAACCACAACCATGGCGTGGAAAGTCAAGAACCTCAAAAATGACGACGACCGTCAAGCGTTGGAGGCAACGACGCCACTGAACACCAAGACGGTTCCATGGATTAAGGACCCTGGCCTTCGGCCCCTCAACTTCGGCCTCTTTTTCCTTCTCTTTGGCGACGTGGCCCACGGCTTTGACGGTTCTCTGATCAATAACCTGCAACAGATTAACCAATGGCAGGAAGGTTTGTCGAAACCAACTACTTCGGGGCCTCACGCCTCATGCTGACGCGCGCTAGACTTCGACCACCCGCGCGACAGCCTTCTTGGCGCCTTCAGCGCGTCTTACTGGGTCGGGAACATCCTTGGTGTGCTGCTGATTCCTCTCGTTGCCGATCGTCTCGGTCGGCGCTTTGCCATTGCGATGGGCTCCGGACTCTGCATCGGCGGCGCGGCAATCTGCGCGGCCACCATGAACCAAGGGGCCTTCATCGCCGGGCGCATTCTCCTCGGCATGGGCGGAGTCATGTGCTCTTCCGTCTCTACCGTGCTGATGACAGAGTTAGCTTACCCCGCGCACCGAGCGACGGCGACGGCGCTGAGTAGTACTACCTACAGCGTCGGTGCCATCCTGGCAGCGTGGGTGGCGTTTGGGAGTTTCCGTATCAAGGACTCCTGGTCAGTCCCCTAGCCGCAACTGGGCAAATACGGTCGACAATGGACATGGCTGACTAGCATATCTGTAGGGCTTGGAGGACACCGACACTGATTCAGGCGTTCCCGTCGGCAATGGTCCTATGCGGGCTCGTGTTCCTCCCGGAGTAGGTTTGCCAAGGACCTGTTCTTGACTCGTTTGAATACTGACGCCTTGCCAGATCTCCCCGGTGGCTGTGTAGCAAGGGCAAGGAACAGACGGCTCTTGACATCCTGACAAAGTACCATGGCGCCGGTGACGTCAATGATGCTGTCGTCCAACATGAATATTCCGAGATTCGAGACACGATCGAGGCCGAGATCACGCAGCACAGGAACCCATTCAACCTCAAGGCCCTCTTCGCGACCAAGGGTAACCGTTGGCGTTCCTTCATCATCATCTGGTGTGGAATCTGCAAGCAATGGGTTGGTTGATTCTTTCTATTCGCTCAACCGTGTTCGGCTACTGACAGTCAGCCAGTCCGGCAATGGGTTGGTTTCGTATTACCTGGGCAGCATGCTGAAGAGTGCCGGCATCACGAAGCAAATCGAGACCACCCTAATCACTGCCACGTCTCAAATGTTTAGTTTTGCATGCTCGTTCGCTTTCGCGTTCCTGCCGGCCCGCGTCGGTCGTAGGCCGTTGATGTTGACCAGCATGGCTCTAATGTGGGTTGTATTCGCCGTTATCACCGCGACTACCGGAGCTTACGTCGAGACGGGCAACCGCCATGCGAGTTACACTACGGTAGCCTTTATCTACCTTTACAGTGGCGTGCACAACTTGGGTTGGACGGGTGCGCAAATGCTCTACAGTGAGTTGACTCCGGGTCCCGAGCCCGGTAAAATTGGAGTGCTGACGCGGAGTAGTTGTCGAAATTCTACCCTACTCGATCCGTGCCAAGGGCATGGCCATGTTCTCCCTCGTGGCGGGTATCTGCGGGGCTTTCAACACCTACGTAAACCCTGTCGGCATTGCTGCTATGTCGTGGAAATTCTATTTTTTCTACGTGGGATGGATCATCATCCAGTTCATCGTCGTGTATCTTGTGTTTCCCGAGGTAAGAACCCGCTCATCAAGGATAATTTGGCAACTTCGTGCTAATGGCGTACAAGACGAAAGGCCCGAGTTTGGAGCAAATTGCACTGCTATTCGATGGCAGAGATGCTCAAGTTGGCAGGGTCAACGCTGTGGCCGACGAGATGCTTGATGAGAAGGATGGTGTGGCAGTAGAAACCAGAGAAAAGAAGTAGGTCCGGAGTTAATTCGGCCGTGAGACTTAGGACAATCACAACTAGCATGTGAAAGATGAGCACAATTGATATCGAAACCAGAAAAATGCAATACGGACAGTCTGCATAACACGACCCGGGAGCCAAACGTGGGGCAACAGGCGACAACAAGTGTCGGAACGCGCGATTCCGCACCGGTGAATCACAAGACTCAGCAGCGACTTCTTCACGTGGGTTCGGGGGGTTTTTCAGTTGAACTTACTAGGCCTTTATAGCCCTCAAGTATTTGTAATATGCGGGCTGCAAAAAAGGTAGATCTGTCAGAGTCCATGCACGATTGAGGTGGCCTGTTCATAGCCTTGGACACGGCTGCCAAGCCGTAGAATTTGTTTTCGTTGCCAGGCAAAGCCGAAGCATCGTTTCTTTGATAGGCGCGGTTTTTAATATGCGGATTGCGACCTCTTGAGCTTGATGAGACTTGGCATGCAACTCGCCTAGAGACCATATGGGCAGTGGGTCTGGTGCTCAATTCTTTTTGTCTAGATCTCGCAGCAAATCGCACTTCTCAAAGATTGTGTAAATCCCCTGTCTGTTCCCGGTCTAACTGACTTAAAAAAAACTTAAGGTTGGTCGTCGTCCCCGCACGCGTGGCAGGACGTACGTACAGCCATTTGGCTTCAGCTGTATGCATTCAAGGTTTGCTATCAGCCAAGGTTGGCGGTTTCGTTTACTGCCACATTGCGCTATGTTTGTTGATATTGCATAGCGACACATAATCGATGCCAATTCACATCGTTCCCGGCATATTATCGTGTTTCGGTGCTCTAACTCTGTTTCCTAAACGTTAGTCTGCTCAGGCGGTACTATGTTTAGAGCCCCTGACCCGTAGGGCGGCGTTCAAAGACGACTATCGTCAGTTCAGCAAGTCCGACCCGGAAAATCCGTTTCTTTAGCTCAACGAGAACGAGACGGAACCAGAAAAAAGGAGAGTCGAAACCACAGCACGAACTCTTTTGCTAGCCTGACATCAAAATTTCCGCGGGCTAAGGCCGCCCTTCGCTTTCCAAACCCCGACAGTTTCGTACGGTGCTGCATCCTCGTCCGGCAACTCCCACCAAGGAAACCCGGGACTCTATGTAGCTGGGATGGTCGTACGGGCACCGACGAATCATTGATTCTCTTTCCGTCATCCCAAAAGCCGGGCACGGGGTTTATAGCTCAAATCCTATCTGCTTCTTCTCGCATTACCGAGAAGCAACCTGCCGTATTCATTCGTCCAGAGTTTCTTTCTGTCATTGCTTCAGTTTCTAAACTCAATTCTGGCTTGGGGATGCCACATCGGCTCACCACTGAAACAAAAGCCTTGTTATCGTCACTTGGACCATGCTGGCCTCCATGGTTGTGTTCCTCAGCGAGCTGGCTGGAAATATGACATTGAAACACATGATGAGAGCTTTTCTGTTATACAGCTAATTATGTTATCAGGGTATATCGTAGCTCAGCAGAGCAGCATGCGTGCATCCGAAGCCAGGCTCTTGAAGCCTTATGCGCCGTTGAGGTAGGCCCTCTAATAATGGTTATCCGTCTTTCCCACCCAACGTGCCGTGTGTGTGCTGTACCCTTCTGAAGCCTTCGTAAGCTTATGGATTACATGTACATCCTCAGGTTTTATTCCTTGTACTCGGATATCATCGAAGAACTGCCGTTCAATGAACTGGCATCACTCGCCCTTCTGCCCAAGACTGCCATTTTGGGCCGTGTCAGCGATACTGTTGTGTCGACCTCGACTGATACTGTCGTTGTCTTCTCGCACTGGATGGCCATGCCCATGACAGAGCCGTCGTCCATGCCAAATCCCCTCATGCTGTCCGTGCTTTCCGCGCCGTCGACTTTCAGTCCTTTGAGGCCACCGGAGCTTGGGCCCTTTCGGGCTGTCTTCTCGCACCACTTGTTGATGCGCCGTCTTTTCTCTCGGGAAGGTAGCCCAACCGTCACCGTAGTACTGTTTCCGAATTTGGGTGGCGGGGCACACATGAAGGCGAATGTTTGTAAGCCAACGTCTTGGCTCGGTGGTCCTTCGGTCGCGAAGACAATTGACCGCCTTGTCGACGAGTACAGAATGACGTCTAGCCAGCCGTTGGAGGCGATCATGGCGCCCGCGAAACAGAAATAACCCAGAGATACCTCACGGCCCGCCATGGAGGCGAGACGCCCCGCTGCTAGTGGTGTTGTGCAGACAACGTACACCAAGGGGTAGAGTAAAAAGGTATGCTGCCGGGCGTAGTCGGGGATGCCCGGTATCCGCCTTAATGTTGTAGTTAAGCATACGGGTCGCCAGCTCTGCCAACTGCGCCAGCTACGCCAGCTGCTATTCGATATCTCGCTGCTATTATCGCTTTGCAATTTTCTATTCGAGTTTGTTGTTGATGTTGACGACTCGCTCGTTGATGGTTCGGAATTGCCGTTGCCGCAGTAAGTTAAGATTCCGCCACTTCGTGCCATCTTCTGTAAGTGGAGGAAGATAGCGAAGTAGATGAGAGTGGTGACGATTAATGAGATGAAAATCCATAAGTAGTGCAGCGTGAAACGAATGTCTTGGTACTTGGAATTGATCCAGCACTATTCCATGTTAGCAAATGGCACTCTCACACAGCACGACCCAAGGCACGGCCATCATACCCACGCTCCGGCTCTCACGTAGAGCCCACCCGCCCCCTTGCCGTTCTCAGTAACAATAACCCCCAAGATTCCCGTGCCGTAAACAAAGCCCCACATCAAGGCAATAGCCGTCTGAAAAGCCCAAGTGGGTATTTTGCGGGTGCTGACGATGGAGATGTAAGTGTGCATGGCAATGCCCATGATGAAAACGGATGAAGCTAGATCGCCGACGGAGACGAACCATCCCTGTGTCCAACACGTCCTCGTTCGTACGTCAATCGCGTTCCTCGTCAGCCACTCTATATTGAGTAGAAACGCTACCGCCTGCTGGATGTCGGCGATTAACAGGTTGAATATCAGAACGAGAAACTGGTTTGGCGGCTCGTTGACCGCCCGCTGCCACCACGTCTCTTGCTGCACCTCTGCGGGCTCCTTCGGCTCTGTCCAATTGTCCGGCACAACAAAAGCCGTTTCTTTCGGCGCGGGTGACTCGACTTTTGCTATTGGATCCTTTTTCGTCCTTGAGGGACAAGAATGCCACGATATCAACTTGAAGGTCAAGAACGTCAACAGGCTGAGGCTGGTGAAAAAGGAGAGAAACCCCATCGTCGCCACTGCAGCAAGGCCATGGCTGAGGACTGGAGGTAGCGGACGTATCGAGTGAGGCGAGTTATCCGAGTTGTAGCGGTCTGGCGTCTCATTCATCTCCGCTAGATTGAATAGGTTGGCGATGATTCGCAAGTGCGTAACGAGATCATCAGGATGGAGTGCTGGCGGATTGCCGTGCCGAGTTATATTGAAGGATACGGGCTGGTGGTGTGAACGGTTTGAGGGCCCTCCAAGCTTAAAACCGAGTTGATGCTCGCCATAGGTATGTATGATTTATCCGCAGCGTAACCTAAATCGTGGCTGACAATCTCATCATACGCCAAGAGAACTTATCCCCGTCGCAAGGGGGAAACAAATCGAGTCAAGGGCAGTGAAAAGACGACTCAGAACACAGGGCAGAGAGCAATAACGTTTGTTCTAGTTTGCCGTCCCCTCGGGAAGCATACCGCGCCACCCAGAGGGAGTGTGCGCGCCGCAGACGCTTTGGTAAACAGCTGATCCTTCCCAGAAATCGTGTTAAAGTTCACCGTTTGTGCATACAGAATCCACATCCAGCAAAGCGTCGTGGGCTCAAAGATTGGTTGCATGTTCCATCCCCGTTCCAAGGCGTTCCAGCCTAAACTATGTCTTGACAAGACATACTCCCACGGGCTCGGCGGCCCGCGGACGACAGATGACTCGAGTATTTATTTCCTGATTTGAACACTCGGTGCCCTATGGATGGCCGCTTCCTATTGGCTTTGTCGTAAAATCATCCCAGTGTACGACTGTCCAAGCACGGCCTGATACCATGAGCCGAGGCGGACGTGCGTAACCTACCGGTGGCAGTTAAGTCTGCCCTTGCCAACGTTCTGAGACACTGTGAACGGTTGGACTCTGCCCGGCTCTGATAAAAATTCCGTCTACGTTTGCCTCGGGTCAGTATTACCCATGAATGTGAACGGCGAGCCGAGGCGAGCCTTGAACAGGGTGATTAGTACTACGACCGCCCGGCTTGGCACCGGAACGTTTACGGCACGACGGTAGAAATTGCCCAGTGCTCCCTGCACCTGGTCTTTCTCCCCGCAGAGGGTGGATATCGCACCTCCAGATCTCGGGTATTTTTAATCTTCACAACGGGCTTTAGAACGCCGAATACTTTAGCAGGCCCACCTGCCCACAGGCGTGTGGCCGCGTTTGAATGGCAATTTGGTTCTCTGGTAGGCTTTAAGTATTGCGGCGGTTACGGCTGATCATCAGTTTCTCACAATCTCCACAGGGGTATGTGTAAGCCAGCCACGTGCTAAACCTCCATTGATTCCACTCGCTTTGTGCAAAACGGTATCATTGGCTTGCCACCACCGGCTCAGATCGGCTTGTGAATCATCCCGAGTTGACAATGACATTGGGGGCGCTTTTCGAGTGATCATCAGTCACCAGCTGGGCTGAACAGCCACACAGCCTCAAACATTAGTAGTGAAGATAGGATCAGGTCTAAAGCTTGAGAGGGATATTCCGTGCTCTACTTTTCGGATTGTAGCCGTCCGCAAGTAGTCTTAGGACATTGGATTGTTCGAAACGTTCTTCGACAAAAGCTGTGGGATGATTATTGGCACACCGCTCGGTGCTCGGGGTCTCTGACTCTCGTACAGGCTTTTCAGCTACTGGTGTGTCGGGGAGTCCGCGAGGCTTTCGCATCACAGCCGAAAGAATTTCGGATGGTCCGATGAGAAGCGTCGTGGTAACTTTTCGCCTCAAGGGCTCTCCAGATGCTTTTGTCCCTCCTCTGAGTGTGGAAGCCGACATCGAGCTGACTGTCGTCAAACCTTTTCTCCGGTTCAATAAAACTATATGAAGACGATCGCGAGACTTCTCCGAGGGGCAAAATACTCTCGCCAAGCTAGGCGTCAACACCTGCGTGCCCCTGAGCACATACCAGAAGCTGCTCAAGAATGTCATCTTAGCTTTAAGGGACCCTTGCTCAGACCTACCGCGGGGAGCACAAACTCCAATAAACTCCGCCGGCTATCGCCGTAGAATAACCGGCACAAGGCCGATTCGGGGAAGGCTTGGCCGTTGACATACCGTGCTCGCCAAGACTCGGCAGGAAGAGGAGACTTCCATGTCGCAGTGTTTCCAGCTCGGAGTTTCTCGTTTTTCATTGTCAACAATCTTTTTCCGCATCGGAAGAAGCAATCTCTGCGCGTTATGTAGTTCACCTCCAATGCATGTGTCAAACAAAACGTTGGTTTGACAAAGACGATTCAGTCCTCATCAGGGGAAAAAAAAAAGCTAGACAGTCTGATGATGTGTCGGCCACTCCGTCTCGTTTTCTAGACCACGGCCTCCCTTGCGCGTAGTCGAGGAATAGGGTCGCCACAACGGAGTTTGACTGTCTTGAATGCAGATAGGTTTCTGGCGAACTGGCAAGGGCACAGAGTGAAAGTCTGTCCTACGGTCGACAACATCCCAGCACGCCACTGAACTTACCGTTGCGACTTTCGAGCAAGAAAGTACTCGCTTGCAGAGAGTTGTTCTGGAAGAATTAAAACTGTAGTCCGGGACAATTTCTTGCATATACTCTTAACCAGCTTGAACTATCGGTGAATGTTCATGAGGCTGTGCCACTTTCCCGGATTAATTCGTTCACAGTGTTTTTCTACTTAAGCAGTGTGAAGAACACACGATGAACAAATATGTGTGCGGTATTTACTACATGACCTAACGTAAAGTCAAATTGACTCTTCGAGAAGGAAAACTGTACTTCCTTTAAGAAGAACTTTTCAACAGTGAATTATAGGAAGTGCTTACGTTTGAGTTAAAATGGAACGCACGATGCGATGTCTGCACAATCAGGAACCAACCTCCGCGATCCTTGCTCGGTTGAATTTTCAGACCCCTTCTTGCAATCTGTATAATGCTGGAAATATTCACAAGATCATCCAATGCCAGCCGCAGATTAGGTGCCTGGCTGTTAAGTCATGGCCATGAAACGACACTTAGGTGTCTCAATCACACGGCACCAGTGCTCTGTGATCTTTGATGGGCCTACAACTATTCTACCGGCCCTGTAAACATTACTAGATTGAGAAGGCCTCTAATATGCACAGTCTGGGTGCGTCTAACTCAAAGAGCAATGCATTGAATATTTACAGAATCACCTTCTCAACAACCAAAGTCCTTTTCAGTCATTTTGACAATAGATTTCAGGGGTTATTGTTTCCCGAAAATACTGACCAGGAAACGCGATGAGAAATGAAAAAGCTAACAGCCCCAGGCTTCATTTATACCAGAGATCCATTTCGTTCAGAGCTTTGCATGTAATTTCTCAACCTTTAGTATAAATAGGCTATGTTTTCTGCTTTTGTCTCACATTAACATTGCTACACGATGCTTTTGCAATAGAATTCTACAGAAGCCCCAGAGACCACCGGTACAGTGGTTTACTCCATCGCCATTTAAGACATGGTCAGGTAGGTAGATGGACATCTGAACCAAACGTAGCACTTGTGTAGCACGTTTATTTGGTATGTCGAAACCTGGAAGATATATTTGGTCAAAACGTTCTACACCTGAACGAATCTGTGGACATGTCAACAAATATCTGTGTAATGCGTAACTACGTTGAGGCTTTTAAAGTCAGTGAATATCTGACGTCGCTTTGATTAAGTGAGACAAAGGCTGTTGTATGTAGAACGCGCAAATGATTAAGCTCAGAGAGCTGTCAATCTGCCTGGCAAAAACAGCTTCTAGCAATCGATGCTAGCACCAGAACACATCACAGCAACCTTGTGATGACCAGAATCTATTCAAATAATGGGTTAGGGTTAGGCTCTTCTTTCAACGTCTCCAACCAATGTCAAGTCTTAAGTTATGTTGAATTACCGGGGAAAGGATAATGCTCAGCAGTTTACAAGGGGTGATATTGAAGAGACTTTCAGGTATTCGCTTCGTACGCGACGTCGGAATCCACGTATTATCTTCATAAATGAGGAGGCGTGAAGTGATTGTAAAAGGTGGATGTACCTTCCTGATCAGGGTAATGAAACCGAAGGCGAATGATTCGCAGGATTCGTACCGGCGAAGCTAAGACATTGGTTTCTACAGATGAACCTAAAGCCTACATGTTCTTTATTTCTTGTTGAGTTTACTTGATTGGAGTAGACAACTGGTTTTTAATCTTCCAAGGCTTAGTAGACGGCACGCGAGTCTTAGTAATTAGGCCGTGATGTCGAACGCAAGAGCAGCAACAAGCATAACTGATGATCATAGGATAAGGGTAGCAAACCTTCAAAGTTAATAGTGTCGGGTAATATTCGTCCTAGCTACAAACCTCATAACATATTTATTATCCCTTGTGTGGGAGCCGCACCTTAGCTCACTCGTGCCTCGTACCTTCTACCATAGTCCGATAACCCGAAAATCAACCCCCCGGATGGCTGTCCTGTTCTGTGAGAAGCGTGAGATTTCCTTAAAAGAAAGTAACAACCACTTCATCTGATTCATTAGAGAAGTATGGTCGCGAACTGCCCGCAAGTAAGTCATTGCTCCTATGGACATCGTTGTCCGATTACGAGGAGACGCTTTCCCAACTTGACCGTACCTACTAGCTGTAAGATTCGACTAAATTTGTTTGATACGTAAGCCCACAGTTTGAACATCCAATCCAATCCTGGGTCTTACCACGTTTGATGTGTAAATACGATGGTGCGAAATCGAGGCTGTTAAGCTAAAACGAATAGGGGAACCTGTGCGTTGAGAAGTTTCTGGGTGAGTCACGGGCACTGACAGAAACAGAGCGACAGACGATGCGTCATCGTTGAAAGGCCCTATATCCTCAATCAGGTAGACTGAATGTTTATGGGATATTGAACTCAAGCGTTTTTATGATACGAGGGAAGAGGCGCTTCAGCAAGGATGCCATAGCCCATGAGAGCCATGCCTTGAACAGTTGGCAAGAAGGGGCATTCATAGTTCCCCCCGAGCCAAAGATAAGTTGATAACGTTCAAAAGTTTCCGAGTGGTAAGGTATTTCCACAAAGTTGGTTTCGTGTTTGGTTCCATGGGCTTACATGTTCCCAATGATTTCTTTGGCATCATGAGCGCCCAGCTGGTTGAGTGTTCAACATGTGAAATTTGACCGCTTGTTTTTAGAAGTAAATTCCAAGGTTCCCGTCTGGATGCGTCAGAATCCAAAGCTTGAATCGTTTTGCTATTGCGAAACTACATCGTTGTATTTATCGGCATTGATTCGCACGCGTAAGTATAATAAGCTCTGTAAATTCTATCAGCCTAAGAGCTCAAATGTTATAAGTAACGCTATCGGAAGGACTGCGAGAAGACGACAATCTTGAAGAACACGTCATAGGAACCTTGGAAATACTGTTCCATAAAAGTCTAATATTCTTTAAGAAGCCTCTTTAGACCGAGAGGCGGTGACACTAAGCCTCCGTGTTGCTCAACTCAGCCAAAATGGCAGATTCGCTGGCGACAAAGCCGGCCACCTCAAGATTGGCTGCCAAGCCGAAGCTGAAAGTTTCAACAGCTAATGCGGCACAACGCACCTTGCAACCTCCTCATCCGACAAAGTGGTTACAATTTCCAAGCACTGGGTGCAAAGGGGCCCACTTGGTGCGCCCAAAGATGAATATCCCCTTTCAGCGCCTCCACAAATATCATCCTGGGCGTCAGTCTCAGCCTGTTCGACAAATCGCCCTAGCTCCATCTATTTATGAATCAAAGAATCCTACAATGCTCCGCGATATATTGTAAGGGACCAAAGCGTCTGCCGGGCTCCGGGTGGCCAAAAAAGGGTGGCGTGTGGAGGCGGCCACGCTGGTGACCTTGGTTCTTCAAGGCCTATAGAAGCGAGACACGTCCGGGGAATACGATGAAGCCTAATACTTGCGAGAGGTTGAGTCAGTCATGTTAGATGCGACAGAGTGTATATATTCGGGTTCTTCAAAAACCAGTAAGTTTACTTTCTTCAAAGGATCGCCAGGTGACAATGATAGAATGATGCCGGTAGAAAGAAAGTAATCATTCGTAGAAGGCACACGATGGTTACAGCTTTCCACTTCCGGTTTAATTTCAAGGTTGCTTTTTTAAAATATAAGTCGAAACCGATTTTCGATGACAAAATGTTGGATTTCTAAAAGCGGGAGAGGTCGACGTTGAAGGAAAGCTCTACGGCTATTCCGAGAAACAATGAATTCGTTTCTTGACGTACCCGGCCAATGAACCCAAATCCCCTTTCCCTTAGCAACCATACACGAGAAAGCTTTGGTCTGTAAAATCGCAGTGATTTTGGTTTGAGAGACAGGCTAAGTCGCGGACGCTTAACGATATTCTCGGACTAGCCCGGGGTCAGTGATTCCCGCGACACTAGCATCACGGTGTGCTGAGAGCTTGTGTTGAGTTGCCCAGAAAAGGACTTATATTAGAACCCTACAACTCGTTTACTGCGAGTCGGCATTCCAATCTGAGTTCTCTGCGAGCCCAAGCATCAATGATTTAGATATGTAGCAAACTGGAGTGAAGAAAGAGTGCCCGACAATAAAGGCCTAGTTGAGGCGCACAGCAAGTGTTGTTGTCAGTGACCGTTGGATAACTATTCGGATACACCGCTTCTCTGGCCTCAATGAACTCACCTCCATGGTACAAACGATGTCCGTCTCTCAAAGCCATTCAACTTTTCACCACCCAACCGGGCATTCCCGGCAATATAACGGTCCGCTAATTACTTCGCTCCTTGTTAGATTCTGAACACAGGCTGCAAGCGCCACTTGGTGGGCCACTGACAATCTCAGTCAGCTAAGACTCTTTTTCGGGGGAGAGTTGGCGGACAGATAGAGATAGGTATGTACGGTCATTCTTTTACGGATGTGTCAGAGACCGATTATGCTCGATACCCAACTGATATAACTATAGACTTCGATGATTGCAAGAAAATAGGTATATGCAAGGGCAAAATGTTGGCAACTTAATAACAAATCACATTGCGTTGAAAGTTTTCAAGCACTGTAACGGATATCGAATTATTTTTATCTCTACATCTACATCGTCCATTTCGTTACAACGTTACATCTATCATCTACACGAATCCTTACAACGCCAAGAGGGCGGAAAGGCAGAGAGCCATAGCACCCACGCTGGCGGACATCATGTTCGCACCGCTCGGGGCAGTCGGCGTAGAGGTGGAGGCGGAGCCGGTGCCAGTGACGGTGCCAGAGGGAGAGGTGCTGGTACCGTTGCTCTGGACGATGCGGCCCTCAATCTTGGCGTCGATGGGGCTCTTGGCCTCAACGTACTGAACGAGAACCTCGTCCTGGGTGTCGAGGGAGACGAAGTCGGTGGTGGCAACAAAGATGTTGTCACCGCCGCCAGCGAGGAAGTCAAGGGTGACGACGCGGTAATCTCTGTCGTCGTTCAAGGCCTCACCGCCGACCTCAACGGAGACAAGCTTGGAGCCGTTGTTGGCAGCAGGGTTGTACTCAACGACGATGTTCTTGGAAACTTGGAAGAAAGAGGTGATGGGCTGGTTGTTGAACTGGTTGACGCGAGTGACAGCCCCCTCGAGGATCTTGCGCAGGTCAGAGCCAGAGTATGTAATCTCGACGATGGAGTTGCCGAAGGGGAAGGAAGTCAAGACCTCGCCGCGGGTAATGTTACCCTCGTCGATCGTGGCGCGGATGCCGCCAGCGTTAATGAGAGCGAAGTCGGGAGCGGAGGAGTCGGAGTTGTTGAGGCGGTACTCGTACATAGCATCAGCCATGACGTTGCCGAGGATGCACTCCTGGCGCTGGCAGAGGGTTTGATCAAGCTCGACGTTGGAGACGCCGACGACCTCAGCTGCAAAGGCCTCGAAGGGACCACGCCAGGCCTCGATTTGGGCCTGGAGCTCAGGGTCCTGCTCGGTGGTGTTGGTCATGTGGATAGGACCGCCGTGGTAGGCGAGAATCTTGCCCTCGTTGTCGTAGGTGACGTCAATGTAGCCGAGGTACTCACCCCAGCGGTAGGCGGTAACGATGAAGACCTCGTCGCCGTCCTTGTTCTTCTTAACGGTAGGGTAGGGGCCCTCGGCGTCTTCCATGTCACCGAGGAGGGTGTGGGAGTGACCACCCATGATGAGATACAGACCAGTGGTCTGCTCGGCAAGCTTCTGGTCCTCCTCGTAGCCAATGTGAGTGATGGCAGCGATGCGGGTGATGTTGGTGGTGGACTTGATGTGGTCGATGGTTGACTGGACAGTGCTCACGACGTCGAGGAACTTGGTGCCGGGGCCCGGAGACGAGATGCCGGGGGTGGTCTCAGTGGTAACACCAATGACAGCGAGCTGCTGGTCCTCGAAAATGTGGTATGGCTTGATTGTCTTGTTGAGCTTCTCGTTGTCGGAAACGATGTTGGCCGAGATGACGGGGAAGGTCAGGTTGAGCAGGAAGTCACCGAGCTGGTCATCACCGCCGTCGAACTCGTGGTTACCCAGGGTCATGGCATCGAAGCCGAGCTGGTTGAGGGTCTCTCCAATCTTCTCGCCCTTGTAAAAGGAGTAGAAGAGCGTGCCCTGGAACTCGTCGCCAACGTTGAGCCACAGGGAGTCGTTGTACTGAGGCCGCAGCTCATCAATGGTGTGCTTGATGCGGGCGTAGCCACCGTAGCAGCCGCGCTCAGGGCGAGTGCAGTCGGTGCCCGAGGAGGAAAACTCATCGAGATGGGCGTGCACGTCGTTGACATGGAAGAAGGAGACATTGTAGTTTCCCTGGGCGTCGATGCCACGCTTGGAGAGGCGCGACGAGTAGAGATGAACACCCTCCTCCTTCTCGGGGACCGCAAGGGCGGTGCCGGCAAGAGCCAGCGCCAAAGTTGACAGAGACTGACGCATTCTGGGCAGAGACTGTGCGTGAGGGGCGGGACCGAAATGTGGAAGCCGAGAAAATCGCGGGCTAGAAAGGTCACGAGTAAACTCTGCCTGTTGTCTGGTTGCGCGGGAAGTCAATCAAGCCTTCACGATGCAACAGATCGACCTTACGCCGCACTGGAAACAGAAGAGCAGAGAGGAGGGATTGGAGCTTCGTCTGAGTGAATGTAGACAAGCCACGGACCACGACAGCTTCCCTCGGTCAATATATACATAATCCGACGGTTAGCTGCGAAGGCACCTGTTGGAGGAATACTGCACGCCGATCCTGACAGGTGGGCGGACGGGGAAGCACATGCGGTTACCACGGTGGCATCCATGGGCAATGGCCGACATTGTCTCCACGGGCCCTGCATTCGAACGCATCACCAAGACACATGAATGGCTGCAGGGCCCGTTGGAGGTTCTTCTGACGGCGAGCCAAGAACGTTGGCAGGATGGTTGATGCCGGGAAACCAGCTTCTTCGGTGATGAGGTAGCATTTGCCAAGAGCCGCGAACACAAGAGGAGCGCGATACACGTGTGGAGGTGGTCCAATTGATTGGCTTATCAACGGATCCTTTGCCCCTTCTGGCGGAGAGGCGACCTTGAGGGGGATAGGAGGGAGCTAAAGGGCCGGGGGGGTTCGTCCACTCGTTGGTTTGTTCCTCCGGGCATGCATGCGACTCATGGCCAATCTACGGTCAGCGACTGGTCACGGTCTCTGCTCACCTCGTTCGAGTGTTCCTGAATGATGACCGAAAGTGTCTCGTCCGAGATGAGGAATGATCCTGGCGAATCAAGTGAAACGGCGACTACGCTGTGCATGAATATCGCCGTAAGGTATAGCAGCATGATGTCGAGATTTGCTGCAGTGGGTGGTAGTCGCGCCTTCACAACGTATAGTGGGAACACAAAAGAATTGGACTCGAGCGGAGCAGCAAATCGTCTAGCATGACATTGGTCGATGCACTCCACACCCCAGGCTGCACGAAGAACAAGCTGGAAGACAGTTCCTCGGTAATACCATAGAACAACGCGAACATGGCCTAGGGTAACGGCGCAACCATTGCATCGTCAAACGCGAGGTTGCGCCAGGCCGGCTTGGCAATGTCTGGTCCTTCTTCAGGAACTGTCGGCCGTCCTCATGCTTCTGTTTATCAGGGCCGATGGCTCGTGGTATGCACAATCAAGTGAGCGGAAAACATCTTCTTCCTCGCTTGAACCAGCGGGCCTCTCCCCCGCCACTCGAGTCGGAACAAGGGTGAAAGATCCTTGATCGGCTGTGGGGTTCGGAAGAGAAACGAACAACGTTAATCGATTCAACACCCAATCCTATGCCGTGATTCCCAAAAGTTTGTCTGATAACGTTGGGGCTTGTTCTAGGCCCAAGATGGAAGGTGAGTGTCCACCGCGCTGACCTCCGCTTCGCGAGTAAGTCATCCATGGAGATGGTTCATCTGCTGGTCCTGGCGCTGTCGTACTTGTAGGGCAGACATCGACCTGCCAGCTTAACCCTGCTTGCTGGATACCAAGGACGAGGATAAATGCTTTCAGATAAGAAACGCTGGAAATGCTGTGTTGTGTGGCAGCTTGCTTCGGTGACGAGCTACCCTTCTTGGGCAACAGGGCACGCGAGCACATCAGCGCGATGATGCTCTGATAACGTTGATAAACTACGTTGATGTCCAAACACTTTGTCGGACGTCGCCGAGCGGCGCTATCTCACCTAGGTGAGCCTGGCAATTGAACGCAAGGCGGCGGCACAGCACCATCAATGCGACAACCTCAGATAGGTGCTGATCATAATCGCCTTGGCAGCGTAGGAATGGCCTGGAAGTGTACCGATATGTCAATGTCCACAAATCGGGTGGCCTGCATGATGAGAAAAGACGGGCGATACAAATAATTTCATTTACTGCGTTCATGAATGATATTCTTCCACACCCAGATACGATCACCCCAAAGAACACCAAGTGAGTTTTTGGGTCTCTAGCTATTTTTGGTTTGGTAACACTCACCTTGTAGGATTACACTAAAACTTTCAAACGGCCGTATGATATTCCTCAACTGCGTCGTGAAAGTACCATGTCCACCAGGGTCTTAATGCTTCCAGCTTTGAATGTTTTGTCTGCTTGTCTCCTCTAGTTATCCTGAGCCGACCTCTGCTAGAACACGGTCAGATGACTTTTCGACCTCCCATAGAGCAGAAAGGAGTAAAACTTTGTTCACGGTTGTAGATCATAATATTTTTTTTTGACCAAGTGGATATTACAATCTTCCAGAAGCTCACACTAATCCTGAAAAGGGACTATGGCAACCCTCTATTAGCCATTGACTCGTGCCTTTGTGATTCTTTCTAAACCAAAGTTGTGCAAATAACGGTATACATGGTGAAAAAGAATTGGCAGCCCGCGATTACAGGCGTTTCACAGAAACATTAGAGTGTCCCTCAAAGTATAGTAGGACCACTGCAGCCTTCAGTTTGGCCATTCCTAACCCGCTGACTCTCGCTTGCTTGCTCCTTCGATGCATGCGAACTCTTATGGTGTCTTCTCTGTAAAGCCAGAAGTATCGATGGCGATAACCTTGCCTCCCTCACTTTCGCCATTGAGAGAGCCTCCAAATGTACCTAAAGTGGTGACATATAGAGTCTTACTATCGTCGTCCGTCCTACCAAACTGGAGGGCTGTAGCTACGGCAATTGCCAAGGACGCCGTGTCGCCGGCGACCGTGAAACTCTGCCCGCCAGGGAGAACCGCGAAAACCCTGTTGTCCTGGTTAGTGGCCATCCAGGCTACAGGGCTATCACCAGGCCCGACAATCAAATCATCCGCGAAAGAAGCTGAAAGGGTTACGACTTTCTCGGTCTTGGCACCGCATGCCAGACTACCGTCTGCCGTGATTTTGATCCGGTATATAGTACGTTGGACAGAGTTTGTCCACCACAGATACCCGGCATGAATCTGGAGGCCGTTAATAGCAGTGGCAGGTTGGCCCGTCACGCCCGAACTCATCTCGGGAACCTGCACACCAACAGTGGCGTTTCCGGACGATGTATCTACACGCCACACCAAGCTCAAAATCGAATCCGCAACAAGAACGACATTTCTGTTTTCCGGAACGCTGACGGCGCCGTTAAGTAAGAGGGCGTCGGGAAGCTGGGTGTTGAGCTTCGGTTGCGGAGCTGGGCCGTCGTTGAAGTCTATAGTCCATAGAGCAGCGCTGCCCTTCTCGCCACCTGTGGTGGTGCTCATGTTGCCACCAACGAACGCGAAAATATCGGGAGTGGTCTCGGTGATCCCGAGAGCCAAAGCGACCGTATCCAGGGTGAAAAGATTGTTGATGGTGGACGCATTGCTTCCAGGGTTGGAAATCTCGTAAACGGATGCCCCAGGAGAGAGACAAGTCGTGACGAGAAGATTGCCGTTCGATCGAACCGCAATATTCTCAATCCATGTGTTCTCGGGAAATTGGACAACCACGCGGGTTGAAAGAGGGATGGAACCATTAACAAGAGAAGTTACCATCGTGAACGAGGCGGAGATGGATAAGATCCCGTTATTACGCGTGATCATGGGTCCGTTTTTTCTTCCGCCTTTCATAAAATGAAGAGAGATGTAGAAAGCGCCTATAAGCTGAGTTCTGTACTAGCGAATACAGACAGTAAGATAGTTTCAACGTGTCTTATATTCTTGTCTTGTTTCTGCTAGGTGTAGATCTTGCACGACGTTTCGGAGGATTCTTTGTTTTCTGGCTGAAGTGGGCTAGCTGTCGCGACGCGCCAATTGCCTCTTACGGCTCGCCGACGGATTTGTTGGCCGAGTATTCAGACCGGAAATGAGCGCTGTCAGCCGATGAGTCGATATACCGAACTGAAGGATTCGGGTCAATGCCTAGGTCACCCTCAAGCGAATTTGAGTGCGGCATTGAACGCAAGCGACATAGCCGCTACGAAACGATTCGAAACCGAACGCAATCAGGTCATAAAGAAGAAGTCACCTGGCTAAACCGTCTGGTGGATGTCAGATTTGCCAGAGGACATTACGCACACCCTAACAATATTGAAAAAAGGACGCAATCCAACCGTTCAAAATCAATGAAAGTTCAGCTGTGGTATCACAGTACGGAAGCTGGGTTGATGTGCTGTGTCATGGCGTTTGATTGGAGCTCAACCCCCATTAACTTCGCATATTGAACCCAATGCCCGCGTCGTGACGCCGGGCTTAGGGACTGTCTGATGCCCCAATGATCTTCGTTCTAGCAACCGGCTAAATAGCGAAAGTCAACCAAACCTCAAAAACCAAGAAGGGTTAGACTAGAGAGGGCAGGATTCTCTAGGGGAGATATGACCACATAGTCACACCAAGTAAACAATCCAAATCCCGCTTCGCTCCTGTACCCCTCGCCACAAATCTTCCGCGCAGCGTCGTTTTTTGCCGCGAAGCCTTCATCAACAAATACGATGACACAGTGCCTCGCTCTGTCAAACCAGCCCTGAGAGGACCCTTAGCAATCGAGGTTCCTTTCAAGAGTCTTGAGTGACTGTCAAAGTTTAGGGTCTCAAAGAAGATTCCCCAGCATGGTAACCTTCCGCATAGTTGTAGTGACTGATGGCTGAGCTATGCGTCTAGTCACCCTGGTAACAAGCCAAAGGCATATATGATATAGCCGAGAGTGAGAGCGGTTTAAACCACATCATCATATTTTTTGAAAAGGTAGGGAAAAAAACATTCTTGTTCGAGGAACGTTCGCCTCGTTCGTACTACAAACCTGGACACAAATCGCGTTTCTTTCGTTGTTTTAATACGTTTCTGCTTCCGATGTAGCAGTCAGACGAGAAGTGTCAAACTGCTATTAGGTCAGCACTCGAGAAACTCCGGATTCTTGCGTGAAGGGATCTACCTCAACGTCATTCCTCATGTCCCAGATCGTAATCTCTCGACAAAACAGCATAAAAGACAAGTTCTCGTCCAACCGAAGCTTTTGGCTGTTCAGCTTCTTCTGCACCGAGCGAACCTCCGAGACCGATGTGTTATCTTTGTTCAACCAAAGCTTGATGACAGTATTGATATTTGGCATGCTCTGCCCGCCAAAGTATGGTCTCATGTCAGCTCCCGGAACAGGGACGTGAATGCTGGCATTTTGAATAGTCCCGACTCGCATCGAACTGATCAGCTCCTTCGCCAAATTCTTGGCGAAAGTCACGTTCGAAGTAGCGTGTGAGGTCGCGATCGCCCAAAAGAAGGCGACAAGTGGACCGACACGGTCGGCTGGCTTGGCGGTAGAAGGACCCCGGGGAACGTCTGCCATAGAAGTCTCATAAGCCAATATTGATATCGCCGTCGGAAAGTCGTTGAAATTGACACCGTCCGGCCCGATCACCATGTTTGTGTAGTCCGTTGGAGGGGGATGAATGAACGTCGTGGGAGAGCTGCTAAAAAGCTCTACGACATCATTACGCCCGACGTAAATTTGATTTAGCACGCTGTTATTGGCGCCAAAGACGCTGTCAAATACGTGGTCTTGGATGTAGGCTAGAGCAAAGGCGTCATCTCGAGGAGCGTTCCAGGCTTTTTGTCCGTGAACCAAAGCGTGGTAATGAAGATACTCTTTGTGGGTTAAACCAGATCGGCGGCGAATGAATGCTAGCTGCTTTGGTAACGTCTTGGGCTTGGTTCGGAGGACTCGATCAGCAAAGAAGCCAAGTAAAAGGCCGGAGTATGACGATGACTTGACGAGGCGATATTTTGAGCTTTGTGACCTTAGGAAGCATGGATAGACCAGACCGGCTGCAGCATGCTTGTCCGCTGATTAGTATTGGAAGACCAACCAAGTCCTCTTTCTACATGTAAAGGATGCGTGTGCGACGATCAGTTCGGCACGTATCGCTGGGTCTGGGACTCTGATAGTCGGTAGCTGGTGGGGAGACAAAGTCCAGAACACTGATGAGCTTTTTCCGGCGGCAAATACGCTAATTATGCCACTGCAATACGAAAAAATATCACTTTTTTATGGCTTTTGAAATCCAGGCGCAAAAGATGCATCATGTCTTTGCCAGGTCCCCTCAAATGACGTGTTGGACCTGCTGAGGTCCATGCCGAGACTGGGGAAGTGGGTGGCCGGGTATGGTTCCGGCGCCAAACCTAATGCAATCCATGAATTTTCATGTGGGCTCGCGGGGTAACACATCCTATGTTGTTGTCTCTATTGGATGTTAGGGGAAACTCTGACAGCTACATGTGCCTAAAATACTATGAAAGCCCCTTGTGCGGCCGATGTCAACATGTTGCAACACGCATAGCCAAACGCCCGTATCCGCCTATCGACTCGAAGACAAAGACAGCTAGCTCTCAGTCACGAAAAGAAAATACGGCTTGATAAACACGACGTGAATGTAACACAAGATAACATCACGAGCCACTATCGCTGTATTGGGTCTATGTGCAACACAGTAATGTTTAGATTACGTGTGTATTATAATCGCCCACACTCCCGCTCTTTCAACGCCTCACTCCTAAGATTTCAACGCCTCACCCCTAAGACAAAAGGGTCACATCCCCAACAACAGGTCTGTGGTCGCTGATAAGCATTCCGTCGACGTTGTTGCTGATGATCTCATAACGCTGAACCGAGTATTTCTTCGCACTCTTTGGGCCGAGCCAGATAAAGTCGATACGGCTGCCGCCGTTGTTGGGCGTAAATGTGGTGTATGTGAGCTGGTTAGGCCCGATACGCTGGTCAGGCGTAGCCAAGTTGTACAACTCGTCTACAAAGCCGGTAGCCGACAAGGTTCTGTACGCGTCACCGTTGGGATCCGAGTTGAAGTCGCCGGTCAGCGAGACGCCCAAGGGTCCATAGGTAGCCTGCACGGCCTGAATCTTCGACACAACGACCTTGATGCCCTCGGTGCGGGCCTGGGAGCTGGCGTTGTCTAAGTGGGTGTTGGCATGGATGAACCTCTTTCCCGAGGCAATATGCTCGAAGACGGCAATAGTGACGATGCGCTTGCTGCCGGAGTTCCAGCTGATAGATCCAGCAACGTCCGGAGTGGTCGACAACCACTTTGTCTCAGAGTGGATGAGTCTCAATGAGTCGGGACGGTAGAAGATTGGGCTATATTCTCCGGCCTTCTTGCCATCGTCGCGTCCGACGCCGGTATGGGCCCAGCCGGAGCCGAGGCCGTTCTGGATGTCGTTCAGCTGGTTGTTGAGGACCTCCTGGAGGCCGATGACGGTGACGCCGCCATTGGGCGTTCCAGCGGCAATGTTTTTCAGGGCATCGATGACATGAGGCTGGCGGCAGCGGCTCTTGGAGATGGAGCAAAAAAGATCCCACCACGGCTTCTCGCCTGACTCACGGGAGCCGGCGTCGTAACGGATGTTGAAGGTAACCACACGGACGGGCAAGCCCTGAGCCAGAACCGCCGGCGCAAGGAGGAGGGGCGCGAGAAGAGTCTTGAGCTGCATCGTGGTGCGGAAAGAAGGACTAAGGCTTAAAACGAGGGACCGGAGGGTGATCGACAACAAGCTCACTGCGTGACATCCGCGAACTGTTCTTTATTTATGCTTGTCACCTCATCCCCTCATCAAAGGGAATGCCGAGATCACCCAGCCCGATAAGGCAGTTGAACCAGAAGAATGACCAGGTTGATTTCCTATTGCCGTCAGCTGCATGGGTCTTGGCCCCCCATATTGACCAGTCAACTGACACGTGCCTGCATCCAGGGCGAACCGGACCCTGACAGAGCGGACGCTCGAGCAAATTAAGGTAATGACGGTCGGCCTTTGCCCCCAAAATGAATCGCGCAACTTAATGCGTACAGCTGCTACCACGTAGTATTTCCACGGACTCAAGCTCCTCCCCCTGGTTGGTGAACAGTTTCAATACGTAGCTTACCGGGAGTGGCCCCAACGAACCTGTGGTCCAGTCCGACGCCGAGTCAGGAGCACCTGTTCTTGGGAGCCAAGCCTTGGATTGACATAAGACGGAGTAATTATGAACTCTTTCATAACGGCTTCTTGTATCAACACCAAACTGCCAATTTTATTCGCACTTTACATAGATATTCTTCCAGACATCATTTCACTTCTAGTTGTCTTGTTCACCATATAGTACAACAATAAATTTGCTTTGCATTTACAGTTCAAAAGAAGCTTATCTAGGCCGATTGTGGAGGCTAGTAAAATCGAAGTTTACCACGTAGTGAGTAAACGTCTTAGAGGTGCGAACACCACCACCGCCCATCAAAAATAACGTGCGTTTATTTATCTTGAAGACCACAAAGACCTCTGCATCTCACTGACCCCGGTCGTTTTCCTACGCATCTTTCTTGATTGTTCGCCGTGACAAGATCGAGCTCACTACTTGCGTAAGCCTTTAGCTTTGTACATATGTATATCATGTCCACAAACTGTAAACAAAACGCACAGTGAACTTACGAACGTACGAATATATATAAATATATATATATATACATAGTGCGAGGGCGGCTCCACCACGGGATTGCTACTTTGGTCGAATGATGTTAGCACATTCATTCGAAAGTAGTTCTCATTTAGGTAGAACTTGATGGAGTTAGGAGTGCCGATCCGTTCCAGGAGCCAAACCAAGACGCTGTTGCCAGCTTGAATGCCTTTGACCAAATGACTCGCAAGCCCGCTCCATAATATCATCCCCGTATCTATCTTGTCAAGGGTTGCCGGTACGTATTCAAGACGTTATCAGAAGAGCTTTGGTTATCATCTTTCAACGATAAGGCTCGACTGAGACTTGTCGCTGAGTCTTCTTTTTCTCTAGCCCTGGAAATACTGTCAAAGACGAGATTGACCCTCTTCCATGTAGAACTGAGCTTCTAAAGCTTTTCCGGTAGCTGCTACAACATGGACAATGGCAGCTCTCCCCTCAACCAAAAAAGCCATCATCCCTCCGATTTGATTTTACCAAATGTGCTAGCAGCAGTCCCAGAAGCGCAAGCTCTTTCTGGTCTCCAAGCAGAAGCCAGCTAGAAACTGAAAGCTTCCTATGAAGTCCAACGTTGTCAGCGAACTAGAAGTGAGTACTCTAAATTGCGAGTAACAACTTGCTGTGATATGTTCCATGTAGCATTCGTTTTGCGAACTCTCGCGAAAAGAAGGGCAGGATATTCTCCGATGCAGCTTCCAAAAGGCTAAATGACTGGCTTTCAAAATTCTTCCACTGTCATGAAGACAGCAAGGCCTAAAAAAACCGTCACATTTCTGTAAGTACGATTCCCATGCCTTGATGGCAAGATAGCTATATTAAGATGCGCATACGCTCACGGTTGGATTTTATCGGAAGCCGAACCACTCGCCTTAAAAGACTCTCACTCCCAGCCTCCTTCACATGTATAGTCTAAGCAGTCTGTTTGCAATCAAAAGCGAGTTTTAATAAACGGATTATGTTACTTCTACCATCAAATCTACTGCAGAACTTTCATGATGAGTCATTAAGGAGGCAAACAGATGTTGCAACCCCCAGGCTATCTGAGTCGTACCCAAGATAGAGGACGATATTCTTAGTTGCGGTTGTCGCCGATATCTAGCCAGTGGTGCAGCCGCCCAGACGAACGCTCTCAGCGTACATCTCATAAGTGTCCGCATTAGCGGCAGCTTTCGCAGCCGACAAAGCCTGAGCGGCAGTCGGGCCGTAACCCCAGTCGTCGGTACCGTACAAGTGAGTCATCTCGTGGAGCATGCTACCAGCCCTGTCATAATCGTCGCCTGAGCATTGCGATGCGAATTCGGGGAAGCCCCAGAAGCCGTTGTTGGCGCACGGCACAATAACGTTGTCCGAGGGGACGGTGTATAGCAGGGCACTTCCGTCTGTGCAGCCCCTGTACGTATCTGCGCACGAGATCTTGGGCGACGTCGTCTGCACGTTTGCTACGCTGTTGTAGATAGACCGGACCTTGGACTGGTTGGAAGTTGACTTGAACCTAGGTGGAGAAGCAAAGTCAGCAAATGCCTTATTCGAGTTGCACAAAGAGTCCCATGTCACTCACCAGGTGGTGAAGTAATAGGCTGCGGAACCGGCAGCAGTGTAGGCGGCACTAGCCATGGAAATGGCATCGGAGACGCTGGTTTTCAACGCGCTAGTTTGCGATGCGGAGCAAGATGAGTACGTGATCGAGCGCTTCTGGATTCGAGACGAGAAGGGCGCTTCACGCTTGAGCGCAATGTGCTGCCTAGACAATGTGGCATTAGTACGAGGATAGCAATTTTGGGCAACCCGGAATCACGAACTCAGCAACTGTAGCTTGGTCGGGTGTGACTTCCACTTCGCTAGATGTCAGATCCCCACACGAAGCTAGATCCTTGAATGACGAAGGAATGTTGGCACCCGTCGCGTAGCGGAAGCCTTGAATGGCAGTAATTCTTGCCTGCTCGATACCATCGAGTTTGTAGCTCCTGGCTGCGTTGACAGAAACTGTGACGGTCTGCCCAGCCTCAATTTTCTGGAACGAGCTGGCTCCAAGGTTGTTACGCTTGTAGTTGACATAGATGCCTTCGAATGGAAGTGTGTTGCCCTCTGTTGTCTGATTAATCGGCGTTCAGGTACCGAGTATCTCACCTTCACAAGTGATGGAATTGATCTTTACGTACCTGCATCGCTAACCAAAAGGTCCTTGGTGGCGTGCTCACTGAACACCGTGTTTCCCTTGAAAATGGAAACGGTCTCGTTGCCTGTGTTTGTTACGGCAACGTCGACAACATGGTTGTTTGAGTTGGTGATCTGGACTGAGAGAGGGCAAGTGGCCGAGGCGGCACCGGCAAGGAGAACGACAGGAAGAGCTTTGACAACCATATTGAGAGATGTATTTTCTTTTCTTCAATAAACACTGAGTGAGAAGCTGAGTGCAGAAAGGATCTTAGGAGTTCATCAGAGATCCTTCGTCTATATAAACTATTCGTTGACTCCAGTCATCTGCTCTCGTAGCCAGGGCCAAGATAAGTCGGCCGGAGTAGTTCCCACGTTGAGAAGGTGAGTAGACAATGGAGAATCCTTGACCGCACATTCAAGCTGTCCTCTTTTTCAAAAGCGCATACTCGCTGATATCTAGCCCTCATTTGGAAGGAGGCGAATGAAGCGTGATCAAGAGGTCTCGTCGGAGCCTGATTCCATTCAAGAAAAGCTTCGGGGGACCGGACCGCGTCGAGGAAATGCCGATGCAAGCTGCGTGATATGCATGCCACAGACAGTTTCTTATTTCACAAAGTGGATATCGATCCAATAGCATTGGCGATCTCGGCATTTCGGAGAGGGAGGCGATGGATACTTGTAAGCGGGAATCCCGGCAATTAGACGTGTGTGCTGAAGTCCCACGCTTTCCGCTAAGCAATTTAGGAAGGCTCTTGGCGACTGAGAACGAAAGTGGTAGGTGTCATGAGTAGTGAGCGGGGTTTAGGGGCTGGCGTGCGAGGAACACTTGTCAAATCAATAACTGTTTACGAAGAGTGGTACTGGGGGCTCGCGGCCCATGTCCGTTATCAGATTTGACGCCCACCTAAATGTTGCCTCGGGAAGATAGCGGATACTCCCCATTGTTCAGTCGGGAACGTTGACAGCAAGGGGACAAGTTCAAACCAATTGGCAGTCCTCGAACTCGTGCGAGTAGTGCTGTCTTGATTTTTTCATAATACAGTCACTCAAGTGTCAGTATGCTTCAACTCATGACTAGGTGCATTGAGCGAAGCGAGATATCGAATGAAGCTTCTTTGAGTACAGCGTTCTATCGGTTGACGGTGCCATCGACGGGTTCGGTGCAGATACCGTAAGAACTAAATTTTGCAAAAGGATCCAAGGCGAGGGCTAGGCGTATGTGTGGCTAAGGAGATCGTCACTAGAAAATAATGATATAGGGATGGATAAAACACCAAAAGGTGCGCTGAGGTGCATACCTTTGGTGAGGTAGTGAAGTACTTGATCTTCGCCGTTGCCAGTACATGCAATCCACCCGATGCACCGCTTTGACCCAAGGTACTTAGACATAATTTCTCGCCACTTTTACATGTTGTCGTACTCGAGCATTTCTTGAGGTTTCTGCGCCGGAAATCCTGGCAAAATCTTACACCAGTTTTGCGCGGCGTGGTCCGTCCGGATGTCACATTCTCAGAAACTGTCTTCATTCGTTCAAAGATGCCTTACGTCTTTCATGAGATCCTATCAACATGTAGTTTACTATCTAAGCTCGAATCACCGACCATGTTGTCGCCGGAGTATCTCCTTCTAGTTCCGGGATATGGCTCCTTCATAGCTGGGTCACTTGGTGAGGATGCAGCAGCCTCGCTGTCTTCCCATGCTGAGCTAGAACTCGGAGTCAACTCAGCCAAAGAGGGCCAACATATCATTGATGTTCAATCTAGGTTCGGATCTTGCATAGTGGATCATTGGTGCCATACAGCCAAGAACAGCCAAGAACAGCCAAGAGAGGCCATGTTTCTTGGCACACGACAATGACGCTAAAACTCTTGGCTGGAGAAACCACCTTTACCTAGGTAGCCGCAAAACTCCGTTGGCCAACAATTTCGACAGTTGAAGTGCAGAATACAAGCACCTGATTAAGTAAAAGATGCGAAAACTGGGCAATCTTATCGCAGATGATCTCCTCCTTCTAAGGTAGAAATCAGGGAGACCCCTAAGTGAAGTCTCTCTTGTTGACCAGTAATGTTCGTCCCTGAACCTCGGCCGGCCTCGTCTAAGGAATGTAGACCCAAACAGAAAGGAAATAGAGGTGGATCTCATAGAGATGATGCTGTCAAACGAATAATGTAAAAATTCATCTGAGCCATTGGACGCTCGATATGGGTGTTGTGCGGTTTTCATTTTGAGAAGTCCGACTGTTCGCAGCCTCAGTCTCTGTTCTCCTACTCTCGCCTAGCAGCCGCACTTTTGGCAATGAGATCATTCATTGTCATCCAATCGCAAGTTATCTACCTGTCGAGAAGGTTCATGAGGGTGCCTTTTAGTGCAAAAATATAGAGAAACTCAGAAAGAATCGAAGTTCGTGCCCTAGTTGTGAAGACCGACGAATGTCAGGTGACGCGACGAGTCCAGCAAAGTTAACGTTAAATGAAGACACCTTCATAGTGAATGGATGTTGAATTTCGAGGCAAACAGACATGGCCAGGAAGAGCAAGCAAAAGTGAAGCACTTCGCTGAAAATTAAATATACCTACCGTTCGATTTCGCTGCAATCTAGCATATCACAAACAAACGTGGCATTCTCAAACCTTTGGAAACCAGATTAGCCTTTCGTCGAGATCCTGCCCTTTGATTCGGCCGAGATTGCCTCACAGATGGCAGATTGTTCTTTGGATCTCTTCACAGCGATAGGGTACTTTCACTTGGTGAAAAAGGGAAGGAGAAAGAGAGTTGCCTTCATCGAGCGGGCCGTGGACAACCATGCTAGGGTTTCTTTCCAACCCAATTAACAGCCTGTGAAACTTGATTGCTGCTCGAGACATCTCCACACTCACTTTACTGTTCTCCGCCGTTTAGACCCCCAAGGCTTCCTTTCCGTCACCAGAGATCATACTGTACCACTTCGCTTGCGACTTTGGATAAATGCTATCCCAACCGACGGTTGCTATTCCTATAGCGCCACCGGAACGCTTCACAGACCCGGCTGTTTTCGCATCGTCTTTCGCGGGCACTAGATACACGCTTTTTTCCTGCCCTTACGGCTCAAAGAAACCCTAGTCAACGGCGTGTAATCTCCCCGTTCCCGAAGGTGATCTGTTACCAAGTCTCGAATCCACGGGTAAAATTGTGCCATGTTTCATCATGTTCTCCAACCTTCACCACTGTCTTTACTCAGCGACTATGTAGAATCGTTTTAGACAAGGCGACAATCAACAAAGTTTAACTTATAATAGTGTAAGAGGTTAGGGCGAAAGAGGCTCTAATGAGAACAAGTGTCCTGCAAATTAGTCGTTACTCCGTTTGTTATAGTATTTCAGTTGATTACGTAGTTGAATTGCTACAACATTTCGTGGATTATGAGAGGTTTGTGGCAACTCAGCCCCTCTTATGAAATTAAGAGTACCAGGCTCTATCTTGAAGCTAAATTACCGTTGTACGAGAGGTTAGTGACGAGTAAGAGCGCACAACAATGGGACGTAGAAATGTGCAAAGAGTGAATTGACTATGGAAGATAAGTTTGGTATGTGAGACACGCGTGGAAAAAAGCAATGGTGAGCATCTCAATCAACTGGCCATGTGCCCACACTGACTCGGTGTCCGCGGTGGGGGTGGACCACTCCATGACAAGTTCGAACTCTGAAAGCATGCCATTGCCATTGAGAATACAGCGCAACCCTTCCTGCTGATGAAGCAACTTTGATAAGCACTTGTATATGTGATTTATTACCTATGAACACCGCCTTTTCATGTTGACAAACTTCATGCAACTTCCATTACGCGAACTGCATTTCGGCTTGATCCTGGTGTGCAAGATCTTGATCCAAGTTATTAAAGGAATTATAACAGAATAGCAACTCATTGGGTGAGACCCGCTCAGCATGAGACTAGTGGTCGGTACCAATTTGATTTCGTATTCACCGTGGCATGATGATTCACGATCACACAATACTTAGAAGTAACTGCTCAGTGAGGAGTATCCTTCCATTTCGGGTCCGAGGTGCTCGCGATAAAGTCGTATAAGGCATACAGTACATTGTTCCACTTTGGCAGATCCCGGCACCTTGTGATTCTCTAGCTCGGTTCTCGTCATGTGTCTAAAGCAGCGAGTTGAGCATATCCTGCAGTTCCACTCGATCCTAATAGAAGTCGTCTTGTGAGTCGGGCGCACAGGAACGAATAACCCGCATATTGAGGTCTATCGACATTGTGCTCTAACCCAAAACTTGCAACTCTTTCAAACTTTCAAACCTCTTGTTAGGTCTTCGTGTAGCATCGAAAAGAGGTCGTCGATATAGTGTGTCACGTTGGACGCTTCGGGGCAGATCTCAGTGGACAGAAAACACGGAATGACCAGACGCATTTTCCAGCGCTCGAACGAGGTTACGGACGTGCATTCCATCCGCTTGGTCGCGAGCTTTGCGCCACTCAGAGTCACAGGCTAAGACGGTAGCAAAGACGCAATACCAAAAAGTCGAAAATCGTATCAAACGGATCAGATTATGGAGAGCTAATCGGCTAAATGACCAGTAGTCGGCTGAACGCATTTTTCTTGTTTTGCCATCGGAGAACGTGCCTATTAAGAGACCGTCACTTATTTATGCGTTGCGAAACCCCACTATTTAGGAAGAAGAAAAGTCTGTAAGGGCTACAGCCTGTGCAAGGTGCACATATTGAAAGAACGCTGAGTCTCGGTTTATGTCCGCCGAAATGTCGGTATCTAAACAGAGCATGACGCCACGACTTTCCCAAAGGGAAAAAGCGACCAATACAGCTATTCCACAAGACCGATAATGATCATCGAGTGTCCGATCTCGTATTTCCATGTTCGTACAGGTTTGCATGTTATTACGCACAGTTAGCGAACTACATACAGTTCGATCTCTACCCCTTGGAAGCTTTCACGCGGATGACACAGCGCCGAAGAAATTGAAGCACGCCAGCTAAACCGCCTGAGTTGCCGGCAGAATGCCACTTCTAATTAGCCGCAAGCCAGATGTGCGACATGAAAGTTGGGTCGGCTCGCCGTAGCGGCGATGACTTCCGTGATATTCCTTTCAGGAGTTGCCAATGTTACCTTACCGACTTAACCTGAAACGCTTTCCCGTTGAAGCCATGCGAGACCTCATTCACATCGGCTCAAATAAATTACGGCTGGAGCAGCCTAGAGCAGCGACATTGTAGAGTAATTTTGCGGGAAAAAACATGACTGAATGTTTGACCGCAGTCTCGTAAATCCACTGATGAGTTGTATGTTAAGAGACCGAACCATCCCATGTTCCTTTGAGGATTGCCCACTCCGAGCACGCCACGGTCTGATATCCCCTTCAGAGCCGGCTTTTCACAATGGTCAAGTTTCTGTATGCCACTCTCTATGCGGCAATGGCTCCCGGAGTCAGCGCAGCGTCTCTCATTGCCTCGCACTACAGTGGCCAACTGTATGGGCTGAGCTTGTCCTCAACGAATCAACTTGAGATCAAGAACAGAACGAGCTCAGGAAACCGCATGCCTGCATGGCTTGACCTGGACTCTGCTTCCAAGACACTCTACGTCCCGGATGAATCCCAAAACAGCCAACCCCTGTTGAAGGTTTTCTCCGTGGCTTCTGATGGCGGCTTGACGTCAAAGGCTCAGATCCCAACTTCCGGAGGTGATATCCACAGCACGTTATTTGGGGGACCGGATGGGAAGAGCTTCATAGCTTTGGCGCAATAGTGAGATTCCTGCTCTGGTATTAAGTTCCACTCACTAACACTTCCCCCACTCATCAGTGGTCCATCCACCATTACAACGTATCCTCTTCCGGCGAAAGGGGTAGGACAGCCCTTGCAGAAGTTGACGTTTGCCATGTCTAAGCCGGGCCCCGTTCCTTCCCGCCAGGACAAGCCTCATCCGCATTCCGTCTTCACCGATCCAACTGGCCAACATCTCCTCTCAGCAGACCTAGGTGCTGACCTCATCCGCACTTTCGCCATCAGCCCTAATGGCACTCTCGTTAACTGCCCTGCGATACCATCCGGACCTGGCGACGGACCTCGTCACGGGGCTTTCTGGACCCAGGCCAACACGTCGATTCTCCTCACTGTTAACGAACTGTCCAACTCCGTTACCTCTTGGGCTGTTACTTACCCAGACAGCGGATGTCTTGGCCTTGAAAAGAGGCAGACAGTATCCACCTTCCCACCAGGAAGAGTCCCTCCCTCAGGTTCCAAGGCAGCTGAGGTTCGCATCAGGGACAACTTCATCTACGCAAGCAACAGAAACGATCGTTCATTCGGATCACAGGAAGACTCCATTGCAACTTATTCAATAGATCCGTCAACAGGCCGAATCGCCTTCATCGAAACCACAAGCGCTTTCTCTTTCTTTCCTCGCACATTTGCCATCAACAAGGCTGGAAACCTGCTGGCTGTAGGGGGGCAGACGAGCGCCAATGTAGCCATTGTGGAGAGAAACGTGAAGACCGGTAGATTGGGAAAACTTGTTATTTCGGTCAAAGTAGGCAACCCAGGGACTGTCAACCAGGAGGATGGGCTAAGTGCTGTCTTCTGGAATGAATGACAACATAATGCCATAATTGTAACAGACGAGGACCTTGGACACATTGATAGCAATAGTGGAACGTCTCGTCTAGGACATTAAGTTATTACTGTCAGATCTAAAAACCTCTTACTACTCGATCTGATCATTATGACGAGTGGTATAGATATGCCCATAGTTTACTTCGCCTTGCAAAGTCTGTTCGCGTAGTCGACAACTGTCCACTCCTCACTGCCCGGCGTACTCCAGGAGTAAAATACGCCGCTTGGATCCCACTTCTTTTTAGCGGCCGCAAGTTTCGGGTAGACGGGACCCCAAAATGCATCCTGCCAGTTGTTCATGAATGCGTAGTTCTGCCAGAATCAGTATCGTCAGAGGCAGAGAGAGGGGGGAGCAAGCAGCATACCTCATTCACGTAAGCCAGGCCTTTGGGAGCAGCCTTCTTGAACTTCTCCGTGATGGTGTTGACCATCAAGTCATTCAGCGCCACCTTCTGGGCCCAGGTCGCGTCCAGGGGCTGAGGCAGGATGGCCATTGTGCGCATTGTGGCGCCTCTCCAACGTGGATGTGTTGCGCTCTGGGAGTTCTTGACCTGATAGCCAGGGTTGAAGAAGTGACTGATGACGATGCCGAACTGATTGGGTGAAGGGGCCAGTGCAAGCTGTATGGCATCAGCGATGGCTGGCTGATTCTCCTCCTTCATATCCTCGTGCGTTAGCACCCAGCCGCCAGTCAGGCCATTTTGGGCTGCAGCCTCGGGTTCAAAGATATCTCGGAAAAGGGAGTAGTAGTCGGGATACTCTTTCACACCATGATCGTACGGAATGTTCTCGGCGTCAAGGTACGACAGGAGAGGTTCCAGGATGGCAATGAGCTCCTGAGCCGTCTTGTTCATGCCCATAATCGGCTGGACATGCAAAGCTCCTCCGATAACGGGAGGGTATAGCTCATAGATGCCGTATAAGCCGTTGTCAACCATGTGATTTCCTAGTGCATGGAGTTTGTTGACTACCTTTGTGACTTGGCTGAAGTCCGCGCCCAGGGTAGCGTTGACATTGAGGTAGAGTGCCGCGCCGCGAATAGTATCAGGGTATGTCTTGAGAGTGGCTGATAAGACGACGCCGTAATTGCCGGGACCACCACCTTTAAGGGCGTAGTAGAGATCCGGGTTCGTCTTCGAGTTGGCTGTTATAAAGTCCCCTGACGCAGTGAGTACTTGGAACGAAAGAGCCTGGTCTGCCCCGAAGCCGTAATTGTTGGTCAAAGGACCATGACCGCCGCCTCCAAGGTAGCCACCTGCAACTCCAACGGTCTGAGGCCGGAGTCAGCTTGTGGTGTGAAAAACAAGACAGCGCAGACATACCTCGCATTCACCCGTGACTACAATTTGAGGCGGGTTTCTGGCACGAGCAGCCCGAGATATCTCAAAACCTTGAACTCCAGCGCTGATAGTGATGGCTGGTCCCTTGTAGTCGCCAGGGCCATTATATCTGTCGACGAACGAGATATCCTTCAAGTTGTGCGTATTGATGGCCAACGAACCTGCTCCCGCGCTGCGCCCCTGAAAGTCATGGCCTGTGTTGCGGATTACCAACCGCAAGTTCTTCGATCTCGCAAAGTCGACTCCAGCTTTGACGTGCTCCTTTGTTCTCGCAATGATGACAAACTCGGGGTAGTTGCCTAGAGAGCAAGTCCGCGTAGGGTCAGCTGTGAGCTCGCATGTGTTGTTGCTGCCCCACGTCCATAGTTGCGATGCTGGCTGGGAAATCCTGGTTGCTTCTGTCAGTTGCCGGCTTTCCCGCCTCGTCGGTGCTTCTGTTTCTCAGGGGTCCGAACTCACTGCCATCTCTCATCAGTCCATTTCGCCGTTGCCTCAGCACACTTGGCTGCGTCGTATGTTGAGACGCCGCGAAATTGATTGTAGCAGACGGCGGCGGGCGGAAGGTGTTTCAACAGGTTACCCCCAACAGTCCTGTTTAACTTTTCCCAGGCGTTGGCTTTGGGCCAGCAGTCATCTGCCGGCGAGCATTTGCATGCGTATTTCTTGCCATTCTCCTCAAAAGGGACGAGTCGCTTCGTGCAAATGGCATTGACGACTAGTGACAAGCACACCAGGAGGATGGCGTTTCTGAGCGAAGCCCCTTTCATCTTTTTCGTTCGCTTCCGAGTATCTGAAAGGTCGCCGTCGTCGATGGGCCACTGCGCTGCCCGATCGAACGACGGCTGCAACATTGTACTTCTGCTTCTCATTTTGTACTTGATCCTCTCGACACTAGCTGTTCAGTCAGGGAGGCGAGATGCAAGCCACCGTCGTTGCATCCCACAGTAGCCAAGACGACTATTGTCTAGCTGCATGACCCGCGTAAGCACTGTAGGGGGGCAATTCGCTAGTCCCATGAGAGGGAGATACGATTGACGATCTAGATTCGTGCCAGGAGGGAGGAGTTTTCGAGGGACGCTGCTAATTCCAAAACTTCGGTGCCCGAGGTGCAATATTAGCCGCCATTGGACGCCGGACCAACATCGACAACGGCTCGAGGATGCGGGACGGGAACAGTAAAGAGGTGCGGAAGAAAGCCAGAATGACACGAAAAAAGATGCCTCCCGCCCATCGGAGGAGCGTGTACGTCGTAGTCTCACTGCCGGTGTCATGCAAGACCAGGTCATGCGATTAGGCGGGTCCAATGGCTGACATGAAATAAATGGTGGCAGCGGTTGTGGCAACGTGCCGACGAGATCGGCGGAATTATTAGCGTCAAAAGAAGCGTGAGTCTTTAACAGGACACCAGCAGGGCCATGTCCTCCCTTGTTGTGCCGCTTCATACGAGTCTACAGAGACATGTCTAACTGGTCCATAGTCGTAGCTGTCTAGGGTGCAGGACAATTAGTCCGCCAGGAGACGAACATGAACACAAGGGCGAAAACTATTTGGTTCCAGCACGTCAGTGGAGAAATGCGTCGTCGGACAGGCTCTTTTGGCCTTCCATAGTTCTTTGTCAGGGTTGGCTACCCGAGTTCCCGGCAGGCATCTCACAAATAAATAATGTATCACGGAATCTGAGGGGGAGGTCGATCCGAAGTTCCCAAAATTGGAGTGTTCCCAGCAACCCTTGTCCTGGTAAACCAGCGGCTCGCCGGCCCACTCACCTTTCCATACCAGTAGTGACAACGAGCGGCACAGCGCCGACAAGAAGGGAGGGGGTAGGAAGTCGGCGGTCGCCAAGCAATTGGAAAGTTCTAGGAACTTGCCGACCCGCCAAAGTTAATTCAACTTCGAACAACACAACGGCAGTCATACTTAATGAATCATCTGCGCGCTTCGGAGATCCGTTTGGTTTAGGGAATCCTTAAATCGATGAAGCTTAAGGGGCTTCGGTAAACCGGCTTCGGTGCGCCGAGAACAGCCGTTGTGGCGCTCCAGCGGACAGAGGGAAACAAGAAAAGCCACGACATAGTTTTTGGCTGGTGGGAGCGAAATTGGCGACCTTGTTCGATTCCCGCCGATTATGATGGCTGTGGCTAATCCATTCACCACCCTCCGTAGCAGTCTCCTGATCCATGTCTGATTCACAGTGGTCGTGCGAACGATCTTGTCAGGCTTGAAGTACCAGCCGAGTCGGATACGAACCGCTATTCCAAGTGGACAAAGTTTGTCATAGCTACAACCTTTAGCCCTTGGTTCCGACTCAGGATCCGTTTACTATGTAAGTAAAGTGATGAAAGGGCTGGGATGGATCACAAAGTTGCCCTGATGAACGTTTGTGGCTGAAGGGAGCTGGTCCGACGCCAACGGCCGTAAGCTGCTCCCGCTAATTTATAGAGCACCCCGGTGGCGGCGGAACGGTGTTGCCCTTAAGGTATAATCTTGGTCCGAATTGAGCTCAACTAGTGATGCCGACAGGTGAAGCTTAGTAGAAGCTCATTGATGACCGCCGACAAGCTGTCGCAATTGACTCATACAGGATAGGAACTGTGCCGGTGGTCAGTCCAGAAGTAGTTGACGTGGTCCTGAGACAGAAATGACCAGGTTCATTTTCTGACATTCACTCTAGGACGCAGCAACTGAGATCGGATGCTGGAAAGCATGGAATTTGGTTCTCGTTGTTATACCATACTAACCCGATCATCCTTCTAGACAGGCACCTTTCTGCTTGTAGGTAATTGGGGCTCGAACTGGCCGCAATGCCACACCTGAGCTGCAGTCGAAAGTTCGGTCTCCTTTCCTCCTTGTGTTATTGTTATTCCACGTTTCCAATTCACCCCTTCGCTTGCGGTGGTAATGTGCTTTGCCAATCAACAGACACCTGAACTAGCTAGCCAATACTACAAGAAGAAGGAAAAGGTTTGAGGCGCTGCGAGAGGTTGACTACACTATTGCTGGATATTCCATGTCTGTAATGTGCTCCAAAGCCCGCCAATCACCAATTGTCCGTCGGGATACTTTTCGTAGACGAAGATCCTTGTCATAGAAGCCCATATGCTTACATTAGATATACTGGCAACTGGTCTTTTTGAAGCTCCCATTAGTGTTTATAGGCCCCACAACGGCACGAGGACAAGTCTTTGCAAGAGTCAAGAACCATGCACGTCCCCAGCTGATGCAACCCTCCATGTCAACCACGGCACTTAGTAAACATTGCGGACAAACTTAAATGGTTGTTGGTTTAGCAATGAACTCCGCTGATCTACAAGGTGACTATCAGAAAGATTGACGGCAAGAGACACAGGATTCGGATGGGTTGCATAAAAGGAACAAGTGTGTGTCAGAGCAAAACCAGAGATGTTGAACAAGGATGTGAGTAATATATGAGCCACAAAGTGCATATCAAAGAGAACAATGCAACAAGTTTACCCGNAAAAAAAAAAAAAAAAAAAAAAAAAAAAAAAAAAAAAGGCTGCGTCAACTTACCTTTTACCATCCTCATTTGGTCATCTGCCTCTCCCATTCCAATCTGGGGGCCGGTGGATACTCTCTCTGTGGAGTGGAAAGGCATGAGCAATTTGATTTCGGGCAGTTGCCTCTCCCACTTTTTTCCGTTGGTATCGCGGTGCGGCCAGGATTTGATAATCTCGGCTTTCAGCCCGACAAATCTCGCACTAGAATAGTAACTGGGCACGAGCCCGCGTTGGACGGCACACGTCCTCACCTCTATGGAGTCATACTGCTCCAACCCGCCCCAAACTTTTGGTAAACCCGGGTGGCTGTATCCGCACTCGCTGCAGACTTCGTCGCTCTTGTGAAATACCTGGCTGTACTTCGTCATCATGTCCGCCGCCGAGAGATTTTCCACGAGGTCGAAGGGCAACGTCTCAAGCAGCCATAGCTCCTCGAGGCCGGTGAAGACGTCGGTGAGTAGCCGCATCCGTTGCAACCACTCCTCCGGTGGCATTATGTTCGACGCGTCTGCGTACGTGGGAGGGGGGCGCCTCTGCTGGGTATATCTGGCGCTGAGGGAAATCCGGAACCCAGCAAGCACCATTGTTCATTGCGTCGGCCCCTTCTGGCCAACTCTGGAGCATGTCGTTGTTGAGAACGTTGTCTATACCTTCTTTGTGGATGAGCTCCCACGCGTGATACTAACCCATCCTCATCATCACCTCTCGAAAGGTTCGCGGTCAGCGTACGACTCCCAGTTGTTTGTGTTCAGAGCGATTGCGCGGATTTCTTCAACCAGGGGGTCAAACGTGACAATTTTATGTTGGTTCTTGCCGACTTTCCCGTACAACTTCCCAACTGAATGCCAACTCGGAAAATGGACAAGGACCAGGTCGTATAAGGCGCACTGGGTCGGATCACCTATCACGTTGGGGTTACGGTTGTGCTGCGAGATGTTTGTCAAATGCCAGTCGCCCTGCTGTTGGGGAAATGGGTTTCGTTGGCGCCACCTCTCTACAATTCCTCTCGCATTGTGGTTGACGGAATGCCACTTAAACGCGCTTGTCATGGTGTCAGTGGTGTTTTCGATTTGATCCCAGCCATCATGGCGCCACATCTGAGAACGAAGTAGGGGATGGAAGGTAATGTAGTTTGGTCTCGTTTCAAAACATGTGCAGTCTAGGTTGGCACGCTGGTCGCAGCCAGGAGTGTGTATGACTGCGTGCTGGAGAGAGATGAAGCGTATGAGTGGCTCGTCACTCTGTGATGCGGTCTCGATGACGTGGTCTTTGAGCTCTTGTGGAAGCTTGTACATTACTTCGCCGACGATTGTGGGCAAATTTCTCTTGCTAACTTGGGGCTGTTGCTGTTGCAAGGTAGATGGTGGCTGTCCTTCAGTGACAGGCAAAGCTGGCCTAGATTGGACATTGAATTGTACTAAATCAAGATCAAGTCCCTGGCCCGCCGACAACCCTTTGGAGCAGACCGAAATAAGGTCATGCAAATTTGCGGGCTTCGAAAGCCGACCATGGTGCGGCTTCGACGGATAACCCGCCTGTTGTGCATGTTTTGGCGGAGGAGAGACTTGTTCTATAGGAGGGAAAGAGCAAATTGAGGCGCCGTGAGAGAACTTGACACGTGCAGCCTTCGACATAGGTTGAGTTTGGTCATTATCTTGTCCGTTAATGTTAGAGCTCATTGTTTCGAATAGGACCGTTCGTTCTGGATCTATCGTAACAACTTGTACATTTATGCCGTAGGGTGGGAAGGCAAGCCCTTGGGTGTTTATGTACCGCCTTAACAAATGCTTGATGATTGCCGCCCAGTCTGATACAAAGACATTGTTGAGTGAGTTTCAAACTCCTCACTTTGTGAGTCCTCGTATTATGTTCCAAAACAAAAGCAGCGTATTTCTCAAATAGTGACTAAAAGCCGTTGGCACGAAAGTGGCTGTGTCAACTACGTGTTGTCGGATATCGTGTGATTGTCAAAGATGGTTGTCAATGCTGAAAGGTGTGCGAAGCTTATCCTATACATCCTAATTGGACTGACCAAACCCATCCGATACGCATCCCGCCAACGCCGTTGAAAGACTTTTGTACTTTTACAAACTGGGTATCAAGACTAGCTTCACTGTCCCCTCCCAATCGGATAGTTGAACATCAAGAGACCGTTCAAGCCCCCGACCCAGCCGTCGTCATCATAGTCCGCGGCATCACCCTTCCCAGGTCCGCAGATGACGCAGGGTACACCTCCCTTCCAGTCCCCGTTACTGGACTCCCCCACCATTTCGCCTTCGACTCGGATTTCTGTGCCTATGCCAGCTCCAGCGCTCCGCTTCCCGTCTATGCTGACCTCGAGCTCGCCGTCGCGGTTCTTACTGCTCACTTTGAGCGTAACCTTGGTGTTGAGGGGAAGAACAAGGGGCCGAAAACTGAGACTCCGCGGGCAGATGGGCGTAATGAGCAGAGATTTGACGAGGGGGTGAATAATAGAGCCGCCGGCGCTGAGGCTGTAGGCCGTGGACCCCGTTGGTGTACTCAGGAGTATACCGTCCGCCACGGCCTCGGTCAGGAAGCGGTTGTTGAGGTAAATGTCAATGTGAGCCAAGTGAGGCTTCGGACCCCGGTGAATGAGCAGCTCATTGAGCGCATGAATGGGTTGAGGGATGTCTTTCTTTGTCAAGATCGTGTCCTCGGGCGGTGTAGCTGGCAAGTGCGCCTGTGACTTTGTTGTTGGCAGCAACTGACTGTTGATGTTTTGACCATTGTTGTCGTAAACGCCAACCCGAAGACGGTGTCGCAGCAGGATCTTCGCCGCGCGGCTTGGACCCATGCTTTTCCCAGGCGAGGCGTGCCATCCAGATTGGCCGCCGTTGTTAGGCTCATGTTCCTTCTCTCCGCTTGCAACCCTTGTGTGCGGCGACAACAGGTCCTCAACGGCAACGCCACTGCCGCTCATGTACGCTTCTCTCCAAGCCCTTTTGTATTCTTCAAACTTCCATTCCGCCAGGAACCCGATCGTGCCAAAGTTGAAGGCGAGTATTGGTGGCACGGACGAGTACATGCTGAAGTGGCTCGCCGCACGCAAGATGGTGCCGTCGCCGCCCAAAGTCGTGATCATGTCGATCTTGTCGGGGAAAGACGACGGATTGCATGTGTAAATGGGAAAGTTGAAGGACTCATGGACCATTTGCGCCACTCTCGGTTCGAATATCAGGTTCAGACCAGAATAGGTGCTGTTCAGGTGTTTCGCGAAGTCGACTGTAGCACGGAGGACCTGCGGCGATCGTAGCTTCGGCATGAGAAGGATGTTGCGCGGCGGCGACGGCCAGTGCAAGGAGAGCAGGCCGGAGGTCGAGTTCGGGGGATCGCGGTACTTCGGGATAATCCTTGTCGGCAACGATGAGACATCTCGGATCTCGGCTGCTCGGGCAGATGCCGTGGAGGAGAAGTTCACCGGTCGGAACACTCGATTCGCCGGAGACGTTACCGGCGCGCGAACCCGGAGGCGCAACGTCCGCATTGTGGACATTCTGTGTGTGAGATTTGTTCAACGACCAAAAAGGGGAGATTTCACGGGTCTGTCATGGTCGGTCTCTTCCGTTGAGAGTTATTTGATAGGAAGGCGGCAGCCAGGGCCAGTGGGATCGGCGTCGTTTGTGCAGACAGAGCGCATGAGTATGCGAATGTCTAGTTTGGCAATGACGACAATGTTCGTTACCAGCCCCACTCCTCGCTCACCGATACTATGTTGCTGAGTCAGCAGTAAATTCTGCGCATCTGACCGAACTTTCCCCGAGTCCGTTTCGGTGAGCGGGCAACTGAGATATTACATATTCTAACGTGAATTGTCGCGTTACAGCAAAGTGCTTGCAGATCTTACATGTTATCGAAAATCTTGCATAGTTAATTGTATGTAGAGTAACCAGTAATACATTGTTCGCTATCCTGAGCACACTCAGTTCTGACAGTTTCTCCCCGTGTGACTTGGCACAAGATTTTGATCTTCCGCCTGTTACAACGCTCTTCGCCACGAAGTTTCAAAGCCTGAATACGAAATCTGAAGAAATATCGATAAAGATTTCGTCCCAAGAATAAGTAACTCCAGTTCCCTCTATTGGGTTCCCTGCCTGCTTGGTTGGACTCTTTACCGTTCCTTAAAGCATTAACCCTACTTGAATGGTGCATTGCTTTATTAACTAGTTTCTGTTTACGTGGTCATGATTTGTCACTTTGTTTCAATAGAAATATAAGTTTAAGTCAGTATTACAAGCTGAGACAAATAGAGCCAATGCATTCTCGTCACTCGTTTCAATATCATAGTCCCTTGGATTTGAGGCCCTTGTTCATGTTATGAAATTGTTTTAAAATTACATTTCTTTTGATTATTCATTTGTTCGTATCTTGTACCCTGTAAAATATAGACTTCAGTCCAAACGACATGTGATAAGGTAATACTATGTAGGTTCACGGGTAGCTGCTTTACTGGGTCGAGCATTTAAGTCTATTCCTACAAGGAAACGGCTCCAACCAAGTAAACCAATCCATCAGTATGTCTTTTTATGAAGAAAACAGACCACAAACGTATCAGCAGAACCGTTAAATTAAGTACGAAACAAATGATGTTCGACCACTTTTTCTACTCCTTTGTTTGTGCTGAAATTCTATCCTTGAGTTGCTTCGCCGCCAATTGACCCAGTTGGTCGAAGCTCTGCGCGCTCGTCAATTGCAGAACACTAATATCGACTCCAAAAAGGTGTTTCCACCAATTTCGAATCTCAATCGTCATCAAAGAATCGACACCTAACGCGGATGGCGACAAGGACGTGTCAACATCGCCTTTGTCTACCTCCCGCATCAAGAACCCAGACACCCGCAATGCGATCTCTCCTGCGAGGTGCGCAACAGAAGCTGGGGTGTCAATGTCCTGAGGAGCGCTCTGCAGACGTGTGATGAAGTCGGCGAGGCCAGAGTTTCCCAGCTTGATGTGCGAAGTTGCCGAGCTCTCCAGCTTATTCGGGTAATGAGCCATACGAGCGTCTTGTTTCCAGACCACTCGGTTCCCTGGATCGTCAATGGAAACTGTGCAGTCGAGGCCTACCATCAGCTGACTACCCAAAATCGCTTCGTCGGATATGTCGTCAAATGGCTTGGCCCGTGAAATAGCTAGTTGCAGGCTCTGTAGCATGTCTGCCTCGGACACCAACCTTGCACCAGCCTTTAACATTGCACTTTCGACCTCCTGATTGCGGCTTACATAGCCGACATCTTCAACGCCACCGAGGTCCACCACTGAGCATGGCAGTCCTTTCGCACGGCGGTATTGTGCGAATGAGTCGAGGAAGGTGTTGGCTGCGGCGTAGTTTGCCTGACCCGGGTACCCATGGACCCCTGATAAACTGCCAAACAGAACGAAAAAGTCCAAGTCAGGGGGCAGTGCGCGATCAAGGTTCCATGTGCCCTGTATCTTGGGGTTTGTTGCTGCTTGCCATTGTGGAAGTGTAAGAGTAGGAAATGCCCCGTCCCATAAAACCATTGCGAGGTTAAGAACACCCGCAATCCTCTTACGAGAGGATACCTGTAGCACCGCAGCTTGTAGACTTTCTTCATCTGTGACATCGCAGGGGACCACGGAAATATTGCAGCCCATACCGCGCAGCTCCGCAAGTAGTGTTTGGTCGCCGGCGCCAGTACCGGCGGATCTGGACAGGAAAACAATGTCATTCGCTCCGTGGAATGCCATCCATCTCGCGATCGAGCCGCCAAGCCCTTTCATGCCACCTACCAGCAGATAAGACACGTTACTTCGGAATCTCGGGGTCGGAATGGTAGAAACCGCGTCCAACCCCGCAACGATCGGTCCATCCAAGCTCAGCACAGCTTTGCCAATGTGAGTTCCTTGATACAGGTATCGGAATGCGTCCTCAACTTCGTTGACTGGGAACACACGTATCGGTTTCACAGGTGTGATGTTGCCCTGTTGATACATCTCAACGCATTGGTCAAGCAGGCGGCTGATGACGCTCGGGTCTTGGGACGCGAGGTTGGCCATTTCGACGCCGATGAAGGACCGGTTTCCATCGAATGCTGCCATGGCCAGTCTTGCTCCTGATAAGGTGTCTCTCTTCCCGAGTTCGATGAAAGTACCATTCGGGGCGACGCAGTCCCAAGACGCGTGCAGAAGCTCTCCAGAAAGGGAATTCAACACAACATCAACACCTTGGCCACAAGTGGCTGCCTTGATTTCGTCCACGAAATTGGCGTTCAGGGAAGAAAAGACATTTTCTCTGGGTATTTGCCACTCCCGAGAGACAAACCTGGCTTTTTCGTCTCTTCCTACCGTGACATAAATCTTCGCCCCTATCCAGCGCGCGATTTGCATGGCAGCGATGCCTACGCCGCCGGCAGCGCTGTGGATGAGGACACTTTGGCCGGCTCGAAGCCCGGCCTTGTCCACAAGTGCGCGTAAAACGGTGACGAATATGCACGGCATGCTTGCTGCGTCCGTAAAGCTGAGTGTGTCTGGAATGGGAGAACACAGCTGTGCTAGGACCTGGATGTCAGTCGAGAAGCAGGCAGCCTGTGGTGCGAAGACCATGACACGGTCGCCGACGCGGACCTTTGAGACTTTACCCCCGGTTGCGGTGACTACGCCACTGGCTTCGCACCCGAGTCCCTCGGGAGAAGATGGATTGATCAAACCCATAGCCGTAACGACATCTTTGAAATTGAAACCGGCCGCATGGACTCGGATCCGCACTGCATCTGCAGGTAGATCCCTCGGTAGGTCTCGGGACACCCAATGAAGAGTTTGCAGAGCCCCGGGCTTGAGAATCCGTAGCATCCGGGTTGATGATGCTTCTCTCGTGGCCTGCAAGGCACAGCTGGTTGATCTCCACTTGCAACGAGGAACGAGAATACGTCCGGATGACAGCGAAAACTCCATGTCTCGACCAAGCTTTTTGTGGTAATGTCCAGGCTCTTTGAAAGTCTCACCAAATACCTCGCATACTGCTTTCAGAGCCTCTTCGTTGATTTCGTCAACCTCCAAGGTTGCGAAAGGCAGGCCCATCTCGGCACGAACCGTCCTAGCCACGCCAAGAACCGGAGCATGAGAAGGATCAGCAGGCTTGACTTGACACGCTCTGGTTACCCAGAGAATCCCTGTGTCTTCTGATTGGAGAGCTTGCAAAACACGTTTGAAAGCATCCAGCTTGCTTTCTGTCATGTCGTGGAAGTAGCCATCTATGCGACAAAGGTCAACAATCGAAATGACCGGACCGCGAACCTGCCCAATTGCTGAGCTAAGAGTGAGGCAAGACACTGAATATCCCCGATTTTCAAGGATATAGCAGAGTTCAACTGTCACCGGGTGTGAAGATTGCTCGCAGAGTAGAGTGATACATCCGTCTTCCTCGCTACTTGCGCCGACGGAAACCGTGGGACGAGCGATTATGGTGGCGTTGAGCTTGTTCTCGATATCAGAGTCGTAGAAAATGTCTGTTTGCGAGAATCCCGCAGCTTTGAGACGTCTTTCCCATTGTTCAGGAGCGATGTAGGGTTCATCAGGTCTGTTGTCGGGTTCTCCTAGCCACCAGCCAGACAAGTAGCCCATGATAAAGTTAATCCATTTGGTATCTAGATGATTTGAGAGTCAGAGTCATTATTCTTGCTATTATGGGAAACGTTCTTACGACAACAGAGTTCATGCATCAAAAGTCGCCCATCAGGCTTCAGGAGCGACTTCGCATGACGCAGGGTCTGGGTCAAGTCCGGAGTGGCATGGAGAACCTTTCAACAGTTAGCAAACTTGTCTTCCAGTTTAAGTCTTAAAAGATTCTTACGTTGCTTGCCACAATAAGATCGAATTGCTCTCCACCAAATCCTTGCTCTGCGGGGTTACGGCTTATGTCTAACACGCGATAGTCGACGAACCCAGCGGGAACCTTTTCGAAACGCGATCGTGCTGCCGGGAAGAATCCAGCGGACACATCAGTGAAGACATACTTCCCAAGTATATTTCCGTCATCAAAGCAGTCGGTCAGGTCTTTCAGAATTCTCGCAGTCAAACCGCCTGTTCCAGCACCAACCTCAAGGACTCTAAGGTGCCGACCTTGCTTGTGCGATAGCAGTTGGAGTAGTGCTTTATACGAAAAGAGTGCATTCATCCAGTCGTACAACTCATGAAGAGCATTATCCTGGAGGAAAACCTCTAGGGCACCAATCTTGCAAGAGAAAAGGGACGTGGCGTGAATATAGCAACGCTTGATGAGAGTTGCAACTGCAGATGCGGGCGTCGCCTCGAGATCTGAGCTAAGGCGTTCGATCTCTGACTGTCGTACTTCGGGCTTAATTGGAGGGTATAGTCGTTCCGAGGTGTAAATACGACTTTTCAGCCATTGATGGTGCTTCTCGAGGTGTGGCTGTGTCTCTAGATCAAAGTTGTCGATGTCGCCGATTTCATCCAGCGCGGCCGAACCGCAAAGTATGAAAAGCTCCTCAAGCATCTGATTTGTTCTCGCGAAGCTCTCTGTGGACACCACTGACACCAGGCGTCTTGGATCATAAAAGTCGACACTGGGTTTCCACACCATCTGAGCAATCTTCGCATCCTCCAGCCCCTTCGCTTCGGAACTGTGTAGCTCGACAGGTAAGAAACGCAGACCTTTCATAAACATAACTGGAGGACCGCTCGGATCATCGGGTAGAATTCCCACGGAATCTCCATGGCAAGTACCGGACTCTCCAGACTTCAAAGTCTGCAGCATCAAACGTTTTGACGTTGCTATTGTGCTGATATATATTTCGTTGATGTGCGTGGGCAGATATATCTGGTTCAGCAAGCGAGGTTGTCCCATACTGTTGGCCACAATCAGAGTTTGAAGGGCTTGGTCCACCGTTCGAGGATGCAAGGAATAATGCTGATGAGGGGAATGGTGAAGACTGGCATCTTGTTCGTCCAAGACTTCCGCAATTGCAGCTGGAGAAGTGACGCTGGCGTGAATGTTGTGCATCCCCCTGAAGAGTGGACCATAGTTGTACCCGGCCTTGAGCATGGCTTTGTACCAGCGTGGAGCGTCAACAGACCGCAGAAACTTATCATCCTTCAGACCGGATAAGTCTGGGCCCTGGGAGCATTTACCGTCCCTGACACGACACGTGCAATGCGTTGTCCAGTTACCTGCGGAAACGCAACTCTGAATAGTGAGTTCCCACCAACCTGATTCATCTGAATAGGTTAAACGTTCGCGTCGCGCCGATGTCATAAGTTCCACTTCCTGGCCTGGAGTTAGGACGAGGGCGTTCGTCACGCTCATGTCGCGCACAGTGTAGTCATCTTGGCCGGTGAGTTGCCGAACGACCTCTCCAGCCATGGCAATGTATCCAGCTGCAGGGAAAACAATGTCCGAACCGACGCAGTGGTCGCTGAGCCACGGCACCTTCTCAATAGATAGAACACGTCTCCAACTCATTGCCGTACTGCTATCTTCCAGAGCCCGAGACCCGAGAAGTTCATGTGGCGGATGTTCCGGAAATTGCCAGGCCTTCGTAACCCGTGAGTCAGACCAGTAGCTCTTGGTTAGGTTCCAAGGATATGTCGGCAGGTTCGTCAACGGAGCGATCCCATCTGATTCAGGAAAGTTGACAGCGACGCCGCGGCAGTGCAGCTCTCCCAGAGCAGCAAGGAAAGATGTTAAGCCGTTTGACCCTCGATTCTGAACAGACACATAGGGAGGGGAGATGGCGTTCTCAAAGCAGATTTGCTTGAGAGGGCCTGCAAGGGCCGAATGAGGGCCGACCTCAACGTGAAGTGTCGTCGACGATGTCTGCAAAAGCTTTGTCGCAGCTTGGCGGAAGAGAACCGGTGATTCCATGTTACGCTGCCAGTATTCTGACCCAAAGTCGGAGCCTTTTTCCAATCGTCTACCTGTAACGCTGGAGAAGAAGGCGATCTTTGGCGTGTTGGGGTTGAGGTGAGGTTTAATTATGGACTGATATTCTGCACCAATGGCCCGCATATGGTCTGATGAGAGGTGTCAGCATCGCAGATTATTATAAAAACATATCGCTGTCTTACGGGAGTGATATGCCTTATCAACCTTGAGAAGTCGAACGAAGGCGTCTGGCTTATCTGCTTGAATCGTCTTGCAAACCTTTTGGAGCACTTCGGCATCCCCTGAAAGTGTCACATTGGAATTGCTGTTTTCGCATGCTATAGTAACTCCTGGTGGTATAAAGTGGCAAACCTCGTCTCTTCCAAGACCGATTGCAGCCATTGCACCCTGCCTGCGTAGTGTCTTCGCGGTGTAGCCGCGGTAGTAGGCCACGAGGATGGCCTCTTTCATCGTGAGTATACCGGCTGCGTAAGCCGCCGCTATTTCACCACTAGAGTGGCCAACAACTGCTTTAGGAGTGATTCCGTATCTTTCTAAATGCCTTACCAAAGCGATTTGAAGAGCTGTGCAAATAGGCTGGGCAAACTCGGCTTCGCCAAGACGGGACGTTGCGTCAGACCTCATGAGCTCGCCTTCAGGAACACCAGTTAACACGATGTCGTACTGAGAGAAATTCATCGGGTTTTCGTACCTTTGATTTCCCACTCTGGCCGATGGCCTTGAGGAAGACTCTTAAGAATGGCATCTATGTCTCTAATATCCCTTAAAAATTCCCGACTGCTCTTGAGCAATTGGGCTCCCATGCGCGCCCACTGCGCACCTTGACCAGTGAAGATGAATGCGACATCATGACTCTGGAGATTTGGTTTGAAACTTGGCACAATGGAACGATTGAAAACCAGACGATCGCAATCGTCGGTAACAATGGCGTATGTCCGGAAGCCAAGATGCGACCGGCGATGCATTAGTGTGTGAGCCAGAGCTCCGAGACTTGATGGCTGATCATTAAGGAACTTGTGATAGCCATCCACCATTCTCTTCAGGGACTCATCATTTGCAGCTGAAAACAATAATAAGGTTGCTAACTCCCTCCGGATACGGGGTGGCGGGGAAGGAGGAGGTGTTTCCATATTGCCTGGTCCCCGTATTGACGTTGGTCCGGACACGGATGCTGCCGACTCTAGGATGATCTGTCTGTGTGAGTCAGAGCAGATGCAATGAAAATGGATGAACTTACGTGAACGTTCGTCCCGCCAATTCCAAAGCTGTTCACCCCGATTCGCTCTGCACGATCTTCAGGCCATGGTGTTTGTTCTGTCGGTACCCTGAGGCCAGCTGATTCGAACGGTACTGTAAGGTATGATAGATCAGGACGCAATCCATCGTCATTGGAAGCCACTGTGCGCAAGTAAACTTACTTCTAACGCTCGGATTTTTAAATTTAATGTTGGGTATTATCGTCCGTGTTTCCAAGGATAAAACAGCCTTGACTATGCTTGTGATAGCGGATGCCGCCTCTGAATGACCAAGATTTGGTTTGACCTTTGCGTGTGTTAGATCATGAGTCTAATTTCACAGTCTCAAGAACAGAATGGCGTACGGAACCAATGAGCATCCCCTTGCCTCCAAAAAGGCTTGCGACTGTGTTGGCCTCAATAGTGTCACCCACGGCTGTGCCAGTCCCATGACATTCTACCATAGCGGTTTGCCACATATCGTTCTCTGAGATACCGGCAGCCCGGTAGGCATCACGGATCAACTGGCGTTGCGCCTGTGCACTGGGCGTCGTTAAGCCGAGTGTCCTGCCATCCGAGTTCGTTGCAGAGCCGCGGATTACAGCGCGAACAGGATTTCCTTCACGTATCGCGCAGTCAAGCTTTTTGAGAAACAGGCAGTTTACCGCCTCAGCACGGGCGTAGCCGTTAGCCCCGGCGTCAAACGCCTTACACGATACATCTGGTGACAGTACACTTTGCTCAGCCATGAGCTTCGTGAATCCTGGTGATAGAATCAAATTCGCCCCTGCCACGATGGCTGAGTCGCATTCTCCAGCGCGGATTGCCTGACAAGCTAGATGTACCGCAAGACCAGCGGCTGAGCAGGCTGTCCGAATTGTCATACTGATCGAAGTAAATCAGCCCGATATACGTCCTTTGAGGAACAAACTGGAGCCTACCTGGGACCTGTCAAATCAAACACATGTGAGATACGATTTGCTTGCGCGAAATCCATGTACCCTGTTAGACGATACATGCCATCGTCTTGAGTATCGACTGCATGCATTTCGCGCCAGTCGTCTCCAAAACTGCCCACGTAGCACCCAATCTTCTGGCCTTGCCAACCTATCTCGCCAGCATTCTCAAGCGCCTCCCAGACAACTTGCAAAAGCAGGCGTTGCTGAGGATCTAACTTGGACATCTCCTTCGGGTTCATCAAGAAGAGAGAGGGGTCGAACTTCGTCACATCGTCGTGCGAGAGCCAGTATCCTTCTTCTGCTGGCAGAGATCCCGACTTGCCACTCGCTGTGAAGTCAAGGTTGTGTGAGTTATACCGCGGCTGATTTGGCTTCGCTTTTGCATCTTTCCGGGAGATCAAAAAGTCGTAAAGAGATGTCGTGGTGTTGATACCGCCTGGCAACCGCAAGCCGATGCCGCAGATGGCGATGGGTTCCGGCTTTGACATTTCGATGCTAGTTTAGTTACTGTATAAGGGGCTCAGGTTTCTATTTCCTAGTATTCTGAAGAGAGACTGACGGAGCTGCCCAAAGCCTTGTCGACTGGAGTTACGTTGTTGACTAATCGAGTTGCGTCTCAGTGATGTGGTAGTCTAAAAGAAGGCGCAAGTGCAACTCCTAGTCAAAAGCTGAAAGTAGTAGGTTGTCTCCGCAAGTATTCTGTTTTCCGCGCAACATGCGAACTGGAATCGGGATGGCGGTCCGCAGTGATTACGATGTCCAGAGCCCAGTATACTTGATCCGTGTATATGTAACACGATTTCCTTGATGTGGCATGCTGTGATCGGAACCTGTGGGCCGACTGAATGGGTGAAACGTGGTGCAGGGACTCTTGCCTACAAGTCCCCTTCGCGACTATTCGTTGAAGACCGAGATTTTCGGCATTAAAGTTCCAGTCGGACCGTGCAGCAAGTTCGACTCATAGTCTGCGATTCGGTCCGGTCTTGGGTGAGAGAGGTTCGTGTTTGACTCAGGGAAACCAGTATCGAGGGAAAAGATGAAAGAAAACTACTCGGAGCTTCAATTCATGATAGGAAGCAGGGAGATCCACGAATACATTGATACTAGTCTGTGCAGGCTTGGACTTCAGTGCTGGAGCTGTTGAACTACTGTGGTTATTAGATACACAAGTACGAGAGAGCGAGTGCTAAATGATACTCATGCAAAGCTGAGCAACCAACTGTTCGACATCAAGTCGTCCAAAAAGATTTTTCGTCGTATTACTACAAGCAAAAGTCATGGAAAGGTTTAAGACAGCACTCTGGTCAAGTTCACCTACTTACAATGCATTGAGGACGAGCCAGTCCGACGATGGAGAGCAACAGGAGGGTGAGGAACGGTTGCGTGCAGAGCTTGCTGTCCTAGAAGGCAACATATGGTGTCTCCGTGCAAGCTTGTTCATCACGGGAGCAGCATTATTGTTGGTAATCATTTTCGCCGTGGTAGATCGACTGTCCTATCTCAAAAGTGCCCAAGTGTGCGGCACAGGCCATATTGGAAGTGATCCAAACGGGTTTGTTCCTCCTGGTAAGTCGGTTCGGCGTCGAAAATTCCAAGCGGATCATGTCTGATTTGAGGTGGCAGAAATCGGTGAGCCTCCTAGGTGGACACTCTTTGACCAGACTTCACCATACTACATCGAGGAGAATACCTTCCATGACTTGAGTAAGACCAAGGCTGTGATCAAGCATCTGAAGAGTATACACAACTGTCAGTCAACACTCGTGGGCGAAAAGGCATGAAATCTTTTTTTGTGCTGACCTCGGGAAATAGCATCGAATGTTCTGGTAAACGGTCACTTTGCGGACTGGAAAAGGCCAGACGGAACTGTTGCGAAATTACCAGCTTATTATTCGACCGTCTCATTCCGCCAAACATACATCATCCGCTCATTCCATCAAATGCACTGTCTGGTAGGCACATTCTTTGATTGAACTGCTGTCTTCGTCGCGGTAATCGCTAATCGATACCAAGATATCCATCGCTGAGGAGTACGGCCACCGAGTACATAATGTCTCGTCACAATGGCCCCCTGAGCATGTCGCGCACTGCCTCAATGCCATAAGAGAAGCAATACAGTGTTTAGCGGTTCGTTATCCTTTGCATCCGGCTAACCCTGTTCAATTCTAACGTGTTCTCACACAGGATGCAACTCCAATGACATACGTCAACGGATTCGCAGTCGGTCATGTCACAGATGACCAACAGTTCAAATGCAGAGACTGGTCTGCACTGAGAAGGTGGGCAAATGACCCTATAAGAGGAATCAGGTACAAAAACCTGGCACCAGAGGGGGCCAAGTACGACAATTACACGGAGATTATCCCCTTTCCCGAGCTCTCCGAAATGGAGAAGGTCGGCCTTGCCTGAATAAAGAGTATGTGATTACGCTTGAACACCATAGATCAAATTGCAGATTGCGCCTTGTAGTTGACGACGTGATGTGGGTTGTTATATTATATTTTGATGCATGGTGATGTTCTACTGGTTGTTGACAGATTAAATTGGAAGATGGTTCAACTCCGTAAGCTCTCTAGTCTCCCTTTCCAGCTCCTGGACTCTGGGATCCAGCTGGAGCTCAAAAATCCCATTGGTGCTTCTCTGTTCATCCAACCAAGCAATCAATCTCGAAAGGCTCGTTGAATACCCGTGTAATGCTTGGCATGTCTAGTTCCCAAGACTGAGGAAACGCGTTGTACAAGATACAGTGTTCGACGTGTGTTGGGTCTCTGCATAGAGAGTCAAGCACTTTTGGCTTGAAGTGGGATGCGTAGGTGATCCTATCCCATACATAGCTGCAGTGCATGTGATGGATGGTCCCGTCAGTGTAGATTTCATCGTGCTCGCCTTTCGCCGCCACATCGAAAGGGACCTCGTTGATCCGCTCCTGCTCGTACCAGAACGTTGTGTTCCGCCACTGAATGTATCCGAGATATCGTTCGTGCATTTCCTCGTTGAAGCATCTTGGGTGTATCCAGGTGGAGAGGATGAAGTCGTACACGCAACCGCGGGCCTTGGCTTCCCGCCAGTCGGGTGGACACCTTCCCAGAGAAACCGGGTCTGGAAGTCTTGTTGGCGCCGTTTCGTGCGTTATACGACCTAGGTAGAAGATGGCGATAGCAGCTGGTATCAGGGCGACTTTGGCTAATATTGACCACGCGCGATTTCGGCCTGTCTTGGGCTTGATAGCCCCTTCCACGATGTAGTCTACCGAATCGGTCTCATCATGATAGCTACTCCCGAGGGTGCCAGCTCTTCCATTCTCATGATTTAGCGAAATGAGGTTTTGTTTTTCCATCTTGGTGTTTCTTGAGGCTAAATGGAGGTGTGACAGGATGGAATGGTCCCAAAGACTGTAGTGGAGTCACGGCAGACAAACGACGTTACTCGTGCTGACTGAACCAACATTGGATATCCTCAACGCACGAAAATCTCCTCGATATACCAATGAAAAATGATAGCGTAGACCTACATGGAGCTATCCTTTAGCTCCACGGCTACTAGTAGGGACTCGATGCACAAGGATGACAACTGGACGGAAAAAACCTAAACTCGCTTACTAGACGTTAATGGAATGTTCGGACCGCACATAGCAAGATGAAATATGAACTCTGGATATACCAAGGATCACCCCATCAAAGAGTAAGACAATCTCCCGTTCGCGTTTTGCCGGACGGAGCTATGGTTCAAATTAGGTTGGTTTCACTTTGTTCGTATTTGTTTGTGCGGGATAGGCCCACGAGAGACACCAATGATGCAGTTAGCTTCATGTGATCTTCGCTTCCATCTTCCACAAACGTTCTCTGTACCATCCGGAACTCCTCTACATTTTTCCTAGACCCTTCATCCCCGCGCTACGAGGAATTCAAACAGCAACATCCACCGTCAACAGCCATGCCTGCAGCCAACCCTGTATTGATTCAAGATATCCCCAGGTCGCGCACTGAGCCGCCGCCAGTGTTCCTCATTCACGACGCCAGCGGTTTGTTGACGAGCTATTTTAAACTGGGAACATTAGGCCGCCGTGTGTACGGAATATGGGATCCCAAATTCGATGCAGACGGGATCGGTGGGTGGCAGAGTGTACGGGACATCGCGGAAGCTTACATCCGTCTTATCAAACGGGTCATGTTAAGGGGTGAAATCGTTCTCGGAGGTAAGCAGTCACATTGAGTTTTGGAGGCACGGTGGAAACAGCTAACTTGTTGTCAGGTTGGTCTTTCGGCGGCGTCCTCTCGGTTCAGATCGCCCATATGTTGGCAACGTCAGGCAGAGGACTTCGCGTGTCCCGAATCGTCCTTATTGATTCAGTGTACCCCCGCTGCCCCCGCCCAGAGGCCCAGAAAGAGCCGGCAAAGCTTCATCATGCGCCAGCGTTGCCCGGCGTCAACCAGGAAACGAGAGACAAGCTAATGACAGCCCTCATGCGGGCGACGTGTTTGTCGGATCAATGGGATCCGCCGGCGTGGTTGATGCCTAGAGCCGGTGTTCTTGGCACGGCGAGGTCTCGGGACGTCAACCCAACTCCTCCCCATGCTGTTTTAATCCGGGCAAAGGAGATGGTGCCTATGACTGAGCCCGGTGAGAAGTGTCCACTGGACCGGACAAGATTCTTGCCACAATTGGGCTGGGAGGACATGCTGGAGGGTTTCGTCGAGCAAGTTATCGAAACTTCAGGAAACCACTACAGCATGTTTGATCAGGAATTTGTAAGGCTGACCACTCTAGTCGCCGATTGAGACTGACCAGAAACCTAGGTGGATGGCATGACAGCTCACATCAGGAAGGCCCTGGACATGAGGCTGGACTTATGAAAAAGAAAAAGTCGGCTTTCGCAACGAGTTAGGTTGATTGCATCATAGGCAACCATTGACCTGACATCTTCAGCAACAAAGAGCAACATACACAAGCGGTTCTACAACGGACCTACAATTCCTTCTTCGAATCTGTGTCCGAAAGTATGGAAATTGAGATAATCAAGTGCATAAAACCGTTCAGTAGCAAAGCAAAGCCGTGAGATAAATTGCATCATACCACCTCGTCTCAATGTGATGCACACCGATGTTCTCAACGTCTATTTACTTCCGACACAAACCTCCCGAAGTAATAGAAAAAAGAAAAAAAAAACCCTACTCGACTCACTACTTAACGTGTGAAGCCGCAGTGTATCGCCATCAAACGCCATAGTAGTTTGAAGTCATCTTTGTAGTGTTTCCTCATCTTTTGACAGCGTCGTTTGCTCCGGCAATTCCTCGTACTGGTCCTTCTGGTCCTCCGGTGCGGTATTCTTCCATCTAACCCTTCGAACCGGATCATGCGCCCACTCCCTCAAGGCAAAGAAATCTCGGCAACGGATTTGTTGGCCGTCCGTAGTATGTCCAACTCCCAATCCATGCAGATACGACAGTGGAGTGGCATCAGCTAAATCTTTCTGTCAGCCCAGAACCCTAACGCATCGAACAACAAGCAACGTACCGAGACACTGCACTGAAGCACGAAGTGTATTCAGACAGTGAATTACATGATCATATGACCACTTTGAAGTCTTGTTGTGAACCCGGTAACCGATGTCTTCGAATACGATAGACTGGGTAGGAGCTCAGCATCCATACGCGGCAACATCTCTACGTCACTCACCACGCAATGCATCTGGTGGAAGGCTCTAATACTGTAGAGCTCGGATCCTTTGCGCGTCACGTATGGGGGGAGCGGTTGTTTTTCATCGTTGAAATCCATGTACGTCGTGTACTTTCCGTTAATGCGAACATTAGAGGCTATGATGCTCAGTGAGCCAGGTTCATTGCTGCCGCCTTCAAGACATTACCATTATGCATCATTTTAAATTCGCGTGCTGCCGCTCGCACTTTCTCAAGACTATCGAATGCATCCGAATTGAAGTGGTGCGGGTCGCTGTCGTCATCGTACTTAGACCACTTCACGGGCTGTCCGATTTCTACAAAATTGTTCTTAGAGATCATTTTTCGCTAGTTTTGGGACGGTCAGCCTACCTGGAGGAACGAATCCGCTTGGATCTACTCCGAGCGGTACGTCCACAACCGATGGCCATTGAATTTTGAACTGGAGGAAAATGATGTAACCGACAAGAATCACTAGCAGGACACTTTGAATCCAGGCGACTCGTCGAGCCTTCTGTAGCCGCTGATCCCACGCAACCCTGTCTTGGTTCCACTGATCCGGGAAAGTGAAAGAATGGTCATCGCGATTTCGTCTGTTTAGTTCAACGCTTCCAACACTCTCGATTTCGTCTTCGTGGCCCTCGTCTATTTCTTCTAGAGCATCGTACTTGCCCATTGGGTCCGGCTTATTGGCGAACTTCACGTTTTTCCCCATGATGGAGACGATTCCCGAGCGGAGAAGGAAGAGCAGACGATTCAAAGACGACAAAAGTCAACACAAAGCTTTTGCGCGCGAAACGAAAGGGCACAGGATGAAATTGCGGATGTTCTGACCAGCGGAGACCATGCCAGAGCCAGCTATCTCTGCGTCAGTTCGTGCCCGATGTTGCCGTGTGTTTTGTCAGGCAAGCGGAAACGGACCGAGAATACTGGTTTCATTAGTCGATCGAGGTTTTGAAAGCCCACATATACGCTGCGGACCGAAGGTTTGCTCGGAAACGCACTAACAAGCATGGCTCACCTCTAGCTTTGAACTCTGAGATCCCATCCTGGTATTAGGTTAGAGCTTCCTCATGGCATAGGGGGACTCTGCGGAAGCCGAAGAAGGGTACTCGACACCACCACCTCTTCAACGTCCTGGACACCAGATGCCTGCGGCGTGAATACCATCACTACCTGATACGACGTCCTGTTGAATACTACACGAAATGGAAGCGACGAAAGATGAAGTGACCTGGCGATCATTGCCCAGGAAAGACCAACTGGCGATCTTGTGTTTCCTGCGGTTTGCAGAACCAGTAGTTAGCATCTCGCTCCTCGTATGTGTTGACTAGCGGACGGTCGTGAAAGGGACTGTCGCTAATCTTAGCACGACAGACATACCTCTTCTATCAACTGCAGTCGCTAGATCCTGACTTGGACTCTGGGACGATTGTTCGGCAAGTTGCTTACATGCAGACAAGCTTCATGTTAGCACAATGTTTCTCGTCCATGTTCTTGGGGAAACTAGCAGACTCGCCTCGGGGCGGCAGGAAGCTGGTTCTTCTCATGGGTGTCACTGGATCCTGTAAGCAATCTGATCGCGGTGTAGAGTCCCTTTCTGTGCTTATGCAGGGCCAATACGGAAACAAAACTGGCTTATCTGACATCTCTGTAGTCATAGGCTGTGTTATGTTTGGTTTCATTACCAATTTCAAGCAGGCGCTCGCCTTACGAATTCTTGAAGGTTTCGTCAACGGCAACGTGGCTACGGTGCGTACAATGGTTGCAGAAGTAGTTGCCGAAAAGCGGTACGTGAACGACATATTAAAATAGTCATGCCTGAAACTCATGACTGACGTACCATGAAAGGTTTCAACCACATGCCTTCTTGTTGCTTCCTATTTCGTTTAACGTTGCCGCCATGACAAGCCCTCTCATGGCTGGCCAGTTGGCAGATCTTGCTGGGAAATATCCTACGTATTTTGGGAACAATGCATTTCTAAAGGCATGGCCATATGCACCACCCGCACTGCTTAGCGGTCTCCTTCTTCTAGTTGCATTCTTCGCGGTGTTCTTCTTCTTGGAGGAGGTGAGTTATCGATTCATCAGCCGGCAGAACACGGCATTTACTAACCAGGTCCTCTTGTTTAGACACTGGAGCCTCTTCGCGATAGATACGACCCCGGAGTTGCATTTTCTAAAAGAGTTCGCGCATTGATGTTTGGAAATAAATCCAAGAAAGCCAGCGCAGTGGCCCGAGAGGAGAATGACGATGGGGAGCGTTCCCGCATGATAGCCGATGACCCTGAAACTTCCTTTGAGAGGACTTCGGAAGAACAACAGCAGAACCACAAGACAGCGGCTGCAAAGCCTCCTCCTCCATATCTCCCGCTGAAGCGAATGTTCACCCGCAACGTTTGTTTCACTCTTCTGGCGTACACCATCCAGGAATATCACATCACGACGTACAACACACTATGGACGAGTTTCTTGAGCGATCCTGTGGACACCAAACACCAAGCCAAACTGCCGTTCTTTTTCGCCGGCGGCGCCGGGATGAAACCTGATCAGATAATGTGGTCACTCTCCATCGTTGGTTTGCTGGGTCTTCCAACCCAACTTTTTATTTACCCTTACGTCAATCGCCGCTTTGGCACTTTGAAGATGTGGCGGAAGTTTATGATGGGGTTGCCATTGCTTTACTTCGTGATACCATATATCGCGGCGATGCCCTCCACAACACCACCTCCAGGTGGTAAAACTGGCTTTCCGGTCTGGTTCCTCATCGTCGCATGCCAAGTCCTAATGGTCGGTACCTCTACCTTCGTAGTGCCAGCTCAACTGGTACTCACTAATCTGTAAGTATCATGGTCCAGAATCATGAAGCAAGATGCTTAATACAACCAGGTCATCCCCACATCCGTCAGCTCTGGCGAGAACGCATAGCAGTGCGTTTCTGCTTTCAGGCTTGATGAGGTCAGTGACTTCATCTGCGGTTGGTATCATATACAGCTACGGGTCATCGCACAACATGACTGGCCTTGTTTGGTGGATTGCCAGTGGGGTGGCTATCCTTGGCTGTCTGAACAGTCGGGTTGTCAGAGAAGGAAACGGCCACGAGATATGGCTCGCAGGCGACACTGAGTAAGACAATACTTGAGTACAAGTCGTGAACTATAGGAAAACGACGTCTACAGCTGAAAATTGTCGTTTGTTCCAGACTCTGAAGTGCGTTCATGAGTAGGGACGAAGGGGTGAAAGTCGGTAGAATAGAAAAATGATAGAAAACGACTCCGCAGCGACCGCGGCCCTATTCAAGACTCCATGTACTACTGTGAAGATGAAACCGAGCTAGGAGTGCACAATGCGAGCAGGGATGAGGAAAGCAGAACAATAAGAGAACCAGAATAAAAGGGTGATACGTGATGATTTTCGTCCTCAACTCCTTCATATAAAGCAGTTAAGCACAACCTACCGTGTTTTGGAGGAAAGAACACCATAATGCATAGAAGTACCATCGAATTCAAGCACAGCGTAGAGCTCCAGATTTCCACCGGTACCGTACTCCCAAGTTCTCAACCGTCGCTGGTATCTAAATCCAGGCGGACAACAAATACATAAGGTACATACATGTGGCCTGAGCAAGGACGCCATGGAATTAGCTTGTATTGTCCCAACCAAAACCTGGTCCGCGATGTCCACATATCCTACTGAGGATTGATAGTATGCTCTCGGGACGGCTAACAGAGTCAGGGCCGAAACCGGTTGATATTACGCCAAAGTATAGCACTGTTACTGCTAAAAAGGAAATCATTATCACAGTACAGATCTAGACTTGAATTGCAATATTACCGGTTCTTACTGGCCGTCCATAGCAGTGGCCAAGAAGACCCTCTGAAGCCTCGAATCTCTCATATTTCCATCGGTCCAGTCCACATGCCCAAACCCTGCGGCTCTGAAAGCGTCCTTCCATACCAGTGCGTCCGCAGTCGCGTGCTTGCGCCCGTCTTTGAACAGCCACCAGCCCTCAAACAACCCGAACACAAAGTCAGCCCAGCACAAGCGCTCTTGCACCTCCATAACTAGAGCAAACCCGTCCGATCTCAAAAACTGCCGTGTGTTCCGTAGCGATTTGACCATGTCAGGAGTAGCGTGGACCGCGTTAACGGCAATCACGATGTGCTGCGTGCCGAGCAGGTCTGCTGGTGGCGGCTTCTCGATATCGTGAGTGCGAAATGTCATGAAAGGGTACTCGTGAAATTTTCGCGCCGCTTGTGCAATGAAACCGTGAGCGAGGTCGGTGAATGTGTATTCCGCAGCGACACCGGATCGGGCGAGGAGAGGGGCTAACCACTTCGTTGTGCCACCCGTGCCAGCCCCGAGCTCAAGGATCTTCAGACAGCTACCGTGAGGCACATCAATAGCCTGCGTGAAACGAGCCATGAGATCTTCCATGAGCTTGTGGAACGCCTTGCTGGGATGAGCCGCACCGTAAATGTCTTCGAGGTATTGCCGTCCCTCTGGTGATCCAAAAATTGATCTGACGCCATCCGTACGGCCAGCATAGATCTCGGCAATATTGTTACCGGCGAGAGCCACTAGTTTGTTCAGCGAGTTGTAGGCCGGAAAATCTTGGAGAATTTGGTGCAGTGCCTCTTTAGGCTCTCCGCATGGTAGAGGCGTCTCTGTGCGAACCCAATGATCACCTTCCCGTCGAATGACACCGGCATCCACCAGCATCTCGAAGCAAAAGTCGAGCTGCTTCTGCGCGTTCGGTACAGACTTGACCTGTCTCAGCTTTTGTCCTGGTTTCGTCCGTCCGATATCACACCTGAGCTTTTGGAAAGCTTTGATCACGAGCAAAACAATGAGATCTTTTTGCCGTTCGTGAACATTGTGGTAGTAACCGGCGAAGCCCGCCTCAGCAACAATCCTGTCCGTGTCTTGCTTTGTTTCTTTGAACGCTTTGGTGACTGCTGGTAGTGGCACAGCAAATGGATGCTCGTTGGAGGCTGCACTCCTATCCTCGAGAATGTTGTAAGATAAAGTTACCACCTCAGCTTGAGAGACTGCTGTGGTAGACATGATGAGTGAGAGAAACGATGTCGCTTTGCCGTAGGTAGTCCGAAGATTGCGATCACTGTTGTTGGGGCTGTCAAACAACCTTTTACTCGACGGTTTCCTTTCTCAAGTTGTTCACTCTTGGTAGAAGACAAGCGTCGATTTCCCAATCGGGAGCATCGCCGACGCGGTAGTGGAGCCACGTTGGTCCGGCGTCACGGACCGATCGGAAATCATGGATTTGGGACCGGGTGGCTGGGCTACCACCATCAATTGCTCGGAACCGAGGTTCGCTCGAAGCCTGCTATCTGATGAAACGCTTCGAAACTCTGCGTAAAACCACAAGAAATTCTCACCTGAACGGAAGCACTTGAGAGCTTTGTGCTCTGCTTCCTCGGGTCATTTGATGATCGGTCTCGGGGTTCAGTTAAGCCTGATTGTGATGCCGAAATTTTGGTGGGCAACGATTTCATGCATCCTCGTCCAAGCTTCGGGAGTACCAAGATGAGCGTCTTGACGTATTCCCCTAGACAAACGGAGCGTACGGCGTAACACCTGGGCTTAACGGCAATGGCATGAAGTTGAAGGAGAAAAGACGATGCTCTATCGAAACTACTGATTGGATATTGATCTGTTGAATAGCATGTATCCGATACTATGAGCCAATAGTGTATACCAACTTTCCGGCGCTGACGTTCCCTTGCTTCAAGTACTGAATTCCATGGAGAACTCCTTCCAGCCCATCCCCGCCTTCGTTAACAATTTGTCTCACTGGCCTGAACTTGTCCTCTTGCAGCAGTTTCTCACTAATACCCCAGAACATCTTGCCAAACTCATGATCTTCAAGTCTTGGCTCGATAACGGTCTCTTTCTCGATGGTTTCTCCCAGGATAGTATATCCCAGTGTAGTCGAGCAGGTCACTTTGGGGTTTATTTTCTTGAGGATAGAAGGCACCAGGTAGAGCAGACTACTGTAGTGACCGCCTCGGGTTGACATGGCGGATGCACAGATGCGAGCGGACTGAGCCGTGGCGATACAATCCCAAGCATGCCTGAGTCGTCCTCTCGTTATTTCCTTGATCTGCTCCGCACAGTTTTCTGTCTTGTAGTCGATACAAAAGTCTGCTCCAACGGACCTTACGTAGTCAAAGTTTTGTGGCGAGCACGTCGTGATCACCGTGCAGTTGGACATTTTGGCGAACTGAATGCCCATGATGCCTGACGCCGTACTTCCACCATAAATAAGTAGGGGAATCGGCTCCGGCGAAGGCTTTGTCGGAAGCGGGAGTTCTAAAGACTGGTAAAGCCCTTGTCCCTGTGGGTCGCGTCAGTCTGTGAAACTGCAAGGAGGACGCAATTGTTCGTACCACTGCCACCAGACCAGAAGTAATTGCGGCAGCCTCCGTGTCGTCGACATGATCCGGTATTTTCATCTGAAGGCTTGCCTTGGCGATGAGGTACTCTGCAAACGCCCCATCTTCCTTCTGCCTAACATTTCTGTGTCCGTCTTGGTAAGCCTCTACCCAACTCCAGCGTTGCGGTAAACATCAGATGCTGGGGATTACACACGAGCCATTGACAATCCCGAAGACCCGGTCGCCAATCTTGAAGTCCTTGTCCACACCAGGACCTATTTCGACCACGGTGCCTGAGTATTCCAATCCTGGGCGAGTACCAGTTGGGTTTCCTACCCACATGAAGTCGACATGTTTCCAGTCGGACGGATTGATAGCGACAGCAGTAGTCTTGACCAGAATGTAGCCGTCTCTCGGCTTGGGGAGCGGTGACCTGGTTATGGCTGCTTGTCCACGGCCTTGAATAACTATGGCATTCATCTCCTTTGGAAGGGTAAAGACTATGGCTGACACTTAGAGGTGATTGAATTCCAACCAAAGTATGAAAGAATGGGCAATGTTGAGGTGTATGGGTTGTTTTTTACACACTGGGATGTTAGACATCAGGTTCAGACTGACGAGAATCCGGTTCGCACGACCGTTTTCGATGATAGTGTAAGCCAGGTCAGCCAGGTCTCTTCTTTCAGGTCTGGACCTGTCGTGAGTCCTCAAACGGAAAGAGGGTTAGATGAACTATCCACCGAATCGAAATCCGAAAGCCTCGGTTGCTCGGACCGTAACGGATGCAGGAGTTGCGTTGACACTAAATTGGGGTGTAGACGGAATCCAACTGGCGAATAGTAATCCGAAGGGACAATCGCAACGCTATTCTCGGACTTTAGGAGAACTTAACTTCTTGGTGACTAGCAATACCGAATATGGTATTGGAATTGGGTAATCCGGACTTAAGCGGTATCCCATTTAGAAGTTGACTAATCGTTCTGCATAAAGATTGTCCATGTAAGCGTCGAAGTATTTGGCGAAGTCTCTGATGCAAGAACGCATGCAACTCTTTTCTTACGGTAACACTTTCTTGTCCTCTCTTAGCAGGTATTGAGGAATTATAGAATTCCACTTTACATCAAAGACAAGATCTTGCGTTCAAAGATGTCGTCCATGTCGGGCATCAACACGCCATCGTCCGAAACGGACGCATCAGACCCCATAGCCATCGTGGGTATGGCGGTCAGGCTTCCTGGGGGTGTCCGAAATCCCGAGGACTTTTGGAACCTCATGATCAACAAGGGAAGCGGACTCATCCCGATTCCCAAAGAGAGGTGGAACAGCGAGGGCTTCTACAGCCCTGTCGCCAAATGGGGCACGGTTCAGAACAAGGAAGCCTACATGTTCAGCCAGGCAGACAACGACCTCACCAAGTTCGATGCCTCGTATTTTACGTGCGGTGAGAAGGAGATCGAGCGCATGGACCCCATGCAGAGACAATTGCTCGAAATCACGCGCGAGTGTCTCGACAATGCCGGCGAGACAAACTGGCGCGGTCAAGAGATTGGCTGCTATGTCGGCAACTTCTCCTCAGACTGGCAAGACGACTTGTCTATGGACCCGCATGCCTCGGGCCTTTATCGAGGATCAGGTTATCTGGACTTTTTGCAGCCCAACCGTGTGTCTTATGAGTACGGCTGGACAGGGCCAAGGTTAGTTACTTCCACGTGCATAATGAGGACGACGCTGACATACTTCAAGCATGCTTGTAAAGACGGGGTGTTCTTCTTCGATGGTCGCTCTGCACTTGGCAGCGGAGGCAGTTCAGAGCGGCGCCTGCAAGTCGGCAATGGCCCTAGGTTGCAACTTAATCACTTCTGTCATCACCTCAATCGTCTTCACTGAAACAGGTGTCCTGTCGCCAAGCGGGAAGTGCAAGACGTTTGATCTCCTCGCCGATGGCTACGGCCGCGGCGAAGCCGTAAACGCTGTTTACGTCAAAAGACTGAGTGATGCTCTGAGGGACGGCAACCCAGTTCGGGCCATTATCCGTGCCAGTGGTACTAATAATGATGGTCGCTCGAACGGAATAATGAGCCCAAATACCTACCTGCAAGAGGCTCTGATCAGAAAGACGTACGAAAAGGCTGGACTCCCCTTTAATAAGACAGCATTCTTCGAGTGCCACGGCACAGGCACGCCGACGGGTGACCCTCTCGAGGTTGCCGCCGTTGCTCGCATTTGGAAAGACCACGATGGTGTAATGATCGGTGCTGTAAGTTTATGACAATATCTAGTTGCGTATCTAGACGATCATGCTGATGCCGGCAGGTAAAACCTAACGTTGGCCACTCTGAGGGAGCAGCTGGTTTGACCAGTGTCATCAAAGCCGTCCTTGCATTAGAAAACAGGATAATCCCTCCCAATATTTATATGGAGAATCCGAACCCAAGGAGTAATTTCCCGATGGCCCAATATCTACCTGTCTTGTAAGAACTATACTGACATCTGCCAAGTCCCATGGGCAGAAGCAAAGCTTTCTGTTCCCACGGATCCAACGGCCTGGCCTGCCAACCGTGACGAGAGAATAAGCGTCAACTCCTTTGGCGTCGCTGGTTCGAACGCACATGTAGGTGATATCTAACCCACATTCGCTTAAAATGAAATCTTCTCACTGTCTATGACAGGTCATTCTTGAGTCTTACGAGGGCTGGCAGAAGTTGCAAGATGATGCCAGTTCCGTCAGCTCTGACTCTGGTGTCAGCGTTCGCTCGCCCGGCCAGCGGCTGCTTCTATTCTCAGCCGCCCACATGACCTCACTCGAGAAGCAATTGCAGCAGCACAAGGAATACCTCGAAAAGAAGCATACCGACCTGGATGATCTAGCCTACACCCTAGGCCATCACCGAGATCACCTCAACTGCCGTGCCTACGCCATAGCAGATGAGCAAGGTGCCTTTGACGCGAGTAGCTTTAAACGTAAGCCCACAGTTGCAAGGCGAACTATCCTGGTCTTTACTGGACAGGGTGTCCACTGGGCTGGCATGGGGAAGGCGTTGCTTGATAGCAACGATGTCTTCCGAGACAGTATCCGCAAACTTGACGACTGGCTTCAATCCCTGCCGGAGGAACACCGGCCATCTTGGTCACTTGAGAAAGAACTATCGATTGATGACGGAACTAGTAGAGTTGGTCAGCGCGGATACTCTCACCCTTGCGCGACGGCGGTGCAGATCGCTTTGACGGATGTTCTTGCCAGCCTCAACATCCGCCCCGACGCCGTCACCGGCCACTCTGGTGGAGAAGCTGCTGCCGCCTATGCCGCTGGCAGCATCTCGGCTGAAGCGGCCATGGCCGTGGCTTACTTCCGCGGGTGGATTCTGCTGAATGGCAAGGGAGTACCGCCGGGAACAATGGCTGCTGTCAGCCTTGGTCCGAAAGAAATCGAACCTTTCCTCATTCCTGGCGTTGTTGTGGGCTGCGAAAACAGCCATATGAACACAACGTTGTCTGGAGATCCGGTTTGCATACAACACTGCGTTGATCAAATCATGCGTCGGCACCCAGATGTAAAAGCCAAAGTACTCAACCTTGAAACCTCTTTCCACTCCCCTTGGATCGAACCTCTTGCTGGGCCTTATGAGGAGCTACTGAAGCCTCATCTCGCAGGCACCAAAGCGCCAACTGTCCCTCACTTCTCCAGTGTCACTGGACTCGAGATGAAGGGAGCCGAATTCGGAGCGAATTATTGGCGTCAGAACTTCGTGCAACCTGTGTTATTCAACACGGCATTGCGCACTCTCATGAAGAGCAACAACAACAACCTCTTCATTGAAGTTGGTCCTCATCCTGCTCTTCAGCGACCTATTAGCGAAATTCTTCGCAGCATTCCTGAAGCAGCTTGTGAATACATCACGACGCTCCGCCGGGCCGAGGACTCGAACATGTCTGTCCTGCGGCTAGCAGGAGAGCTTTTCGTTCAAGGCACCCCTGTAAACATGTCGGATGTCATTCCCAAGGGAAGAGTTCTCACTGATCTGCCAAGCTACCCCTGGTTGCACGACGTCACTTATATAGACGAGCCTCGCAATCCTTCTCGCTACAAGCAGCGAAAGCACACGAGGCATGTTCTCCTCGGAGCAAGGGTTCTTGAAGGCAACGACATTGAGCCAGCATGGCGAAATATGCTTGACCTGAAAGAGGTTCCCTGGCTGATGGATCACATCGTCAATGGTCAAATTGTCTTCCCCGGTGCCGGTTACATGGCTATGGCAGGTGAAGCAATGCGCCAGGTCGCGAACGGCTCAGAGGCCTACACCATCCGGGACATGTCCATTACCACGGGTATGACAGTGCCAAAGGAGAAGAAGATGGAACTCTACACTCGCATGATCCCGGAAGACAGGCTAAGCTCTGAGGGGTTGTGGTATAACTTCAAGATCATGTCCTGTGATGGTCATCACTGGGTCACGCACTGCTCAGGGTTCATCCGTTCTGGGGCCGAGGAAGACAAGACTTTCATCACATCTTCTCAAGCAGAGCAAGAGTTCCCTCGAGAGATTGAGGCCGAAGGCTGGTACAAGGCCGTCAGAGCCGTTGGAATTGACTGGCAGACCGCATTCCAGGGTCTTGATCAGATCACCGCCAACTCAGTGAGCAGAGAAGCGACTGCAACAGTCTATGATTTCGATGATACGACCCGTTATGCGGCTCATCCAACTCTTTTGGATCAGATGCTTCAGATAAATCTTGTGGCTCAAACTCACGGGCAGAGGAGACGTCTCGATAGCATTCTTTTACCGACTTTCATCTCCCGCCTAGGTGTTCTGGGTGATCAGGATCTCCGCATGAGGGTCTACGGAAGCATTCAAGAGACTGTCGATGGCATGACTGCTAATGCAGCCATCTACACCGAGGATGGTCGTCCGACAATCTACCTTGAGGGCCTCTCTTACTCCGAGCTGCCGGTCGCCAAGCGTGAGGAGGTCTTGCTCGGATCTACCTTTGAGTGGAAGAGGGACATTACCATGGTTGACTCCGTGACCGAAGTTCAAGCCGGAGGCAACAATGCAACCGATGATTTACGTGAAGTTACTGCGCTTCTTGGTTTCAAGAGTCCTGACGCCAGGGTCTTAGAGATCGGATCAGGAGCAACAGACGTTACGCGCATTGTTCTCAATTCACTGCACCCACAGCAGCACAAACGATTGTACTCCAACTATACCTATGTGTGCACATCGGATGATGAGGTCGAACAGATCACCGATCTTTTCAAAGACTGGGGAAAAGAAGACATATCCGTCATTGACATTGAACAGCTGTCTATGTGCAGCTCTGCTGACATCGTTGTGATGCCGCTTTCAGTCCTGCTGTCGAGTGATCATTACTTGCTCGACGATTTGACAGAGTTGAAGACTCTTCAGACTTCGGGAAGCCGACTTATCGTCCACAACAACGGAACGGGCATTACCGACAAGGCAAACCCTGGGATAGTGGTCCAAAGATTGAATAACCTAGGCTATAACCTCCACTCTCATACGAGCACTGGCTTGATCCTGGCCCAGCCGACTAAGCTCGCTGATCTGGACCAGGACACCAGCATTACAGTCCTCGCGCAAAGCACCCCTCGAGGTGCCAGTGTTGCTGCAGAGGTACAGGCATTGTTCAATTCTTGTGGGCTCGAGGCCCGCATTTCACACGACAAAGTCGTCCCTTCCACAGGCTCAGTGACCATCTCTCTTCTGGACCTCGACAGCAACACTGTATTTGACCTGGAGTCTGCGACATTCCGGCCTTTCATGGATAGCCTTTGCAATATGAACGGCTCGCTTATCTGGGTTCTTCCGTCAGTCCACGGGGATTGCAAGGATCCCCGCCCGGCCATGATACAGGGCACGGCAAGGACTGTTCGAATGGAGAACAAGGCGGACATCACCCTTGTTGAAGTTGACGAACTGTCCATTGCGCGAGGCAGTTTTGCGAAGGCGATCTACAAGATTTGCCAGAATCTTCCAAAGCGGCGCAAGGGGGTTGATCTCGACGCAGATTACGACTATGCCGTCCTTGACGGCAAAGTCCACATCCCTCGAATGTATTGGTTTGGCTTCTCGGAGCCAGAAGTCAGCAAGGCTCTTCCCACCACTCGAGATGCGCCAATGTTCCGCGACGACGTGTCGTACCTTCTCATCGGCGGTTTCGGTGGCTTGGGCCGTTCTGTTGCGACTTGGCTGCTTGAACACGGAGCCCGCAACCTTGTATTCCTTTCTCGATCTGCTGCCAGCCCTAATAATGAGCCCTTCGTCAAGGAGCTCGAGAGCTACCCCGGCACTGTAATCAAGGTGGTTTCAGGAGACGTGGGCATTCCTGAAGACGTCTCCAAAGCTATCAACGAGGCTCCTAAACCGGTTGGGGGAGTCCTCCAGCTCTCGCTTGTGCTCAAGGACAATTCGACTGCGGAGATGACTTGGGAGGAGTGGAGTGGCGTTGTCGACCCCCGAGTATGTGGCACCTGGAATGTCCATAAGGCGCTTATGGACGCCAATGTGCCTTTAGACTTCTTCCTCATTTTCGGCTCGGGAGGAGGTCACACAGGATATTACGGGCAGGCCAATTACAGCGCAGCCAACACCTACTTGGATGCTTTCGTTGAGTACCGGCACCAGCTTGGCCTTCCTGCGTCCATCATAGATCTCGGGGTCGTTGGCGACGTCGGGTATCTTCTCGAGCGAGACGACCTTTACGAAGGCTTCAAAAACGGTGGCTTCTTCTTCCTGAAGGAACAGGACGTTTTGGACTCCGCCGCCATTGCCGTTTGCAACTCAAACGGCGGGCCCTATAGCAGCTTCTGCTTGGGAGGTCTCTCAGAGAAGCCGCTCTCTGACCCCTCAAACCGTGTGAACTGGAAGCGCGATATACGTTTCGCCCAGTCTCACTACTTCCACAAGTCTAAGACAACAGTTGCTGGAGAAGCCAAGGAGAGCAACGAGGCAGAGAGCTTCATCTCGCTTGCTAGGTCCGACCCAGATACGCTACGTGACAGCACAACTGTTACGAGTCTGGCGCGTTTCATCAGTGCCACCTTGAGCCATCTCATGTTGAGGCCAGTAGAGGACTTCCCTCTCGCGGAGAACTTGACATCGATCGGTTTGGATTCTATCATCTCGATCGAGTTGGTGGACTGGATCCACCAGCAATTCCATATCGGTTTGACATCCATGGAGGTCACCCAGTGCACTTCCTTACTGCATCTGGCTGAGAAAATCATAGAAGAGTTGCTTTCGGCGTCGTGACACTAATTGGAAGTTTTTACGAGAGCATTATTGCCTACACAGTCTGTTGACCCATTTTTTGTATTAGTTTTCTTGGTAATAGTCTAGCATACGAAAAAAAGTGATGTCGTTTTAGAGTTGTATTTTTGATTGAAGCTTTCGTTCAATTCAAGTCAATTCTTCCCTGATCCTTGGCTTTCCTCGGAGCTCTCTAAATAACTTCACTCTCAAGTCAAGGCTGTGTGTGTGTGTGTGTGTGTGTGTGGGTGGGTGTTTGATCGTCCGTTGTGTTCCTGGGAAGGGCAAAGGGCGCCCAGCGCTTTATCTGGCTCGGGTACATCTCTTCGACCTCTCTGCTCCCACATATCGAATCCTCCAGTGGTTCCATTCGCTTCTAGGCCTAGTATTCTTGATTCCAGTGGCCACGCGACTTGTTTCGGTCCGTCAAGTCCCCGGCAGCTCAATGCAAGGCTGAGTACGCCGCACGTGGCCATCTTACACTCCAATACTGCAATCAACTCTCTGTTGCTGTGCGTTATCTATCTCAGAGTTTACCTGTCTCTGTACATATACGGATATTCATGTCTATGGCTGTTCCTGTTAACGTTTAGTCGTTACTCGGCTCTGCCTTTCATGCTACTGAGCTGGTCGGATTCAACTCAGCCATCTCCTCGTCGGTCTCCGCCTCGTACTCATCTTCTGCTGGAGCAACCTGCGCAACCGTGGCGTATCTGCCTTTTCTGAGCCAGTTCCATTCTTTTGCGGATGAAACCACGATTAAACTCGTTACGACGCTCCCGATTCCGAAAAGGGCCAGAAGATCTACTTGAGAACGCCAGACAACCCAATCAACCAAGAGAGCCCACGCCACCTGCGAGTATATCATAATAGTTGCCGTAGAAGATGAGTCGTTCGCAATTCCAGCAGTCAGAAGGCACTCCTAAGTCGTCTTCTTAGCTATTATGGGAGCCTAGAAGCAGAAGTGAGCAAACTTACCATTATAAATCCGAAGACACCAAGCGGTAATAGCTTCACCCACGATAGGATAGTTGTCGTCAGGTGAACGCTTTGCATCAAAAACGACGCAACTGTTGTGACCACGACCAGCGTCCATGAGAAGTACATGACACTGAACATTGGGTGTTCCCTGGTGCCGATGGTGCGGATGGCGGTGAGCGCGATCTTTTACGAACTTTTAGCGTGAGCACATCATGATCAAGCCCACGGGTAGAACTTACTGCTCCTCCGCATACACCTATTAAACCGAATCCTAGACCCATCATACGACCCTTAGGACCACCTTCAGCAACGCTGCTAGCCGCGCTTAACAGGTCGTCATCCTGTCCGAAAAGAGCGTCGGGTTGGACAACGAGCACGACGCCAATTAGAGCTACCAAAGCCCCAATGCGATCAACCACTTCAAAGGTACCAAAGTCCATCCACCTGGTAAGGATCATGGCAGCAAGTGGGCCCAAGAAGTTCAGGGCCGTAGCCTCGCTCAGCTTGAGGTACATGATTGAGACTGGCACAATTCACTGTCAACACAGTTTCTAACGGTCGTTGATGGCACCAATCTTACAGTAAAACCCGAAGGCTCCAAATATGCCCGCCGCCGCTCGCAAAATCATTAGCGGTCTCAGCTCAGGCTGGGATAGGGGGAAGTTAGGCGCCTTGGTGTACCATAGATAGAATGTGCATCCAGTTCCGGTAATGAGAAACCGAATGAAGAGGACCTGGAACGGGTGGACAGGCTCATTGCCAGTCTCGAAGTACTTGGCCAGACCATTGAGGACTGCTGCTGAGAGCTGAGAGATCAGAACGAGCGCCGATGGCTTGTGGCGCTCGAAGAAGGAGATGGTTAGCCCTTTGTTCATCTTGAGGGCCGTTGGTGGTGCGACCGAAGCAGAGATTGTCTCTTCGCGGCCTCTTCCTGGATGAGGGGGGCGGAAGGTCGCCTACGAGCTAGCAAAAAACTTACCCACCTCATCCCGTTCCGAGCGGGAGGAGAAAACTAATGAACGAGTACAAGCGGAGGTACAAGGTTTTCGGAACCGAAACCCTTTGTGAAACGCTGACACGGGAATCGGGGGTTGGAATGCTTTTATTATCCGGCATGTCCTGCGCATTGATGCACGCATGCTCCAGTGGACTAGCTTCGGTCCGAGTCATTTAGACAGCCTTTCCATAGTTTGGGAGCTGCAGTCCGAAAGTCAAAAGGGTTGCGGAAAGTAGCCGTCTCTCAACCGTACTCGGAGCCGAGTCTGCTGACATTGAGTTATTGCTCTTTTCCGCGCGATCTAGAGTCGTAAAGACTGGGACCATGGTTTGATCATTAGTCTTAGACTACCAATTAAGTCTTTTTTTGTCTAATGGAAAGAGTCTGGTACTCAAGGCACCGAGTAAACAGATTAGCCCTGAGCATCACGCAATGTCGAGTCATCTCAACGCCAACTCTCAGCCTACGCTGAGCCTCCCTCGGCCATCATGGGTAGACTTGGGGCCATTTGGACTGCCAGGTTCGGTAGAAGCCGAGGGATATGCGCCGTATCTCTTGGCAATTATATTGATGGCCTCTGTGATGGCCGTATCGTTTCGAAAACATAACAAGCTGTCCAAGTTTCCAGTCATCAACAGCTCGAAGAATGATTACCTTAGCAATGGAAGAGCCATGCTTGCTAGAGGCATGGAAGAATATGGCGGAAAACCGTTCAGAGTGAATACTGGTCTAGGCGGCGGCGTCATTATCCTCAATCCAAGTGTTATGCCAGAAGTTCGGAATGATCATCGATTTGACTCAACCAAGTTTCTCCTACAGGTCAGTTTCAAAACATTTACTTTCCCCGTGCGCATCTAAACAGTCACTAAACTCATCGTTACTTGCAGTATTGGCAAGCTGGAATTCCCGGCTTTGAGCCCTACATCGCTCTAGGAACAGAAATATTGCACAACGTTATAAAATGGAATCTAACTCCTACAGGGATTGGTGAGTCTTCCCATTAGTCTGACTATTAATGAGGTATGGTGAGGAGAACTGATGTGAGAAAGCCAAACTAAATAAGACACTTTCCGACGAGACGGATGCTGCGCTAAGAGACATTCTTACGGACAATGAAGGTTCGTTAGTCCGTATCGTTACCCGGCTGAATATTTTACTGATCAAAATTTCCGGATAGAATGGCACGAGGTTCTCTTGGGAGACGTCCTAATCCGCATCGTTGCACGTGTGTCATCCGTCATTTTCCTCGGCCCTGAACTGTGCCGAAACCCCGACTGGCTTAAGATCACAGTCAACTACACCAACCAAGCTACCTACGCAGCCAAAGTTCTCCGCCGATGGCCTGTTTCCCTATACCGTATCATTCACTGGTTTCTCCCAGAGTGCCAGGAGGTGCGTGCCATGGTCAAGAGGGCACGCGATACGATCGCACCCATTCTGGAGAAGCGCCGAGCGCAAAAAGAGGCCGATCCCAGTTTAGAATTCCACGACGCATTGGATTGGTATGAGGCAGCTGCAAAGAAGATGGACGTCGACTACGACCCGGCGGCGCAGCAGTTGGGCCTTTCCGTATCGGCGATCCTGACCAGTAACGACCTCATGTCGCAGAGTATCATGGATCTCTGCCAGAATTCGCACATGCTTGAGCCCCTTCGAAACGAAATCCGGTCTGTGCTAAACGATGGAGGATGGAAGCCTACGACTCTGTACAACATGAAGCTTCTGGACAGCACTCTCAAAGAAACTCTGCGCCTGAAGCCCGTTGCAGCTGGTGAGTTAGGCCTGATGTTGATGACCCGCGCTTGTGCGCATGTTTCGCCTATTCGACGGAAATTGTGCGAGAACATAAACAACTTCCTTGGGAACAAGATTGCTCCTGATTGCTGACATGATGTTTACGTTTGCAGTCGGTCTGGGCCGTCGAGTCATGTCGGACGTCCGCCTCAAGGACGGCACCTTGCTCCCCAAAGAATCAGGGATAGCTGTGTCTGCGGAGAAGATGTGGGACCCCGAGATATACGAGAAGCCGCGAGTCTTTGATGGTTACCGCTTCCTGCGCATGCGTGAAGCGTCAGAGCAGGGCGAGAAGGCTGCGCAGCTCGTAAGCACCTCGCCCGATCACCTAGGATTCGGGCTTGGAATTCACGCTTGCCCAGGGAGATTCTTCGGTGCGAATACGGTCAAGTTAATCATGTGCCATTTGTTGCTAAAGTATGACATCAGGTTGGCTGAAAACACGAACACTAAGCCTTTGGAATTTGGCTTCTCAATGCTGGCCAATCCTACCACAAAAGTGTTGATAAAACGAAGGAAAGAAGAGGTTCATTTCTAGAACTGGATTTCCCGTCTTGAGCTTGTTTGCGCTTAATTCAGAAGTCGGATTGAGTGCAGGGATACACGCTGGTTAGATCCATCTATTACTCAGTTGTTAAGTTAATTACAAAGTCCGCTCCGCAAGTGGCTAAAAAACCGTAAATTAACTTGGTTTTTTCTATACCTATAAATGCTGTACAAATAGTCTGTTCTATATCACCTAATCTAACCAGCCCACGATCATGGTGTGCATGTCCACCGAAGATGCAGCATTTTGCCTCTGGCAAACTGATGATTAAACCCAGTACTTAGATCCGGGCGTAGTTGCAGCTTTTTCAATAATGGGATGATGGAGTCTAGAATGAGAAGCAGACGTCTTGAATTTATATGTATTTATTATTTAAATTCGCCTGCTATGTCTGGTTTCGGTCTCATATCTTGTTATGCATGTTTCCTCGTTCAATTTATTCAACTTACTCTCACCATCTGAACTAATTCGAGGTAATGGTCAAGCAGCGACACCTCGTCGCTTTCCAGACTTAGCATACCCAACAGACCTCCGCACATCGCGAGGTATGGCATTGCCGTTTTGCGGCTTGTTTTCTCGCCGGTCACGAGATAGTAGACGATGAAACAGAGTGACACCAGGAGTAGCTGACCCATATCACCCCATCTAGTGCTGGGTGACCCAAGTTCTCTAGTCCAACCCGTCAGTCATGCACTTTTGTCAGGAACAAACTTGAGTACTTACTTCTCCAAACCTTTGTCCCAAAATAACCCGCAATTCGCCAGCTTGACCACGGCAAAGGCGGACTCAACGCACCGTTCCATGCATCTTTCCCTGGTCTGCTCGGCAACCTCTGATAGGTCCGCGCCATCGGAAGATATCGGAGCTATCCACGGGCAGTGTATGAAGAAGACTGCGCGGTGATACATGCAGAAAACACGGAAAGCCTTTCGCAGCTGTTTATCATCCTTTATCACCTGAAGCGTCTTGGCGTTGTGCGCGTCGTTGAGTGGAAGCGGAAGGCCGTTTACCCACTCGTTCAGAACGTGGCAGCTGGCCTGAAGGCGATCTCGTCGGTCATAGGCCGATGACGACTTGTTCAGCGCCCTCGGACTGTATTGAAACTTGAGTATTGAGTGAAGGAGCTCAGAGAATGTGTATGACACGGCAACCATGTCATCTCCACTCTCAATCGAGGGAAAATGGTCACCCCAGCCTAGGTCGAGTATCTACCGCGCGTCAGAAATGGTTGTGTCGACGACAATGTGTTAGTATCACCAGTATGTACTCACCGGAAGCATTCCATGATGGATTGCATATTCTGTCTCCAAGCTATAAAGGAACCACACACTTCTTTGGGCTAAATCTTGGTCTTGTTCGCTCATGTTTGGTTGTTGGCCCCTAGCAGTGTGTACAAGTCGGAGATCTCTGGCACAGCACACGGCAGCAGTTATCTTTTCCCAGATAACAGATTCGTCGCACATGCACGCCACCACTGCCTGGTTAAAGAATTGTCAGACGAGAATCTACGTGTATCGATTAGATTGAGCCTTACCAACAACAAAATGGTCTATAAAAAGCAGAATGTTAGCCATGCTTGAGATCGAGTGTTGCAGAAATCTCACTTGTAGCTTCATCAAATTATTGGGGCAGCCTTGGATTGTTTTGTAGAGTTCCAGTGTCGACAAAAGGCGTCGTTCAGCATCCTGTTTGTCATCGAGGCTTGGCTGTTCTCGGCTACGCTGGCTTGTGATGTAGAATCCAATCGATATCACGGCCTCAGAAAACGTAGTCACCAGCGGACCGGCGTCCGGTTCGCGAGACTGCTTAAGTACCTTCTCGACAGCTTGCTTCGTCAGGAAGCTGCTGATACTATAATCCGGCCCATCGGCGAGCCATGCAAACGTCAGCCTTCAAACCCTCTAATGAACGATGCCAATGGCAGCATGGCGAGTTCACTTACGGACAGCAGTCTTCGAAGCAAGCTAATGCGTCTGTTAGATAAAGTAAACCAGGTAAGTGTTATGAATTGGAGAAACACACCATCACTGTATCGTGCAAGCGCAACATCATTGTCTGGGAACCTCTTAGGCCGATCACAGTTACTCTTAGAGAGTTCTGCCATGCGACTACCACATAGCACTCGCCTAAGGCCGTTTACAATCTTAATTGTCTCAACTCTGTGATGCTCTTTGCCACCACTCCGTGCGATGCAGTTGGGAAGGCCGTACAGGTTGGCGGCCGAAAAGTCAACTTGTAGAGAGGCTATAGAAGAAGCTGCGGGCCTCTCCTTGGTAGTGGTGACAGGTTTAGGGGCGTCTGTGGATTCGTCATAGTTGAAAAGCTGGGCAGCTGGTAAGTCGTCCGCTTCGGAGTAACTTTGAGGCCAACCAACCATGTTGCAGTCTGGAGGACTTGTCGTTGCTTGTCTGGACTGCGGTTTTTGCTCGCATGTGGATTTCGCAGGGGTGCCGGATGACGGCGGGAATCCTTCTTGGCCAGAGGAGACGAAATCGAAGTTGAATCCTCCACTTGAGTCCTCCGAAGGACTCGTATCGAGAAGTTCCATCAACTCGTCTTCTCCAGGCAGCGGTAAATCTAGGAGACCTGTTGATCCGTCATGTTGAGAGGCTGGATAACAGTCCGGCAGTGCAAGCTGCAGAAGACAGCTAAGATCGTCGCTGTCCGGTCCATGTCCACCATTACTAGGGCATGTATCTTCTGTCGAACTCGGTGTAAGTAGCCTTTTCTCGCATGAAATCTGTTGCCAAGTCTCGTATGGAGGGAGGTTCTGGTTCGTGTTGATACCCAGTCTTCGAATGTTGGACGTTGTTCTGTTGCCGGTGTTGTTCGCTCCAGGCCCGTTTGTCCTACGAGGCCGGGGGGCCAAGGGCGGATAGTAACACGCTTGACCGTTGCGCTGTGTTATGAACGAGACGTTAGTCGTGCGCATCATCAGCAGACAAAAAGATAACGATCTATTCCGTACCTCACAGTTCAGACACGGATCAGCCCCGTCACCTTTGATATGTAAGAATGATATCATCTCGAAGCGAAGCAGTCACACTTACAGCGCACTTTCCTGGACCTACACGCCTGGCAAGCTCCTCTCCTGCGTGTGATACGGCGCATCTTGGCTGATGTTGTTGAGTTTTCTTGACTGCGAGTTTGACTACCTTCCAGAAGCACAATAAGATGAAGAAAGTGTGTTGGTAGTGCACAATGACGAGCGAGAGGTCAAGAAGCATGCGGAACGCAGCGTGGTGGATGCAAGATTAGGTGGCTTGGTCTAAATACTAACAATTTGGGTTCACCAAACGGATGAAGCCACTCGGTGTTTTAGAGTTTCGAAGTCGGGCGGCTTCACATAGTCAGCTAAGGGCTTGGAGGCTTATTTGTGTGGAGCAGCCTTGATCAAGCGGCATTGAAGTACTTGATAGGAATCTTGAGCATCCCAAGAAAACTCAATAGCGGGTCTCCCGCGTGGGATGTCCCAAGCTCTTGAAGCTATGTCTTGTGGCAGCTTGCCGAAGGAGATGAGCTTGTTCGGCCATGGCCAGCTCTTGGGAGATCCCAGCAGTAATTAGCATGCGACCCAAACAAGCTTCTTGCCCCCTGTGTGCATTGGTGTTCGCTGATGAAGTTGTCTGTTTATTTTGACTTTCGCCTCCCCACCAACAGTAATGCTGTGCTGGTATCGTGCCATGGTGGCCCTTCAGTAATGAGACATTAGCCGTGAACTGCAAAAATGACTCGGCTGGTCTTCACATCCCAGCAAGAACCTTGGGTCAGTAGGCGCCGCGCCCAGTGTATCTGTTGACTCTCTAGGTTACCAAAGGACAGAGAGTGATAGACACACTCACATGTGCGATCAGCGACAATCTCCAGGTGTCTGCGCAACGCTAAATGCGTAGTATTCCCTCTGTCAAACTTTTCTTGTGTTCGAAGGATCGTCTGCTTGCACGTCTTCTGTTCTCGGCAAAGGTGTGGCGGCTTCGAGTCGAGTCAGTTTCTAAACATCGCTAAGATAGCATATGCTTTCGCTAACATTGACATGTCATTCGCATTACCTCTTTCCCGCGTCACCGACTCGGAAGAAAACTATGCCATTCGTCGTACGTGACCGAGCAAACACCAGAACCTTCAGACCCTTCAAAACCTTAGGCAGCGCGATGACTAGGCGAGTCAACACACACACCCAAAACAGACATGGTCGCATAGGCCCTGACATTGAAAGCCTGCTTCGTTCCAATAGCCTACTACGTGGTTTATCAACTATGTGCTTGGGCCAGCAGCAATGGCGCGCCGTCTTCTGGAGTCCGCGCTCTCACTACAAGGCAAAACCCGTCGTCGTTACTAGTGAAATTAGTACATTAACGGGACTTGATTTTCTCTCAATGTGGCTAAAGTTCCGTCATCCGGACACTGCTCAATCTTTATCAACCTCCATTGTGCCAAATCAGAAATCCCACCGCTGACCTCCTTATTAGCAATGAGCGCACCTCTCACTGTTCTTCAACATGATGTCAACTGTCAGCCTACGGCCGGGATCGCTAAGGAGGCAAAACATTACATCGCCCACCGCCCGCCCTACCCGGAGTCCATGTGGAAGCTGTGGACAAGCTATCATCAAGGACCTCTTACAAGCGCTCACGACATTGGCTCAGGTAGCGGTAACGGTGCCGAAGACCTTCTAAAGCAAGCCGGTCGCTCACTGAGGCACGTTATCCTGACAGAGCCGCAATCAGCCAATGTGGAAGACTGCCGTGCCCGCTTCAAAGACCGGTTTCCGGGGATCAACTTCACATTTCGACATTGTCGTGGAGAAGACCCTTGGGAGCCTCCCCAAGGCCTGGATAAGGTCGATTTTGTCATGGCGTGCGAGTCTCTTCATTGGACAGTCCTCGGGCCGACTCTTGACAACATCGCCAACAGTCTTCGAAAAGACGGAACATTTGCAGGCGTCATTTATGGGCCGTTTCCAGCAATCACGAACAACTCCGTTGCTAACACGGCCTTGAAGAGTTTTATCGGCGAGCACGCTTCCCGCCTACTTAAGCAAGCCTGGATGAATGAAAACTGGAAGCGTGCGGCTCGCCAGATGTTCCACGGCATGGACTGCATCTTATTGCAGGATGAAGTGTGGAAAGATGTCAAACGCATCGAGATCAACTGTCGCGATGGGTGGTACGCGAAGGATTATGAACCGATTGAAGGGACTGCGGAGCCTGTCAGTCACTTAGGGACCTGCGAGCGAGTCACCATAGACGATGGAGAGGACTGGCAAATTTCGGCTTCTGTTGAGTGGCTGAAGCAGTCACTTGCCTCGATGCGCTTCGGCTTCACTGACGAATCCTGGAGCTCACCTAGATGGCAAGACATACAACAGGCCGTTGGAAACGGACCTTTGGAGTTGCAGTGGCAAGTCCAGATGATCCTGGCCAGGAAGAGAGGTTGAGTGCAGATTCCCGCAGGGCTGAATCGGTTCTCGAGTTACCGTAGAAGCAACTCAAGGTGGATGTAAAATCGACATACACAAAGCAAACAAATCGTTCAATGTTGACTAAGCTTCTTTTGTGAGTTGTCGCGAGTCGTGCATGACGGCTGATGCCTGAAGCCATTACAAGCTGCAGAAAACAGGATGGGACAGGCCCTTGTGCAACAAATCGTAAACTTTTACTTGCCTCACTAACGTCTGTTTCCGGTCAAATTACTAAACAAAAGACTAAGTGGTAGCCTCATGATATATGCTTATATATGAGCATGTGACTACTCCGGCTAACCCGGAGCCAGAAGCTTTTGAACGCGGAACTCGGCTTCTCTAACACACCTAATCGGTGAGACAACGACGCAACTCCCCTTTCGATAGAGTCGCTGGGCACGCGAACTAAGCACAGAGAACATAACTGAAACACTGGGCGATTGCTTATTCTGTTCGTGAAAGCCGGCTATCTCGCCTGTCAAGGCACTTCACATGAATCGTGCCCATGCACGAACCCAATTTTGCGTTTGAATGACAGCCCGTCTAGATGCGATCGATGATCGTGTGCAAGATGGCCCTCTCGTAGGCCAGGAATCAACAGCAGCTGCGATACCCTTGTTTTCATGTGTCAGTCTATGCTCTGAATACTAATCATCTTTTATTTTTGCAAACGACTTGGAGCGGAGCAACCTAATGCAAGCGACAGAAACCTCCCATTACGTTGTGCATACTTTTCAAGTGAATTGATCACGCAACGACGTTTACGCGCTTCTCCGATGATGTAACATCTTCGTGTTAGATCTTGAGTCAAACGTGGCTCAGCGCGTATTCTGCAAGCCGTCACGCCCTAGCAGGTCCAAGACAAGTATAACGTAGCTGATTTAAAGAAGTTTATGTGATCGGCAGGCAGTCTCTGTTACGGTCAATCGGCTTCTTGCAACAATCCACAAGGGAATCAGCTACATGAACAAACTCAGGAGATGTAAATAAGTTTATCATGAAGATCCCAATAGAGCAATGATCAGTTGCAGCCATGTAGCAGATTGTTGTTGCAGTCTGGCCGTCCACGATGCGCCAAAATGCTCAACCTTAAGAGAAAAGGGGTTGGCACTAGGTATGTTGAAATATTTTTCTTTAGGGGTATCAACCAATGCGAAGTAACCACAAACACCAGGAGCCTAACCAAGGTAAGTTAAAAGCTTGAAAACGACAAACGCATGCCCAAGTGGTCTACCGAGAGCTTTTTCCATCTTACTCCCGCTTCTTTTCAGCGAGAAGAAAAAGCATGCTCCTACATTTTTCAACTGCTACCCCAGTGCGGCTTTTTTTCTTTCGTATTCCCAGCCCTCGGGAATGTCTAGTTCAATGCTTTCTTTAATATCGCCAATCCTGGGCCTGTAAACGTATTCGAAATTTTCGAGGCCTTCCAAGTTGTCGGCAATGGAACGCTTGGTGCCAGCACGGGTGGGAATGTAGGGTGAAGGACGTTCGTAATCTCCTTTGTACAAGAGGCTACCAGGTCCTTCATAAACTTCGACCTTGCTGATGACGTTCTTGCTGAAGGGAATAGTGTCATCTCCGATAGTTGCATCTGAATTGGCTGTTGAGCCGCTCACGCACTTCCCTTTATTCCACGCAACGTCGGCGGTACGGTTCCAAATGGCGACGGGGTTGGTGATCATAGCAGGGGTGTAGAAAAGGCGGCAGTGAGCAGCTTCGTAGACGAACTGTTCTGGGTAGCCGTCGACGTTATTCCGGGAATAGGCGTTGCGATAGTTGAATGCACCCGCGAACTCAAGCCCTGGCAACAGAGGCGGCTCACCCATGCTGGGAAGTAGCCCGGCGTCATCGATCTTTTGCAGCAGCCCGGCAGTCCTGGCGCCGACCGCATCGATGGCCACTTTCCTAACGACTTGCCGCAATTGAGCATACTCGATCACCTCGACGCCCTCGACGCCGCCAACTGCTTGCATGGGCGCCTCCAGGGGACGGCCTCCAAGGGCAATCGTACGGACGCCCTGTTCCCTAACCAAGAGACCGGTGAAGATGGTGCAAGTGGAGCCGCATGTGCCGTCGGTCACAACGACCATATTCTCCGGTTCGAAGACCTGGCCGACTGTGTTTTTCGGAAAGCCAAATTGGGTTTGGTTGTAGCGGAGTAGGTTGGTGACATTCTGATTGCCGACAAACTCCGGGCCGTACACGTCTTTCCAATCGGCGTAAGGCTTGCGATCCTCGTCTAGATACGCTGTGACGATTTCTCTAGCCAGAATTACCGGGGACGATACCTCAGCGGTGAGACCAAGAGCGTTGAGGGCAGGGTTGGCGCGGAGACGGTTACCGTCCCATACGTCAGTGACTTTCGGAAACAACTGGCTGTACAGCTGGAAGCCAGCGGCAATGAGGCCGCCACCGTTCCCTTGGACGTCAACGATGAGCTTGTTTTTGCCTGTCTCTTTCGCCTTTTTGAGAAATTCGGCAACTACGCGATTGGCCTCGAGCATTTCAAGTTCAACGTCGAGCTCGGCGGCTGGAACATTCCAAGGCGAGAAAGCAAGAACTGCGAGCACAGCGGTGTCCTTGTATTCGGTACCATTGAGAAAGTAGCCGGCGATCCAGTCACTCTTGTGCTTGGCGACGGGTAACGGATATCCCGGGACTTGCGTGGATGTCGGTGATGCGGAAGACGACCTGGAGGGCTCTGCGGAGGCGGTTGCTGTGGTGGTGGAGGATGTGGTGGTAACCGGGACCTCGAACTCTTCGTGAATGCTCTCGGCGGAACCAATAAAGGGGACATTGTCTGTTGCTATCAGGGCAACAGGCCGGTCCGTGTAGGTAGAGCCATTTGTGAATTTGATGATCTGCTCATCGGGGGTCTGTCTGGCGTATCTCACGGTGAACGAATCACCTCCATCCTGAACTCTCGAGGCCGGATTCGTAAACAAAGCGTTGTACTTGGCGTCGGGGTCTTGGTAAGACATGCGGTATGATTGCGCCTCAAGCCAGTCGACAACCGGAACACCGTCAATGCTCTCGACATCGTATACGTCAGTATTGTTGACCACAGATTTGCGGAAGTCGCTAGCAAGATAAACCCTGGGGAGAGATATGCCGTCGTCTGATACTGAGACCAACTGGTTCCGACTGCGGAAATTGAATATGCTTAGGATGGCGGGCCTATAGGCAAAGTGCCCATCGGAAGCCAATACGAACTGTCGGAGAGGTCAATGACACGCCCAAGTCCTCAGTGCGAGGCTCAGCTTACCAATCGCTGAAGCTCCAAAGCAAACTCTAATTGGCTCTTGTATTCGTCCTTCGACAACTTGGCCCGAATCTGACCAAAGCCTCCAATAACATCGATGCCGGGGATGAGATAACCTTCTGGGGGGTCGGCGAGTGGCTCCAACGTGCTTTGAAAAGCAACATAAGGCTCGAGATAGTTGAGCAGATCCAGGTCTCTCTTTTTGTCGACGGCAACGGAGCTGAGGCATGCGTAAGCCACTGAAGGCGAGATCACAGCTACTGTTGCGTTCTCGTGACCTGCGAGGTAAGACTCAGCCGCGGCTTTTGCGGCGCCGCAAGCACTGTCTGCTGAAGCAGTTTGTTGAGGCGCAATTGAAGTTGAGACAGCTGTTGTTGTCGCTGGTGTGGGCTTTATAGCGGCGGATGTGGCAGTTCCCGCGAGGGTTAGGGCCCATATGAGTGATGATCGCATCGTGTTCGACATCGCACAACAGCAGTATTAGTGCTAGTTTGCTGCCAGCAACACACGGTGGACGCAGGCCAACTATATAAGGGAGAAAATAAAATATGCGCCGTGGTAGAAAAGGGATGAAAGGATCTGGTTTTGGCGGTATGTCTTAATGGGCCAGGGTGGTGAATTAACTAGGTATTGAGATCCATTACGTTCAGAACCAGAGGGATCTGCTTTAGTCCTTATATCAAAAACCTGACTGACATGACAAGCCTCTAGCGCCAGTAGAGGGTCGTGGCACCAGCTTATCCAGCCTCGTCAAGCGTCCCGAGCACGACACATTTCGGGTCAAGAAGAGCTCCAACAGGCTACATCAAAAAGTGCATCAAGGCTGTGAGCCTACCCCGGTCAGGCAGAACGGGTTCAGCTGGAGGGAGATAGTCCACAGGGCTGGCCAAGTGGGCGCTAGCCCAGCTAGTCTGCTTGTTGCCGAGGAAGGCGTCGGATCACAGCCCCCGCCCCCGGCCTCCTTAAGCTACAAACAGGAGGTAAAATATTGTCGACGCCTGGACGTGTTGTTCCGGAGTGTTTTTCTGGGTAGTATCCGCTATCGGCTCGACGGTGCTGATCTCAACCTACTCTCGTCTTGGTGGAAGCCTACACGGCAGCTTGCCATTCGAGTGGAGCTGCGGGTTTCGTGCGAAAGTCATCTCGGATACATTCATCCAGCAGAAACCCGCTTGTGCTTCTGCGACGGTGTGGCCCAGCTTGTTAATTAATGACTCAAAACATTAGCTTTTGGCTGACTGCTGAAAGCGTCTATGATAGCGGGAGACCTTGGGCCGTCATCTTCGGTGAACAAGCATGACTAACCCACGCGTTGGTTTTCTTGCTTTTGATCACGGAAAATGCTGGAGCATAGGTGAGAAGCATGCGTGCCTTGTTGTAAACGCGTGGCATGCTGACATGTGGAGAAGGAACGCTGAAGGATCGATGTGATTAATTAATTTTAGGCGGCAGCATGTCGCCGATCCATTTTTCAAGTCAATACCACCAAGCTGCTTGAGGGGGAGTGAGACACAGGCAAGGGAGCCAAAAGCGAGCCCTTGGGCATGGGGGACAACAGTTGGTAGTAGACACACCTAAGCTCAGGCACCTTTATAAAAAGAGCACAATTCTGTGAGGCTCTATCGATCCGTGGAATTCAATAGCATGCTGTCATGGATCAATGTCGGATCCTCCAACCAAGTGAGCGAGCGACCCAAAGTTCTAATACAATAGTTGGAGTAATTAGTTTGTTTGGTGGGTGCTCTCACACCAGGCTTGGTGCTTGACTCCGAGGCTGAAGGTCCCCTCAAATTCCAAGTTATTCACTGAACACGGTCCTAGCTTGGTCGGTACGAATTCTGTGTGATATTTGCTTGTTCGGGCGTTGTCGTCACCATGCCCACCATCGAAGTCGTGATTCGGTTGAGTCTGATTAACCAATCAATGACGGTAGTAATCATCACTTGCACGAACTGTCTGATGGTCACGGAAAATGTCATTTTATACGCAGAACATAGAACTGTTTCAAGCAATGACAATTTTCACCTGCGAGAGTCAGCTGCTCATAAAGTCTACGCGCAATATTTTAATCTGTCCCTCAGCCCTATAGTGACCAGCAACCGTCGACCTGGCACGCGCTTCCTCCCTTGATAGTGTGGCTTGGACGTGCATTGAGTCGGCGTAGGAGCTAGGGTGGAGCTACTTATTGCTCAGCCGCGGCCTGGGGTGCTATTTTTGATCGGCCTACCAATCCCAAAGTCCCTTGGAAGGCCCCTTTCAAACGTTTCTTCCAAAGTTCTTTTCCGAAGCTCCATGCACAAGAAATCCTGGTCACGTGCATTGTACTCTTTTTTGCTGTTGATTGTAACACACTCAGGCGTTTCTGCAAGGTATTCTCAAAGCCTCTGCTATTATAACATAGTAGGTCTTTATCTTCATCGCGTGTAAGCCGTCAGGATGTAGTGATGTTTCCTCGGTCCCTCTAGGGTTTCAGGAGCTAATGTTGTCGATGCTAGAGGCGCGTGAAAGTCAGGTCTTGGTGTTAGGTGTCACTAGCTAGAGGCTGACGTTATAAGCTCGGATCCGAGGTCTCGCCACGAGAAGATGTCGCCATCTAGCTCAACAGTTGTGACGAAGGCAGGAAACCTTTAAAAAAAAATAATTGCCGTACACACCTTTAGTATATTCGCTTCTTGTGGCAACAATTATTTCCGCGTGAAAACCATCAGTTCATGCTGTTTCATCTCTGTTTTCGGCGCCAGTACTAACATCCGGTATACGACCGCTTACCTACTTTTTGATAATATAAAGCTGCAAACGGACATGGATGCCGCGAAACCCATTGGCACGTTGGCCGCTGTGTGGTTCTCCTTTATCCCCGTTCGTCCGTCTTCGGTTACGTAGTAAACGCGAGCCGGTGTGAACGTCTCACTGAGCTTCTCCAAAGTTAGTCTTCAGGTTGCAGACCTGGTGGCAATGATTCTGTTTCTCACTAGCTGGTCCATCGTTCTCCCCCTCCAAAATATTGTTTAAAGACGATGATTGTGTGTTTATGAATCGTCTCTGTAGATGTCGGAATCGAAGTTGGCTGGAAAATGTTTCCGTCCCTCGGCATTCTCGTTTGTCCACACGGCTACAGACACGCCTGAACACTTGAACACACCATACCCCTCGTCGTCAATCATTACCTCGCCCTTTTCCCAACCTAGTAGATCCGTCCAACGCTCCCCCTTGTGTTCCTCTCCGACTGCCATACGGATCTCTCCCGGCCCTTTGTTGCTCATGATGCAGGCCAGCCCGGAGGGTCTGTCCCATGTTCCGCGCCTGACGAAGCCGATGCAGTTCGGGTCATCCCAGTAGTCTTCCTGGGAGCCGTATGCGAACAGCTTCCGAGCCAGAATAAGGTCCGCGAGCTTCCCACCGCACGCAGGAGGCTCTGGTTCTTTCTTCATGCCGTACAAATCGCCGTAAAAAGGGCAGGGATAACCTTCCTGCCGGAGCAGGATTAGGGAGTAGGCCAGTGGTTTGAAAAACCCCTCAATCGGCGTCTCGACAGTCTGGCCAGGCTGCGTGTCGTGATTCATAACGACCGTGACCGCGTTGACGGGTTTCTCATGCACGAGCGTGCCGTCAAAAACTTTTCGAAGATCCGCGTCCTCAGTTTTGCTGATGTTGCTGAAGTTGTAGACCAGCGGGGCGTCGTACAGAGAAAGCTTATGTTCCATCTTCTCCAGCCACTCCTTCATCGGCTCTGTCTCCCCCGTCCAGAACTCGCCGACGACGAACATTTTCTCACCGCACTCGTCGCGAAGATTGTCGATCCACTCATTTGTGAAGCGTTCGCTGAAATGTTGCACGGCGTCGAGGCGGAAGCCCTTCAGTCCAAGCTCTTTCGTGATCCAGACGCCCCAGTTCTTGACGTCGGCCTGGACCTCAGGGTGCGAGTAGTCGATATCGGCGAACATCATATAGTCGGCATTCCCGTTCTCGTCGCCCACCGACTGGGACCAATCCTTGTTGTCACCCAAGATCTTATAGATGGCCTTGCGCTCGTTTTCCTGGTTCCAGTCGGTGCCGCTGAAGTGCTCCCAATGCCACTTCAAGCTCGAATATTTATCTTCGCGACCAGGGAAATCGAATCCGAGCCAAGCCTCAATCTCGTATGCATCAGAGACCTCTTTCGTGCGGTCGTTCTCGTCGACCTCAACAGCACGACACCGCTCCGTTCTGTCGGCGCCTGCTTTGTGGTTCAAAACCGCATCCCAGAAGATTCCCACGTCATTCTCCTTGGCAACTCGACATAGTTCAAGGAGATCCTCTTTCGGGCCCCATTTAGTCGCCTTGTTCCCCTTCTGGTCGAACTCGCCAAGGTCATAGAGGTCATAGATATCGTAACCATTGCCATCTGCCGACTGTGCCTTGCAGCCTGGTGGGAGCCAGATGTTGTCGATGCCGATGGCCTTCAGTTTTGGCACTGCGCTTATCAGGCGCTTCCAGTGCAGTCTGTCCCCCGGAACGTTCCACTCGAAGGCTTGGAACATTGTGTCGTTCTCGGGCGTCTGATCCCGGTCTTCACAATGATTAGCAATCGTTGACGAGATTAACCGGAGCGGATCTAACACTTACGCGAGTCTCCCATTGTGTTCGTTTTTAATTGATTTACCTTAATCTGATCTACCTTGATCTGGCGAGGAAGTGTCTAGCGCAGCAATTCAGTATGATTTTCGGTTGACTTAATTTACGGGAAAGATAGAAGAAGTAATGACACAGAGCAATAAACACAACGAATTATTTTCATGGCCGTCATTATGAGCCATTAAACCATTAGAAGGCAGGTCAGGGGGGAAATTCGACAGTGATTCTGTTGGCGACCTGATAAGTAACAGTGTCGTCATCATGTCAACATCTCCATTTGAATAAATCTCGATAGCCACTCAACAAGGTTATGCTCGCGCCACCATGCGATTCCAGTAAACCAAGGATGGCAATGCTAAGATATCCATGGTAATGCAATCAGCTTGGAGCTTGCCCCGTTTGGTGCTGCCGGTGTTATTTATTTATGGGGCGCATCATTACGGCGTGGCGACGTTATGTCTGGGTGCCGCGTTGTCGAATAGAAGCATGACTCCCCCTCTATCTACGGGACCGAAAAACACGATCTCGTCCGAGACCCCGTGAATGCCAGGTAACACGACGACATCAATCAATGGGATAGATCTACCAATAGGTTCGAAAATTGACAAAACGGGTGTCCAGGAGAAACTCAATTATGCAAAAGAAAGCTTCAGATGGAATCCGAGACTCATCCCAGACTCATCCTTTCTTTATCACTCCTGGTCCGTTAAGCATTCGGGTGATGCGGACATGGGGAACTCACAGCTGCGCGCGGAGGACTCCTTGTGCGTTCGGGATGAAATATGAACCTAACGTATATGCAAAATATTCCCTAGTCCTGGCAGCCCACGTTGGGGTAATAATTACGGTAAGCTGCGCAGAAAAGGACTATACGCATGAGAATTAAACAAAGTCGTCTTTACTAATTCTTGAGAGCAATGGAAATTGCCGCACTTCCGGCTCTTCCTAGCATTCTTCGAGAAGATTAGTCGGCACCTAGAACCTCTCCAAGAAAGTTTTTGTTGTCAACATATGGAACGAAGATCTGAGCGAAACCGTTTATAGTTGCATAAGGATTGGGATGAAACGTCCCAGAAGAACTTCTTTCGAATTGGCTCGATCATCGCATGTGCATCCGAGACTTTTAAAGTAGCCCCTAACAATATCTTCACTTTCACACGAAACATCTGAAGTGTCATTGGTCCATTCGACATCGGAACGACACACATACCAATTGGTCACATTTCCGTTTCCATGAAGATGCACTCTGTTCTTCGAGATATGGACAAGTATCCACGAAGATTGTCATATCTTCTATAACTTTGCTCCTCCTCCCCAGAAGTGGGGGATTAGCAAGATTTTGGGAAACATCTTTTGACCTCTGTTGTATCGACAATTGGAATTCCATACCAACAGCTCAAATAGAGTTGCAGTTCGGACCGAGTCATCGGCACTGTTTCTCTTGCCAGTATGCTCCCCTCCCAGATCAGAAAAGCTGCGCGCAGGGGTCTGACATCAACCAGTAATAGCTCCCAGGTTTTCCGCTGTTGAACTGAGGTATAGGCTTTGGTCCTTCCGTCGATAACTTCCTTGTCTGCGTATTGTATGTTTGACAGCACCCACTTATTAGCTGATCGGCTGGGAATCTGCATTCGGCTGCTTCGATCAGTAGTCAAGCGTCCATCGCTAATCCTTATATCAGCTCATGCATTTCGAGTGATCTTCTCTTTTTTTCGCCAAGAGGCCCTTCACCTGTTCAAAAGAAAATGACCGGAAATGCCGATTTGGACGACACTGATGCAGTTTTGGAAAGACTGAAGACCCTTGTTTCGCAGATCTTGGGTATCTCCCCTGAATCTGCTGATAGTCAGGCGTCATTTGTCACACTCGGAGGTAAGGCACCCAGTTCCAATCATCTTCACGTGTATCACGTAAAATAACCTATCTTCAGGAGACTCGTTCAAAGCTGTTCATCTCTTCCAGAAATGCACTGAGCAAGGGTTGAGCATCCGGCTCCAAGACCTCCTCCACAGACCGTTGGAGGAAATAGCATCTCTCTCACAAAGTTCTGCAACCAGCGATTTTGACTGGGCTGGGAACCCTAAGCGCCAGGGTGGGCATGAGCGATTCCCTCTCATGCCGTGCGATTATGACTTCGCCAAGATCCATGATGAGCTCAGGGGAAGATTTGGCTCGAGTCCCCATGACGTCGAAGATATCTACCCGTGTAGCTCAATGCAAGAGAGCATGTACATCGGTCAGAAAATGAGTTCCAAGAGATTGTACCGGACCCGTGGACTCTTTGAAACACAGGAAGGCTTCAATCTGGAGCATTTTGAGAAAGTTTGGGACGACATTGTCAGCCGCCACCAGATCCTCCGGGCCGTCTTCGTGGAGACCTCGGATTCAAGTTCGGGAAGACTTTTAGACGCGGTTGTTCTCAAGAAGAAGAAGCAACGAGTAACGGTGAAAAGAGTCCGGAATTTGGAAGAAGTCAAACGCAATTTTCACTCCAGAGATGGCGATGCTAAGCGTCACTTTGAAGACGAATATCAACACCGTATCGTCATTTACACCAACGAGGAGAGCGCCACGTTCGTCAGAGGTCTTTTTCAAGTGGACCTGAACCACTTGACAGTTGATGGGAGCTCTTTGATGATTATCATTGACGAACTCATCAAAGGGCTACAGGGAACTCGACTTTCCTGTCCGGCTCCCGGCTACGGAAGGTACATTAACTATCTTCAGAATCAGGCTAATGAAGATGAAGCACTTGATTACTGGATCGACTACTTGGATGGAGCTGAGCCATGTTACTTTCCGACAATGAACGACAACCGAGGAGGAGATGAGGGTTCTTTTAACGTTGTGGAAATGGGACTAGACACAACATTGGAAGACTTGAGAGCATTCTGCCAAAGGTGCAATGCAACCCTGTCCAGCACGCTGCAGGTTGCATGGGCTCTGGTTCTTCAGGCTTACACCGGTGACCCTAACGTCTGTTTTGGGTACCTGTCCTCCGGGCGAAGTCTCCCTATCATGGGAGTATCAGACATCGTTGGGCCCATGATGAATCTCCTTGTTTGTCGCATCGACGGCATCAACGAAATGACTCTCGGTGAGCTCTTAGACGGAATCAGAGATGACTTCGTCAATGCGCTGCCGCATCAGTGCTTCTCCATCGGCAGAGTGCAGCGCATCCTCGGAACAAACGAATCGAAGCTGTTCAACACGATCATGACGTCTTACTACTCACCCTCGATGTCTCATGATGACCGAAATAACCTCTTCAAGCTCGTCGCGTCCCACAACGCCTCGGATTTTGACATTGTACTCAAAGTTGTCTACTCTGACGTAGATATTCGCGTGCGGCTGGCTTACTCTACAGCAACTTTATCCCCCATGATGGCGGAAAAGGTGTCTCACACTTTTTCCAGCGTTCTCAGTCGTATTGCTGAGAAGAGCAGCTTGCGAACCCCTATCAGCGAGTATACGACTATCAGTCCTGGTGACTTGCAGCAAGTCACCTACTGGAACTCTCAAAACACCTTCCGCGACGTTCCTCTGGAGTGTGTGCACCAGCTAATCGAGGAACGGGTCCGTCTTCATCCTGAAGCACCGGCTATATATGCCTGTGACGGTGAGATGACATACAAAGAACTCGACGTTGCTGCCACAGCTATAGCACAGCACATCAGCGAGCTTGGAGTGGGCCCCGGAGCGTTCATTCCCCTCTGTTTCGAGAAGTCAAAATGGTACTCAGTTTCTGTGCTCGCAGTTTTGAAGAGCGGAAATGCTTTCGTGCCGCTTGACTTGTCGAACCCTCCTGTAAGAATTCAGGAAATTCTGTGTCAGATCGGTGTCTCACAGGAGTCGGGTCTACTCATCTGTTCGTTTCAGCAAGCATCGGAACTTAGATGTTTTGCGCGGCATGTGCTGGAACTTAGCCAAGTTCAGCTTTCCGCAAGCATGGCTAAAGCGAACACGGGTCCCCTTCCACTTATCACTCCCAGAGATCCTGCATACGTTATTTTCACCTCTGGTTCTACTGGCAGGCCAAAGGGCGTGGTCGTGGAGCATGGGGCGTACGCTTACGCTGCTCGAGCTCACCAAGAAGGCATACATATCAACTCATCCTCCAGGGTTCTCCAGTTTGCCTCGTATGGCTTTGACACCAGCATGGAGGATCACCTCACCACCTTTGCTGTGGGGGCCTGTCTTTGCGTCCCGTCCGAAAATGATCGCCTAAGCTTGCCAGATCTGGCATCGTTTGCCACCAAGGCCGGGGCGAACTGGGCGCACCTTACTCCCTCCTTCGCCGAGATGCTCGACCCGGACCTTATGCCGACTATGAGAACCATGGTTCTCGGTGGAGAGGCGATGACTGGGAAATGCATTCAGAATTGGTGCAAGCCAGGGCGTACAACCCTCATTCAGGTCTATGGACCGTCCGAGTGCTGTGTCACAACCACGATCAGTAAGGTGTCACTGCAGGATGCCCCGACCAACATAGGCACAGCGGTTCCTGGATGCGCGACGTGGGTTACCAAGATTGAAAACCCTGACGCTCTTCAGCATGTTGGCGCTGTGGGTGAGCTTGTAGTTGAAGGTCCGATTCTTGCTCGTGGTTACTTGGGTAGTCAAGAGCAGACGGCTCATGCCTTTGTGCAAGGGCTCGCCTGGGCTCCTGAAAAACGCCTCTACAGGACCGGAGATCTGGTAAAGCACGACTCTGATGGTCATCTTCATTTTGTCGGGCGCAGAGACGGCCGAGTCAAGCTCCGCGGTCAACGGATTGAATTGGGGGAGGTCGAGAGGCAGCTGATTTTCGAGCCGAGAGTACAACATTGCCTCGTTCTCGTGCCGAAATCTGGACCTTGCACAAAGAGGCTGGTGGCTGTTGTGCAGCTTGCGGAATCTTTTACGGAGACTGACTCCTCTCTCTCTGCTCCGACTTCAAAGGTTGAAATTCTCGAGACAACATGGGTTGAACACATCAGCTGCATGAAAATTTTCATTCTCGACAAATTGCCGCCCTACATGAACCCGGACTTGTGGATCATCCTCAAAGCGATACCTAGGAATTCGTCAGGTAAACTTGATCGCAAGACGGTTTCTAAGTATCTCGAAGCAATGCCATCGGAACAATACTCGAAATTGGTCACCCGGATGGAAGACGAACAAAGTGATGAGCGACCGGGCACCAATGCAGAACTACTCATGCGAGAGATTTGGAGTGAGGTCTTGAATGTGCCCGAAGAAGAAATTGGATGGAACGTTTCGTTCTATTACCTTGGTATACTCTTTTCTTCCCCCAGTTTGCCTGCCATCATCTAACCAAAGAATAGGAGGCGATTCCATATCAGCGATGACAATCAGCAGCATGGCGCGACAAAGGGGTCTCTTCATTTCTGCAGCCGACATCCTTCGATATCGGAGCATTGAAAGAGTCGTCAGTGCTGCCGTTCATACATCCCTGATCACACCCAGCAATGCCTCCATATCGACGGAGGCGGGAGCAGCAGAACCATTTACCCTGTCACCAATCCAACAGTTGCATTTCCAGGCCGCTCCCAAGGGAGATTTCTTGGATCAGCAAACCATGGTTTTGCAAGTTACCAATCGTGTAGACCAGAGCGTCCTACTGCAGGCCTTTGAGTTGCTCGTGGAGGCTCATCCGATGTTGCGGGCACGTTTCGAACTCCACGATGGGCAGTGGACACAGCGAGTCCTTCCATCCTCTCTAACCGACAAGAACTACCAGTTCAGGTTGAGGTTTCATAGCCGAGACGAGTCTGATTACATCCTGTCGTGCATCGGTGAAGCTAAATCGTCGCTTGACCTCGCCTGCGGCCCTCTTGTCGCCGTCGATGTCTTTGAGACACGGATTCAGACGTTGCTATCCATCACGATTCATCATCTAGTAGTCGACACTGTATCTTGGCGCCTTCTATTACGTGAACTGGAGAGCTTTCTTCTGTATGGGTCCCCTATCCAGCCAGAGAGTACGACTTTCAAAACATGGACTTTAGCACAGAGTCAATTTGCGTCAAGGCTAGTTCCGGAAGACACGCTACCTGCAGTGGAACATTTGCCTGCGGTTGATCTCTCGTTTTGGGGCACGGAGAACTTGGACAACTGCTTCAAGAACGCCACCTCCCGCATAATAACTTTCAGCACGGAGGTGACGAAGGATTTCCTTTCTGCCAACCACCTATCAGGCTACAGCACCGTCGACATTCTGACGGCCGCCGTTTTCGAGTCGTTCTACGAGACATTCGGTCGCTCACCCAGTGTATTCATCGAAGGCCACGGAAGAGAAGCATTCTTGCCTGACGTGGACCCTTCCGGCATCGTGGGTTGGTTTACCACTTTCTCCCCTGTAATCATTCAACAAGATGATAATGATGTGCTGGCCCGCGTTCGCGAATCTCGAGCACTCACACCGCTCAACGGGCTGTCGTACTTCAGCTCTAGGTTTCTCAACGATGCAGGCGTCGAGGCCTTCAGGGGAAATCATTGGCCTATGGAAGTCACGATCAACTACCTTGGAAGCTTCCAACAATTTGAGACTCAAGATTCGCTATTCAGAAGGTGCCATGATGATCTACAAGTTCGGCTGTCCGAGCTGAGGCGCCAACAGCGCGAGAGCTCTACAAGATACTCCTTGATCTCGGTACTCGGAGTTGTCAAAGACGGTCAACTTTCTGTAGAGATTGAGTGGAATTCGCACATGAGCCATCAACCCCAACTGAAAGAATGGCCCATCCACTTCGAGCAAATCATACTACAGCTAACGTCAAAGCTTTCAATGGCGTCCTGTTCTCTTCCATTCTCCCCTATCGAGAGCCTTCCTTTCTCTGTAGGCCTTAGCAGTCATCAGCTCAAGGCTACGCTCGAGTTGATCAAGTCTCGGCATAGCCTCCAGGCGGGCGAAATCGAGGCTGTCTACCCAACCTCTCCCATCCAACATAGCCTCATCTTATCGCAACTCAAGGGGTCGGCCGACATCTACAGCCAACACTTTCTCTTCAAGCTCTCTGGGAAAGAGCCCCTCAGACCTGACGGCCTGTGTGCTGCATGGCGACGCATTGTTGAGACACATCCCATCTTACGAACAATCTTCTTTGAAGATGAGTCCGGGGCCTTTCAGCAAGTTGTACTGCGAGCTGTGGCTCCAAGTGTAGAGATACTTTCGCTTGATGACGAGGGCGAGCTCCCCGCCATCTGGGCCAAGAATAAGGCACTGAAGTGGCCAACCCCATTGAGTGGAGAGATACTCCACAAGCTGAAATTGTATGCGGCGAAAAATGGCTCGATATATTGTCTTATTTCTAAGAACCACGTTATCACGGACGGCACAACTTCCCGGCTCATCATTCGCAACCTACTAGATGCCTACAGGGGTAACTTGAGGCTGGACGTTTGTCCCTATTCAAACTACATCGACTACGTCAATAAACAAGACGGGAAAAAGATCACGGACTATTGGGACAAGTACCTCCGCGGGGCATCTTCTTGCCACTTCCCCCGACTTCGACGAACCCTTAATACGCTGAACACGCCTGTCGAGTTTACCCGTGTCAGCTCCGTCTTGTCAAATAAGACGCTACTTGAGGCTGCCAGCAGGAAGCTCGACCTGACACTGCCGGTAATCTTCCAAGCCGCCTGGGCCGTGGTTCTGTCAACATATCTGAACTCCGAAGATGTCATGTTTGGGATGCTTTGCAACGGTCGCGACACGCCCATTCAGGGCGCAGCGGATATTGTTGGGCCCATGGCCACTATTGTTCCAATCCGAGCCCGGCTGGCCTCAGACGTCAAGGCCTGCGAAGTCTTTAGATCCATGCAAGCAGACAATATCGAGCACCTCTCGCGTCAAGCGATATCTCTAGCTCATATTCAACATGCGGCAAAGCGGGGTGGAGAAACCATGTTTAACACAATCCTCAACTTCTACAAAGCCGGGATCGCTTTCCCATCACAGATTATCAAAACTGAGCTACTATATTCCCAGGACACTAGTGAAGTAAGCTTCTTGATTTATCTCCGCAATCACAACACCCCATGTCTGAAACCATACTGACTTGAACTTTTCCAAAAGTACGATATCGCTGTGTGCGTAACCGAGGAGCGCAACCGCTTAAAAATCACCGTTGAGTCGCCTACAAGCTTCTTATCCAAGCCTCAGGCACATCGCCTTCTCGCGGTATACTTGAATGCCGTCCAGACCATGACAAACAACCCGGACACCCGAGTTCGTGAAGTCAGCCTCACTACAGACTTAGACCATGGCCAGATAAAGCAATGGGCTCCGACCAGGCTGAAAACCAGCGACAAGTGCATACACGATATGATCACTAATACAATGATCCGACAGCCGTCAAAACCCGCAATTTCTTCATGGGACGGCGACGTGACATACGCGGAGCTGAACACTCTCTCGACTAAGCTGTCGGTCCACCTCCAGTCATTCGGCGCTGGCCCTGGAGAAATTGTAGTTCTTTGTTTCGAGAAGTCGCTCTGGGCCGTGGTCGCCATGCTCGCGGTTGCAAAGTCAGGCGCAGCATTCGTTCACATAGACCCTAATGGCGCCCCGAAGAGGACGGAGTCTATCATCAAGCAAACGAGGTCGCGACTGGGTCTCGCCTCGCCGACTCATTGTGATAAGCTGCTATGTGTCGTGGAAACAATTACGGTTGTCGACAAGAAGTCCATACGTTTCCTGCCGTATTACACAACAAAAGACTTGCTCAAGCAGTCAGCGACACCCTCCGACACGCTTTACATCATTTTCACGTCTGGCACTACAGGAAGGCCCAAAGGTGTAGTGATCCCACATGGTTCATTTTGCTCGGCCGTTACATCAAACAAAGCTTGGCTTCACATTCGACCTACCTCTCGCGTGCTTCAGTTCACCAACTACTGTTTTGACGCGTCTCTGGAGGAGATATTCACGGTTCTCGTCGCTGGCGGTTGCATATGCATTCCCTCCGAAACAGAACGCATGTCTGATCTACCCGGTTTCATTGCGCGGAAGGAAGTCAATTGGGCTGCTTTCACGCCCTCGTTTCTGCGGACTCTTGGTCCCGATGATCTTGAAACAGTCAAATTCATCACAGTTCATGCGGAGCCCATGAGTCAGGACCTAGTCGATCGTTGGGCCGGGAAGATTCGTATGAGGCCGAGTTACGGACCTACCGAGTGTTCTGTCACCAGCACTGTTGGCGCCATATTCACAGTAGGTTCTGATGCAACCAACATCGGATGGCCCATTGGTTGTCGTGGTTGGGTTGTGCATCCAGAAAATCACAACATCCTGATGCCTGTCGGCGCTGTCGGAGAGCTGCTCCTAGACGGTCCTATTGTCGGCCAAGGGTACCTCGGCGATGGGGAGAAGACAGCAGCTGCCTTCATCGAACCTCCCCTATGGGCTGTTGATAAAGTCGTTTCTTACAATAGTGTAGCTCCGCGCAAGCTGTACAAGACTGGAGACCTGGTCAGATATGCAGAAGACGGTACCCTGCTCATTCAACGCAGGAAGGACCACTCTCAAGTCAAGATTCGAGGACAAAGAGTGGAGCTTTCAGAGATCCAATACCATCTCGATAACCTCTCTGAGCTAGTCCAACACAGCATGGTCCTAGTTCCAAAATCAGGCGTGCTCGAAGGTCGTCTGGTCGCTGTTGCAAGCCTTATCGAATATTCCTCAGGCATCAGCACGACTCATAACCCGAATCAGTTTCCTGAAATGATCGAGAAGAGTAGCTTAAGTGAAGAAGCTTCCAAAAAGCTGTCTCGGGTCTTGGACAGCATCAACACCTCGCTGGAAAAGCAGCTACCTCGGTACATGATTCCGGAGACATGGATTCTTGTTAAGAGTCTTCCAGTACAACTCTCACTCAAATTGGACCGCAAGCTGGTGACCGACTGGGTAGAAGATATTGATGAGAAGACTCTCCAAGCCGCTCTAGAGGTTTCCCAGCATAGCATCGGTGAACAGCATCTTGGCTCAGAGATCGAAGAAGAAATACGTAGGATCTGGGGAGAAGTTTTGGGGATTGAACGCAGTAAGCTGACTACCTCCGGCTTACACGAGTTGAATAATCCGACTGATGAACATAGGACAAATCGGTCTCGACCAATCTTTCTTCAGACTTGGGGGAGACTCCATTCACGGTGAGTTATGATCAGCATGACCAACTACTCCACGTTCACGTATCCTCAGCTCCTGTGTCGCTGACATGTCGTGTTTTCAGCAATGCAAGTGATGCAACTATGCAAGTTGGCGGGCTTTCAACTCACTACACAAGACGTCCTCGCAAACCCAAGTGTCGCCAAGCTAGCCTTAGTTGCATCTCAAGATGTCATGCTGGATCGGCATGCCCCTCCAACCCCTCCCAGGTCGCCAGACGATTCAGTTGGATTATCGAATTTCACCAAACACATCTTGAAGACAGACAGTAATGTTCAATTTGTCGCCCCTTGCTCGCCGTTCCAACAGAGGATGTACCATTGTTTCCTCAAAAGGCCACAACTGCCCTATATCTTCAACAGTCTTGTTAGGTTGGATTGTGTTAATGGGAGCAGTGCTATGGATACGACCATGCTTCAACGCGCATGGCAGCAAACTGTCGACCGACATGCCATGCTAAGAGCCATCTTCTTCCCGGACCCAGACACCAGTGTTGTCTCCTTCAAAGTTTTGAAAGAGCACCGAGCGGACGTGAAAGTCTTATCCGTTGGGACAGATCTCGACGCTGTGCAGCAGAGCCGAGATCATCTTACCAGTGCTCTCTCTATGGCCTTCAAGAAAGACTGCCCACCCCTCTCGGTGTGCATCTTCGTCACTGAAGAGAAGGAGGTATTTGCTCACTTTGTCATGGCCCATATTTTGATCGACCATGTTAGTCTGGCCCACATCTTCTCCGACTTTGCCGCCTTCTATCGAAACCAAATAACAGCTCCCGCGGCCCTTCCAGGAGGCTTCCAGCATTACATTCAGCACATCAGCCGGACTCGCAGTGTCCAGGACAGCAACAAGTATTGGGTTGAATATCTGAAGGACATCAAGCCCTACATGATTCCCTCTGACTCTCTGGGCAGAAGTACCGCGGATCCTCATTCAATGGGAGGTGTTGAATTTTCTTTGGACATCACACCTAAGATGCGCGATTTCCTGAGTGAAGCTAAAGTGACGCTTTCAAATCTCTTGCAATTCAATTGGGCGCTACTATTGCACGTCTACACCGGCCACGCAACCGTATGCTTTGGCCACCTGGTTTCTGATCGAGATGTTGACTTACCACACGCTGATGAGATTGTTGGGCCCATGCTGTCGATGTTGATAGGTCGGGCCAGTTTTACAGACTCTACCAGCCTGATCAACTCACTTCAAACATTTCAGGAAGACAGTATCCGCTCCCTTGGCCACAAGACATTCGAATTGGCTGAGGTTGAGCGTCAACTTGGCTGCGAGGCCACTGGGTTCTTCAACACACTGGTCAACTACCGGAAGGTCACGTATTCGGGAACAAAAACCGACTTGAACTTCCGATCGGTCTGGAAGCAGGATCCACACGAGGTAAGATACACGCTCTATGTCCAAACATGGAATGATAGTCTGACAGCTACAGCAACTTTTGGTTCTTGCGTTCAATGAGGAACCTTCTAGGCTGAATGCCACTATCACTTACTACGAATCTTTGTTCTCTGAGAGAACAGTTAAAACCTTGTCCGAGACATACAATCGTCTGTTTAAATTGATAACTAGCGGGCAGCAAAGAACTGTGGGGGATGTGAAGATGGCGTTGAACGCATAGATATCCGGTGCCACAGCAGGATGCAAACTGCAAAAAAGCCCGAGGCGTATAACATATAAAATGATTTAAAAGTTTTTCTTCATCAAACTCGGCGATTTTTAACTATCTTCTGAACTCCATTGTTGCAACGGGGGCTTTCTTTTCTTAACACCCAGCATTTGCCTGTGCTTCCATGGAACGTATGGATCTGCGCCTGTAGAGTGGCTTACTGTACCACCAAGAACAAAACCCAATCTCTTGAAACTTACGAGTTTGGCATTAAGAAATGAACTCTAATGAATAGTAGCCAAAAAAAAAACACACTCATTCACTGTGAGCTAGTGACAGCCTTGACTGTTCTTTCCGTTCTGCAACACATGAACCATCGTAGGGGCTCCCATTTTGACCACTTTTCATTGCGTTCGAAACCATTTCATAAAATCTTACCCAACTTCCAAGCCCTTACTATGGACATCGAGTTGGAGTATTCGACTTGAGAGGTGCTGAGAGCCGAACGTGTTTACTGATGTCCGACGACGTGCATTTGGCTTGTGACCTATCTAGAGAACAGTATTTCCTCGGCGTAACACGAAATGCCAATTTCACTAGTTTTCTCGGACTCCCAGCTTCAAACTTGTGGTTCCGGTTTGAGTATGGCCATACTTGTTGTTTCTTGTAGATCCTGCCGTCGGACCGGTGGCGGGTCTGAGATCGGTCCGGAGATGGAACCGTGCGCCGGACTCGGTCCGCGATAACGAGGATTTCCCAGCCAATCAAGGGTTTCATTTCTACCTTGCAAGAGGCCGGAACGCCTTCGTAGCTGGATATGATCTGTTTCTATGGTGTTCCGGTTCTTGTTTCTGACAGCTGTGCTATCTGTGTGGGACGGTCGCAGTCCGAAATAACCTCCTTTCGTAGGTTTCTCACTACTGCCAACAGGCATTAGCATCATCCACTATTCGAGGTTAGTTTTCGACACCGCACATGGCTTGGTTCTTTCAAAGATTACTGGTTGTCTTCACCAATCTCGAACACATTTCTCAAGTCATTGAATACACGACGAGCCTCTGCTAAACTCCGACTGGTAAACTTTTGGCGCTCTCTCACAATGCCTAGAACGCCGTCTCGGTCGTCCACGACGGGAGAGGAGAAACGTTCCCTTCTGAAAGAGGAGACAGAAGCAAACACGAAGCTTCGCGACCAGGAAACTTCACGCGGAACGTCTATTGATCATGAGTCCGGGACGATCAAGATAAAGCGACTTCCATGGCAACCAGTAGACCCGGCCTGGAAGTCGTGGTACCTCTTCTTACCTCCCGCTCTTATCGTCATTATCCTCGCCGGCCTCGCTTTCTTCCCATCTTGCGAGACGTGCCACCGGCTAGACATGTCCGGATATGTCTGCGCACCGAACGGCGCTCTCCCCAAGATTGCTCGCGATCGGGGATGCGAATTCAGCACGATGTCTTTCAAGTGGTGGCCCAGGGATGCTATGATGGATGAGGACAACGTCGCACTGGTGGAGGAATTTCATGCTCAAGGACCTTGGCACCGATACTACGACAAGGGCGGCAAACACGAGATTCCTTCTACCAGCGAGGTCCTCACTGCCGGCTGGGTCACGAGGAGAGAACACACCTACCATTGTATGTACGCCCTGCGCCAAACGCATTTGTGGATCACGAAAGGCTACGATCCGCCGTTCAATTACAGCCACACTCTGCACTGCACCAAATACATGATGGACACAATCCTGGAGAACCCGCCAAATGACTTTGACGAGCTCAACGTTCACGGCACGCCGTGGCCGGAGCATCCTGACATTGTAAGATTTGTCCCCGGGACTTACGGAATTTCCCCTTACATGAACTGACAGCTTGAGAATAGGTTAAGCCATACTATCCATGCAAGCAAGAGGGGTTGAGTTGTGAATCTTGGTAGAGAAAATCACAATTCACGGGCCAGTGTGTGGCCATACAATTGCTCATGCAGAATTACCGAGCAACGTGAACACATCAAGTTTCGAGTTTCGCGGTGTTTCGCGGTGTATTCAACCCTTCAATCCTCTGGTAATTGAGCCTTCCTTGGAAGTGAGATAGAGAAGTCGTTCAATTTTAACATAAGCCGTTTTATTTGTGGAAAAGCTCTCAGGGCTCATCAGAGGAATCGCCTTGTAGCAACGCGTTGATCCTCGCCATGACACCATCTAGAACAGCGCGAGACATTCCCTCTGGCGCCACGCCCTCCTCCGTGCAGGCGTTGATCACAGTTCCGCCGCCAGCCACACCAACAATGTTGAACACAATTCCGTGATATCCCACCGTCCCTTGGATAGGCCCAGCGGAAAATTGGACGTCATCAATCCTGAAAGCTGGCTCGCCGGCGCCTGATGGCATAGCAGCGGGTTTAAGCACCCCGACGTTTGACACAGAGAAGCTGTTTTGCATGAACAATCCCATTGAAGGGAAGCTCTTCTCCACCATCTCCTCGAGGCTGGGGCCTAAAGCGTTCCCACTGATCCATGCCTTGTATAGCTGGGACTCGTGGCCGCCAGCCCTCGCCTTCTTCATACGCTTTCCATAGTGGTTGATCAGCTTCCACGCCGCCTTGGCATCGACGACAGCCATATTTGCATGAGCCGGATGCTTCTCCTTTGGCGTGGCTGGCGGCGGGAATGCGCGGTGATACTTTTTGAGCCACTCCGGCTGCGGCAGGCTTGCGGCTGAGTTGATGACCCTCCCTTGTCCCGCAGGCGGATTCTCGATGCAGCCTGCGGCCCTCATGTCCACCGCGTACCGGGTGAAACCAACCTCGGCCTCTGGATAAAAGTCTGCAGCTAGCGTACCGGCAACCAACACAGTGAAAAAGGGAGTGAAGGTAGTTCCGTGCGCTCGGCAAGCGGCAATGATGGCGTTGGTCTTCTCGGCACTGATGCGGTAGGTGGTGACCTTCGTCACCGTTCGCTCGGCGTGCTGTGCGACATTCAAGTTTTTGACGGGAGGTCCGGGTTTTGGAAAGTTGGTGAACAAGAGTTTCTTGGCGTAGAAGAAGCGGTAAAAGAGAAACTTGAAGAGATTGCAGATGACTCCAAACATGGGTGGCTTTGCGTGCATGGTAGCTTCCAGTTTCTCGCTCAACTTTACTCTTCCAGGGTTTAACTGAACACTGTGAGGGGTCTGTTGCTGAGACTCGTTGGCAGCCGAGGCGTTGAGAGCGGCTAGGAACTCCCGATGGAAATCCATACCGAACGACCCATCACACACAAGGTGGTGGAACAGGAACACGACGTCTTGTCGTCCGAGAACGATGACTTTCCACCACGGCTGTCCCGGCTTGATTTCACCTTCGGCCCATAGCCATTGGCTATGGAGCCTACCCAGGAACTCTGCGTCGACCTTCTGCTTGTCGTCGTCTATGAACTCGACACATGAATCAAGGTCTATGGTATGTAGCGAAGCCAGAGAGAGAAGGTTCTTGTTTTCAGGCCCCGGCTCCATAGCTCCTACGATGCCGAGCTCTGGATAGGCAGAAACAACCGCATGCAGCGCTGAGAAAATTGCTTCATTGGAGAGAACATGCTGGTCGCCGGGACGTGTCGTAGCGTAACGAGCCGCGACCAAGACGTTAGACTGGATTCCCAGTCGATGGTAGAGGTAGAACATTCGATCAAGATTCGCTTGTGCTCGTTTAGCAACATACCCAACCTGGAATATCTTAAAGATTGTGCGGACTTACTCGATTTGCGGACGATGGAATAGTGGCCTGTGGCCGGCTCTCCATGGTGGTTGTCTTCGGTCGCGAGGACGCTCGTCTTGGTGGCCATGGTGCTATGGACTGTACCTCATGAGTAGGGGAAATTTCGTCGTATGAAGCTCACACTATGATCCCTCGCTAGGTGTTTCTGTGCTTTAAGTAAGAATCCGATGCTCCCTCGTCCCGTACAGCAACCCGGACGTCACGTTCGTTGAAGGAAACATCGTCCCTAGAAAATGATACGGATAACGTCTTGTGATGTGCAAGCTTGGACTCAAGACCCAAACGCGACGTCTGTGATGTGGTCAGCGTGGATAGGCTCAGGTCACCAGATGTACTTGTGCTATGATGCATATGCAGTCTGTGAATGTTTCCACCCCACCCCTAGCCTGTGCAGTAGCCGTAGTCTAACGGAGGTCCGGGCTGCAAATGACACGACCCCAGATTTTAGGCCAAGATCAAAACATATAGGAAGCGGGCATGCTAGGTTCAAAGGCTGACGTTTGGCAAGTAGTTAAGCTCAGGACAGATCCCATGCCGCCGTGTTCAGACTCAATTCTACGTGAGGTTTTCCATTCCAAGTTCTTAGAGGACTAGGGCCTTACCTGCAATCAAGCCAAGCATAAAAGTCAACTTGTTTGGTGAACGATGCGGCTTCACGGACATGATTTGCTGCGATAGTCAAAGAGGGATACCGTTCACATGCCGCGCTATGGGTTCTGTCAAAGTCATTCACAGACGTGATCATTTGCTCTCAAATACCCCGAGACCTCGACATCTTCGTATCCTCCCAACTTTACGGGCCCATTGGATCCCAAGTAATGGCTGCGATTCATAAATTCGGGGTTCTCGCCTCTCAGGCGAGGATCAAGGCATACCGTGAAACCCCCTAGTTCACGACATGTCGGCATCTCATCGCATGGTGCCTGCAGAAGCTGCACGTCAGCCAATAGTGCCGGTGTACTGTTCGCCCGTTGGCGATTCATGTCCGGATGTATCAACATACTGATCGCTCAATCAAGTGCAAGGAGAATGCTACCAAAGTTTTTTACATGAGGCCCATTTATCCTTTGCACCGAGCCTAGCCGCGCTGTCACTTTCCGCAGCTCCGTTCTAGCGACAGAGTTGTAGACGGTTCCCGCATTACGCCCTCGCAACACATTCTACACTTCAAAAGGTAAAACCCCCAGATCTGCAGGGCTGGATTGCTCAGCACCCGTTGGGTCTCGGAGCAGTGTGCCGACAGATCTAGGTCGGGTGCTTCTGCGTTGACCGTGCCTAATAGTAATCGAAAAGCTTGGCAGAATGGCCGACGGATTGGGTCAGATCTATGATCAAGTTTCTGCTTACGAGTCAATTATATAAATGCAATCACTGTGTGACAAAAGAATAGATGACCACGGAAATTCTGGGTGGTAACCGTCTCGGGGACTTCAACTTTACTTCCAGGTCCATCCATGCTCGATACCAGGGTTTCTACACTTCGTAGATCTTCCATCTGCATTGGCTTCAAGTTGTTAAGTGAATTCTGTGCAGGCTTTCCATTCAGTAGCCAGGCTGAACTGCTCGAAAACGCTGGGAACCTCGGGAAAAATTACGCAACGATTTTCCTCGTCCATGCAATTTGTTAGGGGATGTTTGATTGCGCAGCTTGAGCTCGCATGGCGAGGGCTTCGCGTCTCAACCCGAAGCGACCGTTTGCAACCTACTTGGCTAAGCGCGGGAGGGCTGCAGGTAGTTTTGAGCAGCATAACGCAAAGACCACGGTTGCTTGCTAAATGTGCTCATATATAATAACCGATCAGTTATAGACAAACGATATTCCCTCCAATAACAAAGGTTTCGTTCCAGCTGATGAGGGATAAACATGTGGACCGAGCAAGGGAGCGGCCACCTGAAGCCGTGGAGAGTCTCGAATACAGTAGAGTACAATCCGTCCGCCCATCCACGATCGACGGATAGGCCAGGCCAGCCCATGCACCACGTCTGCCAGGCTAGCGGTGCCTTGTCTTAGCTTCGGCTTTTGGGCCCGACTAAATTTATGTCACTAACTTGTCAGCAGTGTGACAGCTTACTAGCCCGCCAAAAATCACATCATCGAAATGAAAGCGCGCATGAGATTGAACATGGCCTCCGTAAAGGTTCTCACAGAGATACGAGCTCCCCGCGAGATCGACATCAAGTTTATTGATGTGTTATTCTGGACGCTCCCTGCTGAAAAAAAGGGGGAGTGGGCTCACCTTTTTTCATAGTTCTGTTTGCCTCAATCTGTGATGTTGCATTGTCCACTTATCCACCCGGCTGGGCGCCCGCCTTCGGCCAGTTCATCCGAAGATTTCAAAGACGTTCAAGCTGGTTGGATGTAAGTGCGCCGTGGCTCTCAAGCATAAATGGTATGCGTTGGCAAGACACAACCAAAAGGAGTACCACGACGAACGACAGGCTTCTCGGCTACCAGAATAAACTCCTCAGGGACGGGTTCTCACATGCACTTAAGTAAAACAGACCGAAATTGCGCAGCACGTCATAAGGAGAGGGCGGCTATACTACAAGGGAGGCAATGCCTTCGTTGAATCAAAACGTGGGTAGCTCTGCCACCAATGACACCATCCTTATTTGAAACGAGAGGCCAGCACGCGTTGGTAGTGTGCTTGGCGAATGATAGCAGACAAGTATATCTAAAACATCCAAACGGCCCAAAGGACGCACATCCCGGGGCTCGAGCGGGTCTGCCGAAGACCGAGACCAACACGGACAAACCGCTCAACCCCGGTTGGCCGCTACCAACCCCGGCCTCCGGCATGCACCCCTGAACGACACTGAGATTAAGGAAACTTGCTTGAGTGGGGGTTGCTTCTGCATTCTGCTCGATTTGCGCAATCATCCAGGAAGGGAAGGTGAGGAATATGGATGAACGAGATATAACATCACCAGCGCTCTCGCTCCAAATGGCCGCGATTTTACCTCTCTTCAACGTTGAGTTGCATCTTCGCTACATTCCTTCTTTTTTTTCGAGCCACCGCTAGTCCGGTGTTTTGTCATTCATTTCTCACCTTGTTGACCCTAGTGGTCGGCCTTTACATTCCCTGTCTCCCTTTGCGCGTTTAGTTCACTTTTAGAACAAACCCACAGTCATTCCTTACATCATCAAACAAAACTAGAGAACTGAAGAAGCTTTGAAGCGATCGTCATCATGCGCTACTCACTTTCTGGAGCAGCGGCCCTCTTCGGTCTCGCTGGATCAGCCGCCGCGCAACTGCGGGCTTCGCCTTACTCCGACCCTCAAACCGGCATCGACTTCCAGCGATACAAGCCCGACAACTATGGTTACAGCTTCGGTATCGCCGTGCCCGAGACCATCGGCACCGACTTCATCGGTCAGATGGTTGTTCCCATCTCAGAGAAAGGCAACTGGGGTGCCGTCTCCTTGAGGGGAGGCATGCTTAACGGTCTCCTTTTCGTTGCCTGGGCTGACGGCAAAGAGACAATCCGAACTTCCTTCCGCCTGGGAACTGCCTACGCCAACCCCGACGTTTACACCGCGACCAAGGTCAGCGCGACCCCCATTGCTAACGGCACTTTTGTAAACGCAACTCACTTCAGTTACACCTTCCTCTGCGAGGGCTGCATCATCGCCGACAAGACGAGTCTGACAGGCGAGTCTCCCATTCTCGGATGGGCCTTCTCCGATACCAGCCCCAGCCCCGCCTCCGACCCCGCGGCTGCTCTCAACTATCACTCAGCCGGCTTTGGTCAGTTCGGGCTTGACATTGCTGGAGCCAAGTCTGCCAAGTTCGAGGAGTGGTCCAAGTACGCCGAGGCCGTTGCCGCTCCTGCCCCCGACACTCCTACCCCAGTCCCTGGCAACAGCACTCTTCCCGCGCCCACCGTCTCCAACACCACGTACGATGTCATCGTCGTCGGTGGCGGCCCTGCCGGTATCATCGCTGCTGAGCGTCTTGCCGAGAAGGGCGCTAGCGTTCTCCTCATCGAGCGTGGTCCTGCCAACACTGTCGCCCTGGGCTCTGACTTTGCTCTTCCCTGGAACGACACCCTTACACCTTACGATATCCCCGCCCTTGGTAGCTCCATGACTAGTCTGTCCGGCACCTCTTTCTGCAGTGACACTGCTTCCACCGCCGGCTGCCTCTTGGGAGGATCCAGCTCCATTAACGGACTCAACTTCATCCACCCGCCTGAGCATGACTGGCAGCGCTGGCCTACTGGCTGGAACTGGGCTGACGTCTCCGACGCCGCCGACCGCCTCTACGAGCGCAACCCCGGCACAACCGAGCCCTCCAAGGATGGCAAGTACTACGACGACCTTACCTACAGGGTTCTTTCTGGTCTCCTCAGTGCCAAGGGCTGGAAGGAGGTCGACTCCATCGAATCGCCCAATGCGAAGGACGCTGTCTTCTCTCGCCCCTCATGGTCTATCAAGGACAGCCTTCGTGCCGGCCCCGCTCGCACCTACATGCCCTTCGCTCAGCAACTGCCCAACTTCACTCTGAAGCTGGAAACCAAGGTGATCCAGGTCATCCGCACCGGCAGCAAGATCACCGGCGTCCTTACGCAGGCAGCCGACGGCAGCTCCCAGATCATCAAGATTAACCAGGGCGGCAAGGTCGTCCTCGCCGCTGGAGCCATGTCATCCCCCCGTCTCCTCTGGAACTCTGGCATCGGTCGCTCTGACGCCCTGAAGATCGTCAAGTCCGGTGCTGCCCAGACTGGTGTTACCCTTCCCGACGAGGCTGACTGGATCGACCTTCCCGTCGGACACCATCTCCAGGACCACGCTCAGGTCATGCTGCAGTTCAACTCCAACACCAACTTTACTGCCTACCCCTTTAGCGCAATCGCTACCCACCCCGTTGAGGGCGACTTGGAGCTCTTCAAAAGACAGAGTGGAGTCATCTCTCAGGCAGCTCAGCGCATGCACCTCTGGACCTCCGCCAAGGGTGCCGATGGCCGAACCCGTTACCTCCAGGGTACTGCCAGCGCCATGGCTAGCGGCATCATCACCGTCCGCACCTTCTTGACCCACGGCACCACTACCCTCGGTGAGCTCGGCATTACTGCCTCCGGCAACACCGTCCTCAACACCAAGCCCTGGTTGATCGACGCTGAGGACCGCAAGGCCATGTCCGATTTTGTCCAGTACTGGCTCGACCTCACCAGCGGCAGCAACTCCACCATCAAGTACGTTACCCCGGGTGCCACGCCTGAGCAAATCATCGAGTCGAAGATGATTAGCGGCGACCACTGGGTTGGTAGCGCCAAGATGGGTACCGATGACGGCCGCCAGGGCAACGGCACCGCTGTCGTCGACCTCAACACCAAGGTCTACGGCACCGACAACCTCTTCGTCGTTGACGCCTCGATCCACCCCGACCTCCCCACCGGTAACACTCAGTCCATCATCATGATCACAGCCGAGCACGCCGCCGAGAAGATCGCGGCCTACACAGTGACCGGCGGCAACTCCACTGACACGCCCACTACTAAGTGCAAGGAGACGAAGCGATCTGCTCCCCGCCAGAGCATGCGCTTCAGACGCAGACGTCTGCACTAGATGGACGGCCATCAAGGGCTGATTTGACGCTGTCGCAGCAAGCCATGGTACCAGTCGTACCAAGCAATGCTCATGGGCCATTTCGACGTACATGTTTCGTTCCAGACTTGTCTATAACTTTTCTTCCGTAAATAAAATGAGTTCGTCCTATGGACGCGCGTCTCTTTTACAGTGGTGTTCTGTGTTGTGCTCTAAATTGTACCAATCACTTCTGAAACGTTCCGAAGTGTGATGATATAGTTAGAAGCAAATGTCCGTACACGGCAAAAGTAGTTACACTTTGTTCGTGACAGGAGGGTCTTTCCGTCGAGCAAAATGCAGTTCATCCCTTCATGTCATGACCTTTCCTCTCAATTATCTGCAAACACTTTGACACCATAAGCGATGCAACTTCCATCTGTCAGAGTATTACATCGAAATCCGGCTGTGGCAAGTCATGTGCCGGGCTATGGTGGCCAGCCACGTAAACGGCCTCCTTCAAGTGCTTAATACTCCTGCCACCACTTTGGCCAGGCCAGAGGTCCGTCCCTTCGGCACATCACCAAGCAATCAAGAATATAGAATCTTTTTCGTCAATGTAAGCGATATCGCTGTGTTCGCCCTGTGAAGCGAACACTATCATACTAAGAATATTGAAACTTTCTGCTGGACGACGCGACGTGACATGTCAAACCAGAAACACCAAACACCTCATCAACCGGTCAACCGGCAGAAAAAGACCGCATGAATCTTTGACTGGTTCTTTTACGTGTGGCAGGTTAATTGAAACGTTGTTACCCGCTTTGTGGGCAATGGGTATGATGGTTTGATGAAGCTCAATAGCGCTGACATACATCACACTCAGGTGCAATGGATATGTGTACTATGTCTTTCAACCGAAGATGGAGACTAACCCGTGTCCGGTTTCAGGAGGTATTGTAAGCGCTGAATACATTGATTTTTTGTTCGTGGCAAGATTGATAAAACCCCCGTGCTCAAGGTTTTATTTAGAGGACTTGAGGTCGAAACTCTTGTTTGTGAATTACATTCGCCGCGGTACAGAACAATCGTTAGAAGTAAACTCTAGTGGGTCACAAGACCGACATGAATCGCAGGCGGAATCGTCACGCTACGTAGCAATTTGATATGGAGATTCGCATTCAGAAATGAATCACTCGCGGATGATTCGGTGGGTGAACATGTAGTTGTAAGGCCGTGACATGATTATCATTAGAATTACCAACTAGGAAACTAGCTCCGTGACAGGCTGGTTCCGTGCTATTCGCGTTCTCAAGCAGCCTGCTTGGCGTCAGCGATGATGCGCTCCGCAGCGATTTCAGCGATGCCGTAGACAGCAGTCTGGATGTGAGCGGAGATAAGCAGAGGAATAACGCTAGCATCGACGACGCGCAGGTTTGAAGTACCGTAAACCTTCAAGTTGATGTCGACGACGCCTCCATCTTTCTTGGGCAACATCGAGCAGGTTCCAACAGGGTGGTAGATACTGAGAGTGTTGCTGAGGGCGAACTGCTTCCACTGCTCGTCAGTCTGGACGACGTCTAAGCCGGGCTCGTATTCACTTTCCCAAAGAGACCGCATGGGCTCGGTAGTGGCGATCTTGCGGCAGTACTTGATGGCCTGAGTGACGGCCTCAAGATCGTGTTCGTGGGCGAAGTAGTTCGGGTTGATGATGGGCTTGCCAGTAGTGTCGGCGGGGTTGATGTGGATGCTGCCGCGGCTCATGGGGTGCATGACAACGGCGATCAGGGAGAAGAAGCCCTTTCCGAAGAGAGGCGAGGTGGCGGCCGGGTAGCCCTTGAGGCCGGTGAATCCGTCGGAGAAGATGACTTCGAGCTGGGGAATGGAGGGGTCGGACAGGAACTCCACCTTTTTCTGGTCGACGATACTGGAGTCCTCGCCGGCGGCCTCCTTTGCGAGAGCGACAATGCGCGAATCGTTGCCGAGTGCCTGGGGCCAGGTGCTGAAGGTGTACCCGCTGCCTGTGTAGTCGTAGAGGGAGACCTCGCCAGCGTTCCAGAGTGCCAACTGCTCGACAGCGTACGTAGCATTGCTGCGGAGGATGTCGAATGAGGTGTAGTTGGACTTCAGCTGGTAAGAGCTCTGAATGCGCAGGTGGTCTTGTAGGTTCTCGCCAACGCCGGGGAGGTCAATGAGTTGCTGGATCCCGGAAGAGTTGAGAACAGAAGCTTGACCAATGCCCGACAACTCCAACAGGCCGGGGCTCTGGATAGAACCTGCGGACAGGATGACTTCCCGCTTGGCGCTGATGACAGTCCCGTCCTGGAGGGTGACTCCGGTGGCGTGCTTGTCGGTTGCGTTCCCGTTTCTCTCGATGTTGATCTTCTCCACGGTCGTGTCGGGCAGAATCCTCAGGTTGGAGCCGGCGATGGGAACGTAGGCGTTGGCGCTGTACGAGCGATTGTAGTGTTCGTGGTCGATACTGCTAGGCTGGTACATGACACCAAGCGGGTTTCCGCCGAGCGACTCGAGGTTGGTGTCAATGCCGAGTGCGTTCATCGTGGGGATCCATGTGCTCTGGTGCTCGGGGATGATGCGGTTCACAACAGCCTTGACCGGGCCGCTGTCTCCAACACCTTCGAAGCCGTAGGTGCTGGTGTTGACGCCGGTAAATGTTTCCGACTTCTTCATGGCGGCGAGCATGGTCTCCCAGTTCCACCCTTCGTTGCCGAGAGCTTCCCAGCTGTCATACTCTGCAGCGGCAGCCCTGTCGTAGGACATGAGGTTAAGGGCGGAGCTGCCGCCAAGAACCTTTCCGCGGTTCACGGGGAGAACTCTGCCGTTGACATTGGGCTGCGGCACGGTGGTGAAGTTCCAGTCGTACTTGGTTCCCAACGTCGAGCCCTTCATACCAGGGACGTTGATTTTAGGCTCATCCCAGGCCGCGGGCCCCGCCTCGATAAGGAGGATCTTGGAGTCAGGGAGTCCCTCGCTGAGACGAGCTGCCACGGCCACACCAGCGGTTCCACCACCGACGATGATCTGTAAAGGGGGTCTCGGTCAGTGGGACGTGTTCCTGGACTGTCTAGTGTCGCACCGAACCACGGCACGGACAACGGAGACCCGTAAAGGAGGCGACGCAAACGTCTCAGAGCGACGCGAAGGCACCGCGGAGAAGTAACTTACATAATCGTAGCTCTCCCTGTAGGGCTGCTGCGGCGCAGGAGCACCCACGACCAGGGCCGCAGAGGCGAGCGCGAGAGTCGATTTGACAAGCATGGCTAAGACGACACGGCGAATGTTTCCACAGTGGTCTAGAATAAGGTTCAGACTTCACGGCCAGTCGATCTAGTTACCCTGAGGCTCAGGGGAAGGGTCTCAAACGGATTATGCGGTAATATCTGCACGTCGGGGCCTTCTGGCTGAATTTCCTGAACGACACGCTAGGGGGCGGCGGAAGCGTGGAAGGCGGGCTTGCGGCTTGGTCTCGATTCATGCAAGTGTACGACGTAATGGGTTGCGGCTCCCTTTTGTACGCAGCCCCTAAATTAGTTGGAAAAGACTGGCGATTTCATAACAGCGGACAAACACTCCTCCCAAGTGGCTTCGTCCAAGAAAACGGCCTGCTTATTGGCTTCTTGGACCATGGGAATACCCCTTGTTCTCCGCCCCAGCTCGCCGCCGTCCATCAAGAGCCGAAGGGCACCTCGTAAAACTTTCAGTGGGGGGCTGAGCCTTTCCTACCCATTATCATAGCAAAAAGGAAAGAAAATGCGCGGCTATTGGGATGTGTACTGCATAATAAGCACTTAATAAGATACAAGCTATGAACGGCCAGGTAAACACCGTCGAGGCAGAACGTAGTGATCAATCCCCATGAGCGTGGGGGAAGGAGATGAGGTACGAGAAGGATGGGCAGACACTTATGCATGACTGGTCGCACCAGACGAACTAAGGAAGAGGTTGACCATGGGTCATCGGTCGCCTGGCCGTTCCGGGCAATGCTACTACGCCATCAGTGTTCCTTTCCCAGGGCAAGACCCGTTGACGATTGCGGAGCTGCGGCGACCGGTCGTCCTCCGACAGGTTCATGACTCAGGGACCATGCTTGTAGCCCCCGTACATGAACTGCCCCTGACCATGACTTGGCAAATCACCCGCCATAGTTAGTTATGAACATTCCACTTTGGTTCCACGTTGTCGTGGCTTTGAACCACGGCGCTTTCCCGGTTCTTCCCTCATCTTCCAGTCCAAATTTCTTTGCGGACATTCGTACGTCGTCAGCCTCAGAGATCCTCAGAGATGGAAGACCCTGAATCCAGTAAGTTCATCCTTCGCTCCGTCAAGCTTGAGCAAAGGGGCCCTCGAGGCACTCTGTGCGGTGGCATCGTTCAAGCTTTCCTCTTTCCTATACAACAGGTGGCTAAAGCCACCACATAAGTTCAAATTTATCGACCAATCACTTCCTGTTTTCTATAAAGTTATTCATTTAAAGTTTTACCAGCGCGGGTGCCTCGGGAGCGATGGCATCGGAGAAAGGGTCGGAAACTCGACGTTAAAGATGATCGTCATCAGACTCCTCTCCCAGCCTGGCAGAATCCCCTCTGTATCCGTACTCCGCAGTGGTGTCGAAGAATCCACACCGAATCCCAGAAATCTTGTTGATCCGTTGGACGTGAGCATGCGGCACATTGCGCATAGTCCACAATCCGTCATATGCACAGGTGCGGCGCAAGGAGAATCCACATCGACCCTAGGGGTTTGTATGGAATGGTGATGAAGAAGGCGGGCAGGGGCCGGAGGCCGCTAGAAGTCAATTTATGTATATCCCAGAAAGGCCGGCCAAGATGGCTAGCAATTCGCGGAGGCGTTTGAGGAACGAGTTTTGCCTTGTAGCTATTACACATCCGTCTTCGGACCCGAGACCCGTTCTGTCCTTTAACCCTTCAACAAGGATCTGTCTCTCCATGCAAAACACCCCCGATCCTTCATACACTCGCAACAATTACGGAATCTCTAGAACATCCGCTTATGTATTGCTCGTGCTTGGCTCCTGCGGCTGCGAACGCAGCATCCAGTCCAGCTTCCAAGACTGCCAGACTATGATTTCTCTGACATCCGCAAAGCTCAAAGAGACTTGCCCCTTCTCAGGATCCCGGCGGAAGAGGCGTCAAATCTTAATTGTTAACCGCCCTCCTTCTCAGGCTAGCCGGCGGGATGACAGCCTGGGTACATGACTTCCGAGGGCGTCGCCTTGACCTCCTCGCATCCGACGAGCACTCCAGTCGACTGCATATGTCAGGGCAGTGGGTTCCTCGCAGCCGAAGGTGTCGAAATTTCGTCGCAGCAATCTTAAGACGGCCCAAAGTCCGCCGCCCTCTGAATGAACCAGGTGACTATGAATAGTCCGGGGGAATGAGCGACATGTCATCTCTAGCCTCTAGCAGATCTTGACGATCGTTGTTGTGTTTTGCCCTGCCCAGCGCCGCTTCGTGGGTCCTACCCGCCTGGCCCCCCTTCTTTTCAATTTCATACAATTACCATCGCATGGCCCGTTCCTTTCGCGCACCAACACCCTCGTTCCTTGCCGGGCACTTTGAGGGCTTCCAGGTCTAAACAGACTTGGACATCTCTTTCCCCCCCCTAGACAGTCGCCCGTGATGGCGCCCGTCACCCCTCCGAGCCCGTTGCCGCCGGACGAGAACGTGAACCCGATCCTCTTGGCCGTCTCCGGCGTCCTTGTTTTCTTCGTGATCGTCACCACGGCACTCCGCATCTACGTCCGCTTCTCACTTCGATCTCTGGGATGGGACGACTACCTTATGGGCGTCGTTGCCAGTCTTGGTATCGTTCGATACGGTGTCCAATGCGCGCAGGGAGCCTCTGGCAACGGGAGGCATAGATGGTACATCTCGACCGAGGACTACGTCAACAACAACATGCTCGGGTGGTTCGCCCAGATCCTCCTGTTCGCCAGTATCTGTATCCTCAAGTGCTCAATCATGCTCCTGCTGCTCCGCATCAAGAATTCCAGCCGGCTGAAATACTTCTTGTGGGCCATCATGGCAGGTCTTGTCATCACCAACTTTGGCGTCATCGTCATTCTCCTGGCCGAGTGCGATCCGGTCGATGCCTACTGGACAGGCGTAGGCAAATGTTGGGACGCCAAAGTTCGGATCTATTCTATTTATCTGACAATTTGTAAGTCTGGTGCTAAAGGTTCCCGCGGCGTAAGGATGCTAAAACCTGTTGCAACAGCATATTCTGTCATGACCGATTTGCTATGCTCACTTTTGCCGTTGGTCGTCGTTTGGCAAGTCCGCATTCCTCTGTCGACCAAAATTTCCGTTGCAGGACTCATGAGTCTCGGTCTAATGTCGGTTACATCGCTTACATCTTTCTTCACAATGGAATTACATGCTAACACACTCGACAGCGCGACTGGCTTCGGCATTGCAAGAGCTGCTTCACTGGGCCTCGTCACATCCGACTTGAGTTGTATGTACCTCGTCTTGAACAAGTCCAAAAGCCGAAGGCTAACACAAATCCCCTGCAGACGTCTATGCCGTAACTGCTATCTGGTCGAACGCCGAACTCTATCTCGGAATCATTGCGGGAAATCTTGCTCTGTCCCGATCAATATACTTCCATTTTTTCGGGGACAAGCCGGAGCCAACGGGCTACGCCAACTCATACGCCCTGTCCCATCCGTCTCGGTCAGCCTACAATAACAGCAGACTCCACGGGGACCACGCGACCGCCACCGACACCTACATCCGCTCCGAACGTAGACCTTCAGTCTCCAAGAGCGACCACAGCGATATTCCACTAGAGCCAGGCATCCAGAAGCGGACCGAGTTCTGGATCTCCGAGGAAGACGCGGACAGTGACTCCGCGGATGCGACAGCAAAGAAGAAACAGTCACCCATACGGAACGGAACTGTGCCCAATTAAAGTACACGCGGCTCCGCAAGAACTTTCATTTACACTACTAGGAAGGAACTTTTAAACGCGCGTCAGATACCCGGCGGAGAGGATACTCATAGCACGCGGCTGTAAGAAACTTGGAAGCTATATCCCGGGCTCTCCGCGTCGAAATAGTCGTTTAATGAGTTGTTTATGGGGGGACGGGGGCTACTATGGATGACGAATATAAAATGAAGCTTTTAAATATCTTACACCTGAAATACCGCTCATTATTCTACCTACCGTATCCTAATCTTTGTTGGTCATGCCTCTCATCCTGTTCTGGTCCTTGTTCGTCTCTTGCATTATCTACGGATTTTCCCCCAGTTATCTCATTCATGTCACTTGCCAAGTATCGTTCCTCTGACGCCTGATACTGGCTACGTCGAACACTACTGGGATAGAATTGATCCGTACACATAACAATTCACAGTCAAAGCGCAGGGCGCAACCCCCCCCCCCCTTGTGGCATTCTTGCGCAATCAGCAGACTAGTCGTTGTGGCCTGATTTTATGGAGAGCTTCTGATCCCTCGACATGGGCTGGGTGGGTTCGAATGTCCGAGCGCAATACGGTTGCACCCAAGGAAAAAGATACCCACGCACATGAGTTCTTCAGCTCTGATCCGGCGGGGCCTTGTCTTGTCCTCTCTGAGAATTCCACGGCGTCACGCAATTTCTCATGGGCGATAGACAACAGTTCAAGGCGGTCGCGTTAGTTATCGGCCTTACAGGCCGAAACTAGGTCAAGAATGTCAAAGAGCGTTGAGAGGGTGGAGGAGAAGTCAAACAGTTGAAGGAGACTAACTGGATAACACCTCGGCTGCGCCCCGCTGACAAGGATTTATAATCAGGGCTGCAAAGAACCAGGCCAACGCCATTGCGACAACACAAGGCCTTTACGGACTTGGCCCAGTCTGAACTGTGGCGCGGTGAAGAATGGATTTGGACTGCAGTAGCGGAGGAAGTGGAAGAGGAAACTGGTCCAAATGTCGCTGATTTGCCTTCGCGTACAACTGGAACATGTGCCATAATCTTCGAATCTCTACATTCTTTTTCAGCGTAGGCCTGACATTCCCACTACCACAGTCAAGCGGCGTCGTATAATGACCGTAATTTAAACAGCACATTCTCGCCGGCTTGGTCTGCGGTGTTCAACCAGCGACCTTCTGTGGCCGTCCGTTGTTGCAACAGCTCTTGGGCACGATACAGTGTTCAAGCAGGCCCGTTTCATGGAAACCTCATTTCAGCAGTACCTAAGGTTCATTTGTTCTATTAACTGGCCGCTATCTTTTAGCAACAAAGGGACCTACATTGCCTTATCAAGTATAATAAGGCTGTAGTCCGTCTTTGTCATTCTCATAAGACGGTGAATGAGTGACGAACTGCTGGTATTGTTACTTAAGCTATCATGTACGGACACCATAGTTACACCCATCATAAGGATAGTCCTCGCGCCTAGACAAGCGGCAAGCAATCTTAGCCCTACTCCGACCAGGGTTTTAATACCTAGGGACCCCCAATACCTCGAGCCAGCAGTAAAAGACGCTACTTTCTTCCTTCTGATATGCAGTTGGCCCAGGTTGACCCTCAACAGGTTCTAGAATTCCGACGACACCAAAGACAGCACGACATTCCGCTATCATACACAATGCATGGATTATCTGGTAACATCCTCGATACTCGGTAGTATAAAACGTAGAAACAGCTAGACGTAACAAAAGGTCTTGCTCTATAGTTTATAAAAAGACTGTGTAGGTTGCATCCTTACTTTAGGCTAGTTAAAGCCCATAGTGTACAACCAGTTACCGTATCCATTACAACATTCACAACATCTATAACTGGAAAAAACAAGACGAGCCAGCCCAAACCAAGTGTCCAAAAAAAAAGNTGCGCCGAGGNATCGAACCCCCGGCTCCCCGACGCTGCTGGATGGCAACGGAGAATTTTACCACTAAACCATCGGCGCTGACCAATCGGAATGATTTTTAACTTTGCTATTCAGTCTATTAACCACTTTATTCATCAGCCGAAGCAACCTTCATCCATCCCTACGTTGTACATCGATGAGACAAGACATGAAATCAATCACACTCTTGGATCAAGTAATCAACGCTTGTGATCAATGACTCTGTTCCCTACAGAAAGCCTCCGACCGTTCGTCATGCGCAACTTCTCATGTCAAATGCTACTAGTTCAAAGGTGCGGATCTTCTGGCTGGTAGTGCTCACAGCATGACATGACTATATGGCTCAAGGCTTTCTACAAGTCACCACAGCTGAGCTCCCTGCCGTCTTTGGGAACATGGTTTCCACCTCTTGCACAAGCAGAGTTGGATCGACTGTCAGACGGGAGGTTTCTCAGCCCGTCTATTCCACTTCACTTGCACGCCTGCAAATCTCATAGGTGCAGTTGTCGAGACGGCGTAACGTCGGCATGCCTCATTTGCGACCGGATCAGGTGGGATGCAGCGCGCTAAACCTCAGTAGGCTAATGGAATGGCCAAGACCTTGAACCCCCCGCCATTACGCGAAGGAGGTGTATCTTTAGTCCATGTCATTGCTGGCCAGTATTAAACGGAAATTCGAACGTACGGGGAGCTCACGATTTCTGGAATACTCTCAATTGCCCAAAAAGGTGCTCGCCAACCTCGTACGAAAATGGCCTCGACATCCCGACGGCTGGCGCTTGTGAATGTAGCGCCACCCCAACACCAAGAACTCATGGGTGCCGGTCGACAGCGACGGCATTGCTGGGAGTGTCAGCGCCGGCGTATCGTCTGTGACTCGGCGCTTCCATTTTGTGGCAAGTGCAGGGCGGCAGGCTTGGTGTGTCCCGGATACGAAGATAAGAAGCCGTTGACGTGGCTTGCTCCCGGCAAGGTTAAGACGCGGACATGGAAGCGGAAGAGCCCAGCAGCCCGCAGAAGCAACGACTCTGGAGGGAGCGCTGAGAGTAGTGGCGACGACTCCAAGGGGCCAACCGTTGAAAAGCATGTAGTTCGGCTGTTCCCTGGAATCAATCTAAGGTCGGATACGTGCGACGTGATAGAGGCGACACTGTACTGTAAGTCAAGGCGCGGCGGCATCGACAAGATTGGCTATACATCATTGTGGCCGGATTGGGCGAGGTCTAAACTGTCACCCAGGGAATGACCAGGTCTATCCAACCTTTGCGTCGACCCAGCTTATGCAAAGTCCGTGGGTTGTGCCCGTCCAATACGTCTCGTATCTCGGCCAAGCAGTACAACATGCCTTGGTCGCCATGGCCATCGACCACCGCATGCTCCGACTATCCCGAATGAAAAACGACCCTGACATTGCCGAAGTGCGGTTGCGGCTGCACCAACACCGCTGCATCGCTGTCCGGGCCCTGAACGAGGAGATTGCCGACCAGCGGAGCCGGGTTTCCGACGGCACTTTGGCCAGCGTGGTGGTTTTCATGTTCGCAGACGTACGTATACCCTCGCATAAATCCGGTCCACCTCGCATACGTCGTGACCTGACAACTTTTAGCTGATGGCCTCTCCGACGGCCTCCAACTGGCGCTTTCACTTGAATGGCTTCATGGCCATCGCGGATCTGCGTGGCGGCTTGGAAAACCTCTGTCGGTCCTCACCCTACTTGATGCCCCTGGTTCTTTTCTGTAAGCTGTAGGTACACATGCGCTCAATCGTTTCCGTTTATACCGAATCACTCTCTGCACATGCACAAGAGCTTTCCGAGCTTTTCGTGAGGCTGACGGCTTTTAGTATCGAAACCATGGCGAACACAACGAGCCCGGCTCATGACCAAGTATCGCCGATCACCAGCTACGAGATGAGAGACCTCATCTCCGAGCTCTTTCAGACGGGATACTACCCCTTCTTCCCATGTCCCCTGGAACTTTTCATCCACATCATTCACATCAACCGCCTGCGATCCCTCGCTGCAAACCCCGAGTCCGCCGACAACATGCACCAGATCCAAACAGGGGCAGAAGCCCTGCTAGTCTGCATCCTCGAGTTCTCCCCAGAAGCGTGGTCCGAGACAAAAGAAGATTCCCGCAGCGAGTTCCTCACCATGGGACGCCTCTACCAATCCGCCGTCGTTCTTTACGGCATCTCGTCCCTGGAAAACCTCGGCGCGATTCCTTCGACGGCGGGGTGGAAAGCCGTCAAAGCGATCCATCGCAGCAGTCTCTTCGCCCTTCTCGAGGAGTCCGCTGCATCCCCGGTGCTAAAAAGTTGTACGATGTGGCCGCTCATCGTGGCTGGCTTTGAAGCCAAGATGGGGTCCTCCGCCGACCGGGCGTTTGTGACGCGGCGGATGGTGACGGAAAGCCGGGAGCTGGGCGTATACTTGCCGCTGGCTGCGAGGGACATTCTCGAACGGTTCTGGTCTTCTGGGTACACAAGGTGGGATGAGTGTTTCGATAAGCCGTATGCTTTGGTAACTTAGAATAGTTTTTCCTTGACAGTTGATAACCCAATCTCAACTCCGAAACCTTGCCTTTTCAGTTGGCTTTTTGTAGTTTTGTAGAGATACGCATATCAAAGGGGGCCCCTTGGTAGTTGTTATAATGAAGCATCCATGTCAGATCCGTCAAAGCCCCTCATCATGCTGTCGAAAAATGCAGCATCGACTCCCTGAAAAGGCCACTCTCCAACTCCAGTAGAGAGCCCCGAGCCGAAAAGCAGAGGGTCCTCGTACCCAGAAAGTCTTGTTCCGTCTACACCCGTGGTTTGCTGGGAGCCCAGATCCGGGTTGCCTGATCCAGTCCGGGCTGTTTCGTCGTTCACTGTGGCCGCACCATCATGACCCACGATCGCGCCCGCCAAATACCTGATGACGACCGAATCGTTACCCCCCCTCAAGTCATGTTGCTGCACTGTGGGATCTGATTGATGGACCCCGTCGGATGGCAACAGAGGTTCCAGCGATGGAGGAGCATCGGGCGAGATGATGACCGTCCCGTAGCAGGGTATCCTGAGCTGCAGCACATTCCGAGATGCCGGCTTTTCCTCGGCCCTCACACCGCTGTAGGTCGCAGTGAACGTCGAGCCCTGAGCAGCGCTGGCCTCGATATCGAGGAGGCTCTTGAGAACGTCGGCGCTCTTCATGGATAGCATGTCCGTGGATTTGGAGTTGCCGTCGCGCATGAGGTCCAGGGTGTCTTCAACCTTGTCCCGGTCGACATGACGCTGGTGCGCGAGGACGTCGTTGCCCCGATCACGCCGTCTCGCGTCAATATGCGCCAAAAGAAGCGTCATGGCCGCGATCAGAGCAAAGAAATCGGCACCATCGGGCGTGCTGCACACCCCTTTGGCGCTGCGGATGGCGATGAATCGGTCCAGGACTTCCCGGCCAGCGTCAATGCACGCCATCCTGCTGCTGCTGGCCGCGCCGTTCTTGGAATGCCGCAGCATGAAGGGGAGATGGAGCTCGATGATGAGGAGAAAGTGGAACATTTGGTTGCACAGCCTCAAGCTCTCCCATACCAAGCCCATCGGCTTACTGGGAGGTCGAGTGAAGTCGGGGATGGACCACCATCGGGGCGGCATGCTCGCCGCGACTTTTTGCAACTCAAGGTCGAGAGCGTACGTGAGTTCCATGTTGGCCAACAGTGACGCCTGCGCGTTCCTCCGAATGATCTGGGAAGAGACCTCGCAGTGCGTCATCTCTAACTTTCCAATGGGGTGGTTGTCTATGTATGACTGCGTCGTTGCATCCGATACTGCTGCTGCGTCTTGGGTGCAACTGGGCACTCCCAGGAGCAAGCAGACCAACCTTTCAAAACAGACGACTCGAGACCATACGAAGCCTGTTGAAGAGATACCATTGGGGTCCAAGGTCTGGATGGTGGTCGGTGAATGAGGCCGGTGAATGCCCAGGAGCTGAGCCACGGAGAGGGCTTGACGACATACAACCAGCGATAACCTTAGGTTCCCGCTGTTCGCTAGGTACATGATCTTAAGAATTAGACATTGGAGGCCGTCGATCGTTCCGATGAGGGAACTGTTGTCACACACTGCCGTCATTGCCGTGTTCGCGAGCCGCTCCATGACGCGGCGCGGGATATTGGTGCGTGCTGGCTCGCGCATGTGGGATGGAGAGCCTCTCTGTAGCATGGTTCCTAACATGAGCATCCTCTTCGCCAGTACCACGGGATGAACTGGTTCTCTGAGCGATGCGAGAAAGTCACCGACGGTGTCAGGCTTTTGTATTTCCAGGAGGGCGTACGGCGTGAACAACAAGGAGAAGATGAGGTCTTCCCCCTTGTAAGCGTGTTCTATGGCCCGGGATTCCTCTGCGGATGGAAGTGCGGCCGAGAGATGTCTGCCCAAAGCGACAAGCTGGGCATCGGCTGCGTGTCGCCAGGCCGCAGGGCTATCATATCCCCAGGAAGCTTGCGACTCATGAACGGGAGCTGCCTGCGGGTTGTCCAGCGATGTGTCTAACGCTGCTGTCTTCAGTGGTGAGATGAGAAGTCAGTATGGTTTCACGGGAAACTGAGACAGGAGTAAGAAATCAACCAGACATCCTTACTTGTGATGTGCCGGAGTTCTCCGGCAGCGAGGATTTCCGATGGCCCTCGGCGTCCGTAACCTCGATACATTCACCGCTAGCCTGCGCTGAAGAGCATACACTGCGGGTATCCTCCGGCACTGGGGTACCATTCGACCGACTATTTTGTTGGGCAATCTCGGGGGTGTGATCACCGAGCTCGTCTACTCGCTGGAACAACTGCTCAACAAGCCTCTCGATCCGGCCGACTCGGTCACCCAAGCTGCCGACCGGTGTCTGCGACCTTTTGGTCTCCTCCTCCGGGAATTCCTGGCTGACGCAGGGCGATCCCTTCTGCCAACATGTCCGGCACGTATCCCGGGGGCCACTGTCATCAAATATGCAGCGGACCTTCCGCCGCCTGCATTCCCAGCAGCTCTTGGTACCCTTGCGGACGAATCGGCGCCTGGCAGCAGCCCGGTCCGATGCGGTGGGTCTGTCCTCGGTGAGTCGTTTCATGGCTGCAGTCATCTCGCGAAGCTGGGCAGAATTTGCTTCAGCCAGCAGCATTGACGGACGGCGGTTTGCGCGGTTGTCAAGTCGTCCCGGGCCGGAGTATGTGTGAAGTGGTGGCGCCAACAAAGGGGAGCAGGGCATGGCCCGTTCGTCCGCCGAGGCTCGGACGAGACCGATGTGGTGGGGCGTCGACGCCTATTGGAATGCGTTGTGTCGGTCCGTTGTATGCGCATGCCAGAGTCTGTTGCTAAGGGAGATGACATATCATGCCAAATCGAACTGGGAGAGACGCCTCCAGCATTTAAAATCCTAAACACAACAGTGCTTTTCTATTTGTCGGTTCGAGCTACAGGCTGCATCTATAGCGGCCCGATTAGCTCAGTGCATCAAATAGTCCAACGACAAAGCTGATGCTCTCCGCAAACTAATCATACATGAAGTCGTCATAAATGGGCATATCCAAGGAAGTGCACAACTCTCTAGAATCGAAGTGCTTCTCGGTCCAGCCAGCCATAACTTGCCTCTAAAAAGCTGAAAATCATCCGTCGACTCTGATTAATTGATTTGTTCCCCCGTCTATGAATTTGTTGTACAAACCCCCACCGGCCACCTCAGGCTTCCGCGTTCTGGTTTAGTAGGGCATCGATCCAACGCTATCGGAAATGTCAGGAACCTGTTCGGTCTTGAATGGATTGCGGGGGTCAGCGATGCTTACATGTTACCTCCCGGACTGTAGCGAGCGACCAAGAAGGTGGTGCCCTTGGAATCAGTTGCAATGGCGAGGCCGACCCGCTTCGTGTCCTTCCAGATTGCTTGTGCTACGAATATTTTGTCAGAAGAAAGTTTCTAGCATGGAGCCAGCAAACACGTGTTGGAGACTTACTGTAGTGGCCATAGTCCAAATAGTTGGGACTACCCGTCGTGCGAATGGGCTGGTTGTCGTAGAGTGGCTTTTCGTCGAGCCACAGCTGAACACCGTTGGCGTAGAAAGTGTTGGTGCCAGCACCCCATTGCGACGCAAGGTTCTCCCCCTGGCCGCCTGGGTTCGTGTCGTGTTCCAATGAGCCGACGGAGGTGAGGTGGTCTGCCCAAGCCTGAGCACTTGCGGCGAGGCTGCTGTCCCAGGTCAAAGGAGGGTTGCCGACCGCAGCGCGAGCCTGATTGTGGAGGTCAAGAGCCCGTTGCTGGTCAGCCGTCAGGCCAGGGGTTGAGGGACTTGTCGAGGTCGCTACCGGGGACGAAGACGTGGAGCTCGGCTTCGGCGAGGCGTCGGTGGATGTCTGGATCAGGCTCGACGACGTGACGAAGGTCGTAAGTAGCGTCGTCCTGCTCGAAGTTCCGGAAGTAGTTCCGTTCAGCGAGGCGGTTGAGTTGGCAAAGATGGTTGAGTTGGTGAAGCTGGTCGAGTTGGCGCCGTTGAACGAAGAGGTGGAGAAAGACGGAATCGGTATTGGGGAAGCGTCAACCAAGGTGATGGTAGAGTACTCGACCGATCTGGTTATGGTGATTGTAGTTTGATCCTGCCTCTTTTCGACTTGCTTCAGTCCCAAGGCTGAAGCTTGTGTCGACAGAATCACCAGTGCGGACGCTGTGCTGGTGGAGAAGCGCATCGTGGATGAAAGGGAGTCGGTCTTTGTTCAAACGGCCGGGGATCGAAAGTTGAACGGGATGGTCCGAAGGAATGTCTGGTTGGTAGGATGGGTCCCGCCAATCTGTGAACGATACCCGGAAAATAGGGATACGACGAAAGGTAAAGAGCAACGCGTCAATGAAAGTGTTCTAAAGGCAACTTGAAGAAGATGAAACGAAGGAGCTCAGGATTTCGGAGGCTGATGGCCGACAGAGATATATCTTCGACCTGCGATTCCTGTTATTCTCCCCCTCGGCTCTCGACGCCGGAAGCTTTGCCGTTTGCATCAACACTGGATTCGAGACAAATCCCATTTCTTTGATGCGCAAGCCACGTCCTCAGTTTCATTAAACTGTAAGACACCTTGTCTCGTCCCTATCAAGGGGACTGACGAGTACATCTAACCACATTGAGGTAACACCTCCTGGCTAGATGTCGTCGTCACCGATCGCTTTTGGCAAATTGTCGGCAGTCAGTGGCAGCTCGGCTCAAGGGTCTCCCCCTCACGTCTCGTCTGCACAAGTGCCATGTCGGGCGAAGCTGAAGCTCTGCCAGAGCTAGATTTCGGCGACGCACTCAAGAGAACATGACTTGGATTTCGCTAGCTGAGGGATGATTGACAGAATGGAGAATCCAGAGAAACGGCAGGCTGTTGCCCCTGAGTCTAATTGCCCCAAAACATGTGCATTCCACGCCGTCTTGCCCCTCGTAGGTGGCTGAATCATGAGCCTCTGACTCGAGGTTGCACCGTGGCATCAATTGCCGTCGAACGCGAGAGATCCAGCTCCCTGAGCTACGCGTTTTTTTTTGGTTCGTCGGTATGTCAGGGGCGCCAGTATCCTGGCTCGGCAGCCTCTTGATCCGCTGTTCCGCGAGCCGACCGGCATTGGCGTTAGAGTTTGAAGAATGGATAACCTTGGCGACCAGGATCGTGGAGTCTCCCTATTCGAGATGCACTTCATTTTCCTACTGCGGAGGTCCAATGGGTCTTCACCCCTCACTGCGGCCCGAGGCCTTTGTTCCGCCGTCGACTCGTCCCGTGCAAGGCCTGCCGTCTTCGGACGACGTCGGCGCCTATCTGACGATGTGGCCTTCGAAGTGACAGCTCTCGACGCCGATCAAAAACCTCATATTGTTGTGATTGTGCAGGTTTTAGCCTACGGTCACCACGTGGGTGCAGGCAGGAATGCGTGCCGAGGCTTGGTGGATCATGGCGCATGTCCTGTCTGGACCGCGCCGGGACATGGACGGATCTTGGAGCATCCAGTCCGGGGGAGTGGAGCACAGACGAGGGCACCCGGCAACGGTGAGCAACCCGGCGACCGCCCGGTAGACGTGCGGAAGTGACCCAAGAACAAACAAGTCTTTGCATGGTGTCAGGCAGCGAGATATTGGTGACGGCTTATTGGCCGATGCATGGAAGAGCTAGGCATCCTCGGTTGAGGGGGGAACACAACGAGGTGTGGCCAAATCATGATTACATAGCAGATGGATATGACCAATCGTTTACGCCAAGTTTGACAAATCCAGGCTTGCACACTACCCTGCATCACCTCTTCCGACGCTCCGAGTGCACGAAAGATCTTTTCTCACCACAGAAGTTTGTCAACACTTCCGTTTGGGAGTCAGGTAGGCAGCTATCAATCGACCAAGGCAGCCGTTTAACGAAGCAAGGACGCATGAACTGGTGGAGATTGTTCCAACCCGAGAGCTTCTGGCCGCGGCCCTTACGGCCGGCCTTTCCAAGGAAGCCGAGCGTGGCAACAGAAACAATAAACTGATCATGTCATGTTGTGATCGCACGCCGCACTATAAATTTGTCTTCGTCTCAAATCCGATGAGTTTTCCGTGCGTCCATCGTGCTACTGTGGGTAACTCGAAATCACCTACCTCGTCTTTCTATTAGCAATATGCGTGAGATTGTGTGCATTGCCCCTCCCAAAGTTGAAATATCTTGGAGCCAGATCAACTAACACCAAGACGCCAGATCCACCTCCAAACAGGCCAATGCGTATGTCGCTTGTTTTTCTGAAGCATACTCCTGCTGCTGTACTAACGGAACTTCTCATAGGGCAACCAAGTCGGGACTGCGTTCTGGTACATTACTACTCGAGTCCGCCACCCATATGAGATCTCCCACTGACGGAAATTTCACATTGTAGGCAGACCATTCACGGCGAACATGGCCTGGATCAGGACGGAGTGTAAGTTGGAAACCCGCCCCTGGTTTCTGCATGGGTTGCTAATCGTTGTGAAGGTTTCGAGGAGAGTCGGAACTCCAGTCTGAACGGCTGAGTGTCTATTTCAGCGAGGTATTACAGGCCCCTCCGTTTTTCTTTGACGTCGCATCACGCCCACCGCCTACTAAAACCACTCCTCTCTCAGGCGTCCAGACAGAAATATGTGCCCCGCGCGGTGCTGGTTGACCTCGAACCAGCAACAATGGACGCAATCCGTTCAGGCCCCTTGGGGAACTTCTTCCGTCCAGATAACATGGTCCATGGGCAGTCGGGCGCGGGCAACAACTGGGCCAAGGGCCACTATACTGAAGGCGCCGAGCTAGTCGACCAAGTCCTCGACGTCGTGCGGCGCGAGGCCGAGTCCTGCGACAGCCTCCAGGGGTTCCAGATCACGCACTCGCTGGGCGGCGGCACCGGGTCCGGCATGGGCACCCTTCTCATCGCCAAGGTCCGCGAGGAGTTCCCAGACCGCATGATGGCGACGTATTCGGTGCTGCCTTCGCCAAAGGTCTCAGAGGTTGTCGTCGAGCCGTACAACGCCACTCTGTCCGTTCACCAACTCGTCGAAAATGCAGACGAGACGTTTTGCATCGACAACGAGGCGTTGTATGATATCTGCCGACGGACGCTGAAGCAGGCCCATCCTTCCTATGCCGAGCTCAACAGCCTGGTGTCGAGAGTCATGTCCGGCTTGACCACCGGTTTCCGCTTCCCGGGCCAGCTCAATGCCGACCTCCGGAAATTAGCCGTCAATCTCGTCCCCTTCCCGAGGCTTCATTTCTTCACTGTCGGATTCGCTCCGCTCACGGCGACCGCGGCGTACTCGTCCCTCGGAGTCCCGGAGCTCACCCAGCAAATGTTCGATCCGAAGAACGTCATGTCGGCAGCTGACTTCCGCAACGGCCGGTTTCTGGCATGCTCAACCATGTTGTGAGTTATTCTCCACTCCCCCTTTTCAAAACTTGTTCTAAAGTTGTCTTCAGCCGCGGGAAGGTCTCGATGAAGCAGGTAGAAGACCAAATCCTGGCCATCAAAACCAGAAACTCGGCTTATTTCGTGGATTGGATCCCAAATAACGTGCAAACGGCTCATTGTTCCGTCCCGCCTCGTGGCCTTTCCGCGTCGTCTACCTTTATCGGCAACTCTACCGCTATCCAAGAAATATTCCGCAGGGTAGGTGACCAATTCAGTGTCATGTTTCGCAGGAAGGCGTTCTTGCACTGGTATACAGGAGAAGGCATGGATGAAATGGAGTTCACGGAGGCAGAGTCCAACATGAACGATCTCGTATCTGAGTATCAGCAGTATCAGGATGCGGGCGTGGACGACGGAGACGCAGAAGAATTCGAAGAAGAGAACCCTGTCGAGACCAGTTAACCACATGGGCTTGTTTGATGCATCCAGTAGTAACTTAATCTCAAAAGAGGCTTTCTTGAACTTCATTTCGCGTCACTTGCAGGTCTTGTAGTAGAAAACTATCATACGACTGTGGTGGCAGAGGTTGTGTCACTCGTATCGAGGTCCGGGTGAATGTCTCCCTCATGTACGGCGTTAAAAGACACCATCGTTTTTTCATTTACATTGATTGGTTAAATGATAAGCCAAACCCCTCGGGAGGCATGCCTTGTTTCTGACAATTGTTTGACCACCAGGCCCCCCGTCCCGCCGAATAGCTCCTTTATTATGTGGACTAACTGCTTTTGAGGGTGGAATCTTGCTTAAAATTCCGTTATTGACTTGGGTTTGTTGAGATGCGATCTTCATTTGTAGGATTAGCCCTTACTTCCGCCTCGAATAACCAGAGCTGTCACCCGAAACCCAACTTTCTCATTAACACGAAATAGCGCTTTTGGCTCCTTGTTGGGTTCATTTCTGCAATCAAAATTCCCTCATCGTGGCTTGGCATAGAAAATCTCTCACCTCTCTGCGAGGTAAAGTCTTTTCGTTCTCTCAACCGGAAGACTTGACTGGTCCTTTCATCGTTCCCTCCAGCAACGCACCTGTTGAGAGCCCACTCCGAACAAGTGTCTGCTGGCTTCCCATGTTAAACCATGGAAGGTTCACTCAAATCATTCTCTAATCAACTGGTTCGACCTGGCGCCCTTGGCGTTGTAGAATTTCACGTTATGTCTCGATGCTTTGACCCCTAAGCCGAGTCTCAGAATAGCTCATTTCTATGTATTGTTTAGCTCTGAGAAAACGATATCGTTCTGAACACAGCCTCTTGTTCAATGACTCTTGGAACAATAAAGTTTCTAGTGCCATGCTATGTTTGAAATTCCTACATACACAGAGAGTGATTTGAGGTGAGACCCTCGGTTACGGATCTATCGTCAATGTGAACGAGACATGGATTTGAGGAACATCCTACCATCTTCAAGTTTTCCCTACCAAGTATCTGAAATCGCCTCAGATCCGGACAACTACAATCATTATGGGCTCCTAGGCTTCATGAGTTAGGTGCTGTTGGCTTTTTTGGATGAAGCTGACAAAACCACCGAGCGGATTCCAGTGTACGAAGTCCGGCCATAAGCGAGATCAGGTAAGTAATTGCACTGAGGTATGGCTTGAATCGGAATCTTTAACTCTCCCGTTTGTCGGAACGACGCTCGGTGAAGTATTTCCAGTCAACGGTTCGTAAGCCATGGTAGACGGCCAGTGAAGATGCAGTCGGCCAGCTCTTTATCAACTAGCGCTAGAAGCAGCGAGCCAGAGCCCTCAAGTCATTTAATTCAACCGCGGAAGAGAGAAAAAGTCTGGGAAGCTAAATTTGGTCCTTGCACCAGAGCGGTGAAAGGGACGATAGACATGCTAGGGGTTTCATAGCGAGTGAAGCTATTTCTGTCTGAGGTAGCTGGCGACTGATCTTGCGAATTTAACAAAGGGATTTTCAAAGGGAAGACACTCATAACAGGAAAAGATTGCAAAGGGGCCGAAGTGCTCATACCTGTCAGCTTGAACCCCCTCTCCCCTTTCCCCTCTGTCAGACTTGCAAGTAGGCTAGGCGCACATACCAGCTTCCTCGTAACCTTACGTTGGAGATGCCACAGGCCCGACAAACACTGAAAAGACGCGGGACTTCCGTTTCCTATTGGTGTTCTGGGATGCAAGCCCATGGACGCTCACCTCGAGTCTAAGCGGCACAAACCTCTCGTTGTTATATAAATAGCAGTATAGCGCCCCCCGAGCTTGATGGTGCTGGCACTTATACACCTCACTATCACGTCAACAAGCAATTGAGACCGGGTGCTTTTTCTAACTCGGTCAACTGAAGTCTCGCGTAAGGGCTTCCTTGGCAGACTTGCATTGACAGGCAAACGCAACTTCGACATGGTGGTCCATAACCAGGACTATTGCTTTCAATGTTGCATCATCATATTAAGCACGGCATCAAAAAAAGCCTTATTGATCACTCCGAGAAGCACACAGCTCGTTAAAATAATACAAGAAGGTATCGTTCCTTTACAATGCTTCATCTATACTAAGAAAAGTCTCACTTCCTCTCAACCATCTTCAAGCGGCCTCCTCACGAAAATCTCCAACGCCCCCCTCATTTTCTCCTCGACGGCCTTTCTCTCCTTATCGCGACCGGGCAACCCAACGCGACAAACCGCCTGCCCAAAAACCTCCCCAACCTTCCTCTCCCTCGTCCGTCTTCTCGCAAGCGCCGCCTCCGCAGCCGCATTTTGACCCCCAGTCTGTCTCCTGAAGCTCAGGCTTCTCCGATTCGGCTTCTGCACTGTCAACGCCTCGGCCTCGGCCTTTGAAATGGGCGCCAGTTCCGACAAAACTTTGGACAGTGTCGCTGTGAGGAAGACGAATGCAATGTTGTGGTTTGGCGCCGTGGCAAGAATGTCTAGCACGGCCGTTTTGTCATCTTCGATATCGGAGGTCGAGCGAGCGTTGGTTGTTCCAAGGTGGGGCAGGGCCAGCTCGATCTTGGCCCAGAGGGCGGCGGTGATAATGCCGTCAGTGAGGCCGCTTAAAAACAGGAGGAGTACCTCGGCGAGAACTTCCAGGCGGTGAAGGGCGGGTGTTTCAACGGGGAGGGCTTCGACAAGCGGTTTGTCGTTGTCAAGAGCATTGATCAAGGCAACGACTTGGCTTTCTCTGGATTCCTTGTCTTTAAACAGCCATGATGTGTTATCGAATGGCCAACCGGGCCTGTCGAGTGGGACAGCGTACTCTTCGAGCATGTTGGCATCCGCCAGAGCGCGGGTCGTCATAACCTCAACCGCCTCAGTAAGCTTGAAAAGCTCTTTTGGCGCGGCGCAGTGAACGTCGAGGTCATAGGGAATCGAGCCGGAACTCTTGGCAGCTCTGGACTTGATGAACGCACGAATGCCCCCGTCAGGTATGCGGATGAGCTCGTCTATTGACCGGCCGAAACATGTCGGAAGCCAAGATGCATGAACGGGGACGAAGTGATCCCTGCCGTCTTCGACTCGAAGGACCAGAATATCTTCCAGAGTTGCACGCCCATCATTGAGAGCTCGAGCATGGGAAACGTCGCCAACGTAGACCTCAAGAACACAGGTCACCGTCTCACCGGGCTCCAGTGTCACGTTATCGCCAAGATCTGGCGGTGGTTCGCCATCCTCGTCAACACTTGCACGCCTGAACGAGGTACTAAGCCAAGCCGGCGGAGTTGAAACGTCGGGGTCCTCTTCGATGGTGGGCTTTTCGACAAACGAGAACTTGGCGGGGGCTCGCCCGGTATTGGCTATTGTGAGAGTTGCTGTGTGCCTGCTGCGGTAACCGATGTCGCCAAAGTCAACAGCCTCGCCGAGATCCGTAGATGCGGACTGATCCTTGGCATGCAAATCTGGGTTGTCGAGGATGATTGTGATCAATGGTCGCCCTTCATTCTCGGCCCGGTCCAGTTCTTTTGCAACTTCAGCATGAACCTTGGCTTTGAGTTCGGGAACCACGGCGTCATAATCAAGGGTAAATATGGATATAATGGGCTTGTGATCAGATGAGATGATTCGCTGGTGAGATGTGTAAACGTCGAGTTGTATCCTGTCCGTGAAGCCTTCCTTCGTAATGACCTCTTCCGGCTCCTTGTCGTCCTCCTCGTATTCATCGTAATCCAGACCGGCCTCTCCGGTCGGCGGCTCCTCACCATCTGCATCCGGATCGTAGCTGAAGAGAACGTCGTCGTCGTCCGCCGCGTGGTCCATACCTCGCGCGGTCATTTCTTCGTCCCGCTTCTTGGCTTCCTCACTCTCCTTGACTCTTCGTTCATACTCTTCCTTGTCCTTTCTAGTCCTGTAGAGTATCCGATCACACCAACTTGGAGCTCGTTGCTTCTCACTCGAATCGAAAAGGCTAATGGTGCCGACGTCATACTTGTATGACGGCAGGAATGTGATGGGACCTTCTCGCCAGCCATCGTGAAAAGCCTTCCGCTCTTTGATCACTCTCCGCAGCTGATCATGGGGTAGAAGGGAGTCCAACGTGGCTTGCAAAGATGCTGGATCATCGCCCGGGTCTGGCAAGAACTCGTCGGGATCCGGCAAAGAACTTGCAGAGTCGTCAAAACTCGGCTCCGACGACAACGTCGTGTCAATGGTAGACGTGTCGTCGTCGCTGTCAACGTTCTTCGAGTTCTTTACGACGTATACTTCCTCGCCGGCAATGACCTTGCGGCCTCTCTTGTCCAAATCGTACTCTCCGCGGGTATGCAGCAGAAGTAGACGTCTGATGTCATTACCAGGTAGACCGTCGACTCGGAAGTTCAAGTCACCCAACCAGAACGCAAAGTCTTCATCGCCGATCTTTTCGGTTACGCCGTCGTTCTCGCCGGCGAGGTTGATTGGGTCGAACTGCGTCCGCGACAGAATTTGGCCGACGTCCCATAACCTCCGGTCCAAGTAGGTCTGCTCCGCGCCGCTAGCGAGGTGGCAGTTGACGAAGACCATGCGGGTGGTCTCGCCGAGGAGTATGCGAGTCGTCACCGCGCCTTTATTCCCGAGGTAGCCGAAAAGACCCGTGCCGACGGCTACTGTGCTTACATTGCTGATAGTCGATGCCACTTCCGGGGAGGCATAGGCCAGCAGCAGCAAACCAGACATCTGCTCCGCGGCGACAAGCTCGTAACCGCCCGGCATAGCTTTTTCCAGGGCTTCTTTCCACTTCCTCATCGGTTCGGGGTCGGAAGACATGCGGTTCATGTAATCCCTTGCCATGTTCAAGTCAACAATCTCTTGCAAGCCTAAAACGTAAAGGCCAATCTTATCTCCTCCGACCAGATGCACAGAGGCGTTGGGGTCATCGTCCGATCCCTTGTTGGTGGCGGGCGGAGGGTTCGTCTCGACTGTATCGTGGTCGGACACGTTGAGCTTCGAGAGGGACGTGTCGATGCCATATCCGTCAACGAACCAGCTTGCCAGGTCTTTGTCGGTGCCCGGACACGCCGCCACGTTCCACGTCCCAATCTTCACCCGAATGCGATGGGGGCGGACGTACTCTGCCCGGCGGGCATAGACGGCACGGGCTAAAGATTGCGGCGTCGAAGTGAGATCGACGGGGTCGGAGGTTGTAGAGGGAGCGGTCTCGGAAGTCGCCATTACGGAAGTATGGCGAAGCTATGCGCCGCTAAATCAATGGAGACAGGCCAAAAGTTGCATGCGCCTTGAGAGGTTCGAAGCTTCGAGGGAGTTCGGCAGCACCAGATTCGATTCGCTTTCGTAGGGAGAGGAAAGGTCAGCCAGTTACGGTCCTTTTCTCTCCTTTTTTTTTTGAACACGTCGGTCAGCCCGGAATCGTTCGGCGCATGATGCTCGTATTCGAGGTTCGGTGGCTACGAGTCGTCGTAAGGGAGGTCACGGACCAGGATGGTAGTTATTATGCGAAATAAATAGAAAACGTGCTGCATCAGCAGCGGAAAGAAGAGGAAGAACAGATGAAACACTCAAGGGAAACCAGTCCAGACGGATGACTAGGAGATGGGATCGAAGCGCAACACGGAGAGGAAGCAGTAAACTGGTGGGGTGGATGGCTGAGTGGAATGGAATAAGTCGGATGGTGGTTGTGTTGATATTGTCGCTGTTGTTGCAAGGTGAAAGAGGTGTCGAAGCAGCAATGCTTGAGAATCGAAGGTTCCCGCTAGGATCTGGAAAAGGTACCCAGACTTGGGAAGTGCCTGGTGGATAGGGAGGTGACTTTTCTCTTCAACAGCCAACTCTCCTTCCAAGCCTGGAGAGGAAAAGACCTGTGACGTGCCTCCTTCCCAGGGAGGCGGGCGGGGACTGGGAATTTACAGGGGACACTGGCTCGGCCGTCAGGGACCCCTCGGGCACATCATTTTCTGCACTGCCACAGCATTGGGATTGGCGGGGTAAATCGCGATAAGGCGATAAGGCTGCACCCGGCCCACTGATCCACTACCACCTAACCTCTCCCAAATGCTGAAGACTGAACTGACCTCATCCGGTGCGCCGTGGCCTTGCTCGGCTTGACATTTTGCATTCCACCGACTCTGACAGCCTCAGAGCTTCAACCACAACATTCCTCTACAAACCCAGCAGTGGAACTAGGCCTTGTTCTCCAACTTTTGAGCCATTACGAAGTCCACTTCCGCACCGGCCTCGTCACACAGTCTGAGAGCGTCCAGTCATCAGCAGCCGGCAACCACGCTTGCGACTGAATCGCAACACCACCGCCAGCACCATCACAATCATTATCACAATGTCCCGCCCAACCCCCCGCAAACGCGGCGGCCACAACCGCCACCCGTCCGCATCCGCTTCCATCCCGCGCCCTGTCCAGTCTGATTACGAGTCCGACGCAGCCCACTACCTCGACACCCACCCGATGCCTGACCCGAATCCAGCCCTCTTCAACCGCACAAACACAGACCTCAACCTCTCCGTCCTCCGCCGCTACCTCCCTTCCATTAACTCCACCCTCTCTATCGCCGCAAATGCCGTCGTCTACACCTTCAACCCGACTCTTCCCGGCTGGGACAAGACCGGCATCGAGGGAACCTATTTCCTCTGCACCCAGGACCCCGTCCCGGGAACCCCGACTCCGCGCGCCTGTATTTTTGTCCTGAACCGCCGCGGTTTGGAGAATGTCATTCTCGATCTGAGCGACGTCGCCGACTTCGAGGTCATGGACGAGATCTTCATTTTCCGACTGCGCGGGGCGCTGGCGGGCGAGGAGGGTAACAAGGTCATGGGGATCTGGATACATGCGGACAAGGATGACACGCGTGTTATGAACTCCGCGCTTATTACTGAGATGTTGAAGTGCGTCCGTGCTACCGAAGAGCACAACACCGCCGGCGGGCCCACGCAGCAGGAGGAACTCGGCCCGGCGATGCAGGCCATCGGACGCAAGTTGAGCCTCAGTGATCTTTTTGGCTCGCAGAATGGGGTCAAGGGCTAGGAGCTTCTGGTCCTGGACGCGAGACCCGAGGGAAAGGTGTTGGCTTCGGGAAACATGCATGGAGAAGATTCTGATGCCTGGAGAGACCGAGGCTGAGGGGTTGATACCTCATCCGTAGGACGCATGTGGACGTCTGTTGTGTTCAAGAGGAATGGACTGAAGAGCGCGAGACAGAGTCGTCTGATGAAAAACTAACATCATGAAGCCATGAACACAAACACAAGAGGCTGTTACGGGAGAGGCTTCGCATTGAAGAATAGCAGCAAAGTCAAATGATACCCTTGATTAAGAGAGAAGAAAAATCATTTTTCATACAAATGCAAAATCGTGATAGGGTGACATGACGCCCAGAACCCTCGGCCGTGACTTGCAAGTCTAGGAGGGCTTTTAATCTATTACAACCCCAGCCCGACCCGTCCTAGACAATGCCCGTTAAAGATAGAGATACCGCCCCATTGAGCCGGATGCGGCCTGCAACCATCCTCGTAAAATGGCAAGGCGCGCTCATACCGTTCCGCTGATACTAAGCTCCCGGATTTCTTGCAACACCTGCTCGACGCGCTGATCCAGCTGGCCTTGAGCGTACTGTTCCCTAGTGTCCGCATCGAGGTACTGTTGCACCTGCGCCATACGGCTGTACGCCTCTGCGCAGAATCGTAGCTGGATCTTGACGAGGGCCTCGAAGCTTGGGTCGAGGTAGGGCACGCGGAGGTCGATGAGTTGCGGCAGCTCTGTCGACAGTTGCTCGTTGAGCTGTTCGTATGCGGCCTTGGCCATCTCCATCTCTTTCTCGGCACGCGGCAACTTGGTGACATCCTTGTCGGGCTTCTCGACAAGTTTCTTCACCTTGGCACGCAGGGCATCGTAGTCGAGGAGCTTGTGGCCGCGCTTCTTAATGCCTACTCTGGAATTAGCGGGTGGCATTCAGGGGTTGGGCCGGCGCGCGGTTATACGAACATTCGTTGACGTCGGGGAAGTAAGCGCAGAAACGGGAAATGGGCTCGAGGACAGCTTGTCTGCATTGGGTTGTCAGCGGTGTTCGGTAAGGTCGTTTGGTGGACGGTGAATATCCTACTGATAGGGACCATCCAGCGCCTTGATGGTCTCTGCGTCAAGGTCCTCCACCGCCTGCTTATAACTTCTGCTCACGCCGTCCTTGGCTCCGGAATCTCCATAGAAGGCGTCTATCGTCTCGGCAATGCGCATCTGGGAAGCTGTCATGGCTGTTGGGAGAAGTCGCAAGTTAGCCTATCATCGTTGGTCTTCGAGAACGGGCCTCTATGAACATACCTCTCAAGGAATCGAGGTATCCCTTCGCCTCCTTCTGTAGTCTCAACGATGCGGCTTCCATGGTCCTGAATCGTCTGTCGGAGATGGTCTCAGTATGTGTGGTCGCTGCAACCTTGTCCGAGGGGTTCCTGACCTTTCCTCAACTTCGTAGTCTCGGTCGTTCGTCTTCTCCACATGCCCTGCCAAGATCAGAATCCCGTGCAATGACTCCTTGGAGGGGCACGAAAAAGAACTTACCCGTCTTCATCATCACCTGCGTCGTCGCACGGTTGACATTTTTTTTGAAGCCTGTGAACAAGATCGGTCAGACCGGCCCAAGGTACAGTAACTACGGTGCTGGGCGCGTTGAGCGAAGAGGGGTTGTCTAAGATGTTCGCACCTGCCCACGACATCTTCCTGTCTGATGTTTCGTTCGTTCTCTCGGTCGTGTGGGGAAAAGGAAACCAATAGGGGTAAAAATTCGTTCGCCTTGAGCACTTCTGTCCGGTCGCCGGTTGGAGGTTGCAGGTATCGTTTCTTTCGTGCTGGTAGTGGTGGTGGTGGTGTTACTGTTTCGTCGTCCAAAGGTTAAAGGGAAAGAAAGGAAATGCGTATGGGTTGCTTTTGATTGCGCGGACGAATCACTCATTCAACCCAGGCCGGGGAAACCCAACGACAATGGGCAGGCAGTGTGTGAGCGCCCAGAAAGCGGAAAGCGGAAACCGACGTCAGCGACCAAGGCTCAGACTGCGCCACGTCCAAAGTAGTCGTAGGCGGTTTCTTAGTGCCGGGTTGGCTGTGGCGCAGTGCTGTTTTGTTTTGGCGGCCGCACATGCCGTCTACCGTCCCTCTCGTCTGATTTTGGCGCAACCGTGCACAAGTCGTGCACATGGGTCCAGAATATGTATGCACCGTGCTGTTGCATTAATCCAATTGTTGCCTGCAATTCCTTTCCTTCCTGGCTCCTAGCTTCCACTCTCGGATCTTTTTAATTTCTTGGAGCTTCCTGGAGCTTCCCCATCTGAGCCATCTCAACCTTCGTGCCAAGCAGCCAATTCGGCACATCAGACACAAAATGGCAACGCCTCGTTTCCTTCTCATTAGTTTGGGTAACCCTGAACCATACTACAACACGCTTCATTCAGCTGGGCATCTTGCTTTAAACTCTCTACAGAAACTGCTTGGCCCGTCTCAACCAGCTTTCCACAGAGGGCGATATGGCGGCACCTCTTGCCTCGCATCTTTCGGCCCCAAGTATGCCATGCTCCAGAGTCCATCCATCATGAACATCTCCGGAAAATGGGTCGCTAAAGCATGGAAAGAAGTGCTCGGCACAAGCAATCCTGCAGACCTAAGCTTGGTTCTTGTCCACGACGACCTGGAAGAGGAGCTCGGTTTCGTCAAGATGAGAAAGTGGAAGAGCAGTCACCGAGGCCACAACGGAGTCAAGAGCGTCAACGCCCACCTTCGTCAGGCAGATTATCCGGGATCAGAATGGGCGAGGATATCTGTTGGTATTGGGCGCCCAGATGCACGGGAGAAGGCTACGGTATCCGATTACGTGCTACGTCCTATGTCGAGACACCAATGGTCTACCTTGGAGGCCAATGCTGCGCCCGGCGTCCTCGAGTGTCTGCTGGAATGGGAGGACAAGTTGGCTGCCGCGGCTGGCAGGTGAAGCAGACATGCACATGTCTAGCTTTTCTCCATCCACAACGCACTTCATCTTCATCGTCATACCGAGGACTTGCCATCATGTCGCTATGGCTTCCCCAGCTTGGTGCCGTGGGAAGAATTGTCCAGCTAACAATTGACAACAACACTTCGCCACCGATGCCGGGCGGCGTGTTTGACTTCGGCACGCACGCTTGTCTCGTCACGGACGTGTTTGTTTGTTCTCAAATCGCTCAGTATTGCCCTACCCTCCTCAAGTAGCCTGATCTGGCCCAGGCCGGCCATCAAGCCATTTGCTCATGTACGGCCCGTCAAGCCAGTATCCGAGCTTGGCGTAATAACTCCTCACACCGACACCAGAAATGACACTAATCTTCTCACTGCCGTGCTCATCCCTTGCGATCCGCTCAGCCTCTTCCATAAGGAGCGTCCCGAACCCCTGGTGTTGAAACTTTTTCGGATCTCTGGCGTGAACTGGCACAGCAGTGCCGTACACGTGCAGTTCTCTGACGAGACTGGTCGGCTGCCCCACCAGCTCCTCCCGGAACGTATACTTCTCAGTACACTTGCGCAACCGCAGCAAGGCAACCAAGATATCCTGCTTAGGGTCCTCGTACGCAAGGAAGGTCTCCCATCCACCGTTGGCCGTGTAGTCTCGTCGTACAAGCTCGATCTGGTTGGGTCGAATCTTGTTCTTCACCTCGTTCACACCGACTTCGCGCGTCCGCACGTCTCGACATGTTGTGCCGAAGTCCTTCATTCTCGCCAACGCCAGTTCTCGCAGATTACCGTTCTCGACTCCTGACGTGACCAGAGGCATAGGGATATCTCTCTGAACACGATAAATACGGGTCCACGGCGGAATCAGCGCCAGAATTCTCGCGACAAGGTCGATCAACCCGTTTGGCGTGTAGTTCTGGTAACGACCAGTGCGCCACAGCTCGTAGAGGCCGGTTCCTCTGATAACAAGTGTTGGGTAGATCTTGAGACCGTCTGTACGAAACGCAGGGTTCTCAAAGTATTCTCTGAACTGGTCCAGGTCTCTCTCCATGCCCACGTTGGGCAGGTCTGGCATCATGTGGCTGACCACCTTAAAGCCGGCGTCTTTGGCTAGGCAGAATGTTTCAGCGACGGCGGCAACAGTGTGTCCACGGTTCGTATCTCTGGCGACATCTTCGTAAAGTGACTGCACACCAATCTCCAGTCTCGTACAGCCATACCGCAGCATGTCCGACAAATGTGGCTGCCAGCAGTAGTCTGGTCTCGTCTCGATCGTGATTCCGACACACTTAATGTTGCTCATCTCGCTAGCTTCCACCGCTTCGTCGACGTTCGAGGTCTGGTATCCGCTGAGGGCGTTGTGTAGTTGCGCAATGAAATCCTCTCTGTATGGGACGGGGAGAGACATGAAAGTGCCGCCCATGATGATATACTCCACCTTGTCAACTGAGTGACCTAGTGACTTGAGCTGGTCAACGCGACCGCGGGCCTGCTCGAAGGGGTCATATCGTGCTCGGATGGCTCGCATCGATGTAGGTTCGTATCCGGTGTAGGACTGTGTGCTGTACTCGAAATCGGAGTCCGGTCCGCCTGGGCAGTAGACGCAAATATTTCCCGTGTATGCAATGTGCGGGCATCTGTGAGGCTTGCACATCACTGCCACTACCGCAATACCAGATGACGTTCCTATGCGAAAAGTTAGACTTGCGCCCTGCCGAAACAATTTTTCTGAAAGAAAACGTACGAATCGGCTTCGCAATGAGCTTCGGCAAGATATACTTCTTGTAGTGCTCAGGAATAGCAGCAATGATGGCCGTCAAGGGGGGAATGTTGGCTAGCTTGTGCTTCCTGGCAAACTTGTTGCGCAAGGCGTTTAGGTTGAGATCCTTGTGGGGCGCTTTGGGGTCTCGAACGGTCTCATGGTCTTCAATCAGGGCGTTTGCAATATCTGCGCAGCATCGAAGGAAGCGCTCGTTCTCGGGTGGAAGGTTATCGTTCTTGGAACGCGCCTTGGTGACGGTGGCGGTTGTAGTCGCCATATTGATTACTTGAGGTATGATCCTGTTTTCTTTGGTCCTGAATCGTTCTGTAGACGGCAGAATTTAGATCAGATCTATTCCCTGTCGCAACTCGCAACTCCGCTCAGTTGGTATCGTAGTTTCAGGAGGAGTCACACTTGGAGTGCGTCCAGACGTCGTTCAACTCTTGCCTCGAATTTTTGGAGGAACCATCAAATGCAGGTTGCGGGATGGGATGGTGGGGTAATCAGCCACACCCTCCATTTTCCATGGTCTTGGAGCAACGCCACATCTCAAGGGCCCATAAGATTCTGATGCATGGCGGGGCTGGTGCCAGCTTCCACGGCTGTCAACACTCGTGCTGATTGCCGCGGTCTCAATTGGTCCGGCCGGATCATCGAGGTAACCGAGATGGTGCGGGTTTTCCCGGGCTGCCGGGCCTGTGGCTCGCGCTGCAGACCCGGTTGTCTCGCAGAGAGCTCGGTTCAAGTTTTGCTTGGGAGCATTTCCAGTTCGACTCGACCCTTCTTTTTCGGCAAGTGACGTGAATTCCATTTGCTCTTGCAGCTGTCTTCTATTTTTCGATTAGCCGCAACACTCCCCAAAGCCTCACACCCCTCCAACAGAAAAAAAGGACATTTCCGCTCCTTTTTTTTTTTCTCTTATACCCCCTTTTGAAACTTAATTGGCGGAGTGTTTTGCGCTTTCGTCTGTCTCCCTTCTTTTTCCCACGGTTTTCGACCAAAACAAAACACAACACATACAACATGTCCTTCTCGAGACAGATCCGCCCGGCGGGCAAGCTGTTGAACCAGGCCGCGAAGCGTGCCTACAGCTCCTCCAACTCCCCTTACTCCAACACCATCAACAACCTGCGCATCAACGGCGACACCAAGGTTCTTTTCCAGGGCTTCACTGGCAAGCAGGGAACGTAAGTGATGTGTTACTCCTGTTATCTTGCTCCGAGAACCGAGGACCGAAACCCCCCGCGACCCCCTGGCTGAGTTTGAGGACGTGTTGATCTGGCAACGATTGGATCTTTTGTGCTATGTATCAGGCCATCGTAGCTAACTCGTCGACACGAACAGCTTCCACGCGCAACAGGCTATCGAGTACGGTACGCGATCATATCCGAGGCGATTGCGCAGATTAGGCGCGCAGAGTTGTTGGACATCTCGAGACTGATAAACACGGGCTTGTAGGCACCAAGGTCGTCGGTGGAACGAACCCCAAGAAGGCTGGCCAGGAGCACCTCGGTCTCCCCGTTTTTGGCAACGTCAGCGAGGCCGTTAAGGAGACTGGCGCCAATGCCACCGCCATCTTTGTTCCGTACGTTATCTGCGATATCGACCCTTCTTACCAACATACATGTTGACCAAATAACAGCCCGCCTCTGGCCGCCGCCGGTATCGAGGAGGCCATCTCCGCCGAGATCCCCCTCGTCGTCTGCATTACTGAGGGCATCCCTCAGCACGGTACGCCTTCTGCCTCGTGGCCGCAGATGACTCCCAATACTTACAAGCGCGGTTCACAGACATGGTGCGCATCACCAACATGCTGAAGACGCAAAGCAAGACGCGCCTCGTTGGCCCCAACTGCCCCGGCATCATCGCCCCCGGCCAGTGCAAGATCGGTATCATGCCCGGCTTCATCCACAAGCGCGGCCGCATCGGTATCGTCTCCCGCTCCGGCACCCTCACCTACGAGGCCGTCAACCAGACCACCCAGGCCGGCCTCGGCCAGTCCCTCGTCGTCGGTATCGGCGGTGACCCCTTCAGCGGCACCAACTTCATCGACTGTCTGAAGGTCTTCCTCGAGGACAGCGAGACGGACGGTATCATCATGATCGGCGAGATCGGCGGTTCCGCCGAGGAGGACGCCGCCGACTTCCTCCGCGCCAACAACACCGTCAACGGCGGCAAGCCCGTCGTCAGCTTCATCGCCGGTATCTCCGCTCCCCCCGGCCGTCGCATGGGTCACGCTGGTGCCATCGTCTCCGGCGGCAAGGGTGGTGCCGACTCCAAGATCTCTGCCCTCCAGTCCGCTGGCGTCATCGTCGAGCCTTCCCCGGCCAGCCTCGGCAAGGCCCTCTACGACGAGTTTGTCCGCCGCGACCTGCTGTAAAAAGCGCCTTCTTCCCCCGACCCGGCGTCCTACCTGGTAAAGAGGAGGACTTAGCTGCTGTGTATGTAACATGTTAAAGAGACTCTGGTGAAAGTGCGTGTGGTCGACAGGTGTGCATTTCGGCGTGGAGGAAACCGAGGCGGTTCCTTTTGCATCTTGTGTGTGTGCTTTATGTGTGTTTGAACATATTGCCCCGATAGCCTGGTAGACTGGAAGGTGGGCAAGACTGGGCAAGCAGACAATTGGAGGTCGAGATCCCCTCGAATTCGAAGTAGAAGGAATATCGCGGGCTTCCCCCACCACTTTTTATATCTCGGGTTCAGAAAGCTTTTAAAGAATTTACCGCGACCACATTACCCACCTTTTGCTTTTGATTCGCCCCGTTGGCGTTGTCTCGGTATGTCGGACCCTGTTGTGGTACAACTCCCCATGCATTCCCGAGCAAAACAGCAAGGGTCCCGTCACCAAACGCCGAGGGGCCGTCGGTTGCGGCCCAAGAAAAGAGGGACCAAAGACCGGAGGAACGGATGTTGTATCAAGATGACATCCGGGTCTGGTTTGGTCGAGGAAACCAGCTATAAATTTCGACAAAGACAATATATGACGACACTACCTAGCAAGAGATTTAACGAAGCAGACTTAATCCCAGACGCCTCTAACGCCGCTGTCCGCCCGTAATGCAGAGCTGTTGAAAGCACAATCGAGGGGGGAAAAAAAAAAAAAAAAAAAAAAGGCCCAGAGCGGGAAAAAAGAAAGAGAAGAAACAAAAGAAGAATACCCGTGCCCATCTGATCCGTGCCTGCGCTATACCCGACCGAACCTTCGAAACATGCTGTCAATGCTGTCAGGCGTATGCAGTAAATCCTCTTACGGTGTTGCAAACCTTCCAACATCCTTGGGGCCATGTACTTCCAAACGATCCAAGCCCATGACGCTGCACAGCCCCAGTCAGTTTTCCCCCAAGATATGCCCCCGTTCTAAATGGTAACTCCTAGCTTGATGCATTGTCGGCCCGCAGTCCTCTCCGTCTGCTGTATGTTTGACGCCTTTCCCGTTGATAGCCATTGCCGTCGTATTGCTGACGGAGTGGGTGCCTATTGCTCGCCGAGGAGCCGAGCTGTGATGTCGCCCATGTATGCTTCTTCCAGCACGTAGTCTTCGCCCCCTCTACGGTCAATGCCCACGAAGAGGAAAGCATCCACGACAGCATCGACCTCGAAACCCATGTTGACAAAACGGTCGACAAGATCCTTGTTGTAGCCTTGATACCTGGTCTCTTGTCAGTCTGGATCCCATCCGGGGTCTATGCATATGCTATGCTGCCGGCGTCCGAGGAACACCCACCTGGTGCTATCGTCAGCCTTGGCCTCGGCCGACGCCTCCTTCTTCCATTGAGAGGCATCGAAATCATCCGACGGAGCTCCGGCATACTTGATGGCCCACTCATGAGCCTTTCTCGCGAAGGACTCGGGATTCTCGGTCATCATCTTGGCGACTTCGGCGTCCTGCGGGTCTTTGGGGTTCGGGCACTCGAGAAGCATTCGCAGGGAGAGAAGAGCAGTCTTGATGGTCTGGACGGGAGACCAGCCGCTACCTAGAGTATCGAGGCAGATTGCGCCCTGGTGTGGTCAGCGCCGTGCTTAGCGAAGACTGGGGAGAGATTGGGAGGAAGGGTCGTTGACCAGGGCAAGGCCGTGTCAGGTCATGCAGACGTACAGTTTGACTGCTGATGTTGGGGTGCCAGATTTTGGTGTCGAACTTGATGACGGGTGACTTGAAGGGGTACGTGTCTGGAATCTTGATGTCGACTTGGTACTGACCACCGGCGTAAGGCGTGCCGGGAGGTGCGGGAAAGGATCCCTTGAGGTGCAGTAAGTTGGATTCGTCGATAGGGGCCGCGTAGACGCCCGAGTTGTCCTTGTCTGCCCTTATGTCCATCAACTCCTTCGCGATGCGCCTCTCTTTGGGGGTAGTCATGATGTTGGGCGATTTCGGGGTGTTGTGTGCTTGTGGAGAGTGGAAGGAATCCTGTTGAGTCCGGGCGACGGTTTTTTCCTTTAAGCGTAACTTTTGCAAGTAATATAGGAGTATTAATATTTCGCTAACGCTCCGGTCGTTTAGCAGAGGAGGTTTTCTATCTGTGAGCCAGCAGTACAGGCGGGGAAAGTCAAGTCTGGTCGGGAGTTTGTTCTGGGAGGAGCTGATTTTAGTGCCCCTCAGGTCGAAAGATGATGCTGGAATGGTCTGTGCAGAGACACTAGTTTAGCGTCCTCGAACTGTCAGGGCCGCCTGGAAGGGGGTGACCTGGGAGGGGCTTGGCCAGCTGGGGGTGAAGCGGCACACAGGTAGGTGGATGAGGCGGGGTTGGATTTAAGGTGAGGAGGCGCAAAGAAACGCACTCTTGTCCCATCCCTGTTCGTCATAAGTTTCTCACCTATGCTACATAGGGTAGTAACTCATGGAGGGTTTGTTCGTAGTCACTCATGTCAACAGATGAACATCGTACGTGATGATTCTGTTTCTGATGCATCTTAGCTTATGACTGTGATTGCAACTAGATAGGTAGGACAATGATGAAGCGCAATACCCATTCCACAAACCAAAATCAGGATACACCAGGCCTGTTATGGGGTCTGGGCGGCTATTGTTGGATTCATCAAATATGCGAATGGCCCTAAGCACCTCATGGCTCAAAGCAAGATCTCCATACGTCCGTTCAAGCTTCTCCCCTCTGTTTTTTTCCCGGAAAACTGGTAGATTTGGTCCTAAGACTTATCTCGCTGTACATGAAGACTGTCTGGTTGAGGATTTGGGGATTCGCGACGATCCCAGTGGCATGACAACCTACAATCACGAAAACCGGCCCGGGCGAACGTGACGTTGCCGTCGGCACCAAGAGGGTTTCCGGGATATTTGTAAGAGTTGGCGTACTCTACTTAAGCGAATAGAGCGCGAAAAACACAATCCAATACCACCATCCAGCATCGGTATAGGGATGAGGCAAATAGATCTTGAGAATGTGGCTTAGAGCATCCTCTTCCTGTATCTGAGCTAGCAAAGCCGCCGCGCAGTTTGCTACTCAAAGAAGGTCTGATAGAGCTTACCTTTACGTAGAGGTCAACAACGCCGCGTAGAATAATTTCCAGCAGTGCAAACTGGTTGAGTCGTTTGATGTCAGCGGCTGTGAGCGCGTTGACGAGCGAGATTTCGTCGGGAAGATCAGTAGATACGAGAGACAAAATGAGCACATCGACTCTCCGGGAAGTACCCACACGAGATGCTCCTGTGGCCCGGTCAAGTCGGCCGAGATAACGGTGACCGCCCGTTGCCTGAGTGTCGTTTATGCCAGCCTTTCAATTACTTCTGGACGAGCCAGGGCGGCGTTGACGTTCTAATTTGGAAGTCTTTTCATGTCTTCTCTGAAAATGCAAGTCTTCTGTTCTTGTCAAGTCCTCGCTTTTCACATACAAAGTTGGCCGCAGTTGACTCCTGGCAATTTGTTTATGTCAAGATATGGAAATCTCCTTCTTCTGGATTTTAGGATACGGCGCCTAACTCGTGGTAATTTTAATGGCCCCGTCTTGTTTCCGCACTCAAGGGCTAGTTTTTCGCTGGGACTCGACTTCGCAAAGGTTAGATCGAGGGAGCGGAAATGCAGGACAGGACCCTCCACCGCAGGCCCTCTTACAAATGACAAAAGCGACGGAATCGCTGTATCCGGAACGATTTAACAAAACTGGTTAGCCTTCGACGCTTGTCGTCGCCTTTACCTAGGTAGTCGTGGGAAATCGGACCAAGTATACCGACAGGTGAATAGTTTCAAGCAGTCCAACTGACAGCAGACGCAGTCACTCACGTGCAGCATCTTCACCGGCCAGACACGAATGGAGAGGCTGCTTTCGATGTGGTCGATTGATGCTTGAAGTGATCAGTGGGGTAAGCAGCCGGCGAGCAGACGGAGTCAAAGTTCTTACTGTTAGCGTAAGCGACTTGGCTACCAAAGTTCAGAAATCAATTCTGCATCATCAGCTTCCCACGCAATAAAGAGGCGACGGAAAGAATTGCCCTATAAGCGCAAAAAAAAAAAAAAAAGTTCATTGAAAGATTCTTCCACCTCATGCCCTCACTGCGTTCCTTGATCTCGATATTGTTGGATTTTTTCCATGTAATACGACAAGCCGTACAATTGACGATCCAACCTCTCGACCCACTGAAAGCGAGTTATGACTGCAGCCCTCCTTTGGCATATCTTGTATTGAAACTCCGAAGCGCTGATTGAACTGGCAGAGGCACGGGTATGGAAAAAGGCATTGATGAAGATCGAAATAAGATGACGAAACAAACCTGGATAAGTTGCGCCTAACACGAGAGGTTATGCAGTGCATGCTACTACTTTGGACTAATAATTCGGCACACTGATCTGTGCGCAGCAGATACTCGGACAAGCACTGTTGGGGGAACACACCGATTTCACCACCATCCAGATCTTTTTCATGCCACAAAAAATAAGAAAATNAAAGAGAGAGAGAGAGAGAGAGAGAGAGAGAGAGAGAGAGAGAGAGAGAGAGAGAGAGAGAAACATGGTGCTCTATGTATAGACAAATTCCAGGAATTTTTAAATACCAGCAGGGCGGAAGACTAGTTCAAACAGGAGCAGTCAAAAACATGCGAGAGGCTTCGAAGCTGGATTCGCCTTCAGCAGCGTTAGGGGGCCCTCGAGCCAGTGTTCAAGCAACGTTTGTTACTCAGGCAGAGCTAACAGCCTTTTCTAATCGTCATAATAACTGCAGACCTTGGAAGACCAAATTGACTTTATCATTACCGTTTACAAGGGGTTGTTTCACTTGACGATTTTTTGAAAAATATATATACTAATATATATATACTAATATATATGTATATATCTATGTNTAACTATATGTATATGTACAAACCCCTATTTTTTTTTTTTTTTGAAATACAGGAAAGTCGTGCTTCTTATCACGCAGGCTGTGAGCAATTGATACGCGTCTTCGGCAGTAATCATCTCCTCGAAGTGGTCGGAGAGGTCTAGAAGACCACTTCCGGAAGACGTTTAGCCCCCCAGGCAAGTCTCCACATCTTGTACTGCACGGTTGCAACACTTCTGAAGACCTGTTGAAGTTTATAACCAATTCATGCTTAATCCTCCGGAACGACAAACAAAATTCTGTGGCAAAGAGATAAGGAACGGGACAAGTCAATCAAGTAGCACTTGTCCACGTCTTGTGTGATATGCCACTGTGATGGGCCGGGATGATGTCTTTGGCCGGTCATGGACAGCATTCCGGACCCTCGAAGATTGACGTCTGGAGCAGTTTTGGTGCCGTTTGCATAGGTGTGCGCAACCGCCTCCGAGCAGCTATGGGGTGCCGCAGGGAGAAAGTGCTCGCATGTACGCCGTAAGTCGCATGCCCATGTTTGGGGCCTCGCGAAGCCTTAATCCATGCGATGATGCTAGGTTTGACTGGTCCGACCTGATGCAAAATAGCAACCACATCTAACATTCAACACTGTGGATACTTACTTCAGCACGAGCTTCAACCGATCGGCGCTACTGACCGCGAGGGTCGCTTGCACTCCGCTCGGGATGCGGGCGATCAACGCACTTTCCTGACGGAGCCGTACAAATCGCTGAGCCAGACGACTCCAATCCTAGGGTCATGTCACAAAGTCTTAGCAAACCTCGGCGATGCAGCATCTGCGTCCTCGTTCAGCCTTGAGATGCATCAGTCCAAGGTCACACTTCAACCTGCCCGTGCTAAGATGTTGTGCAGGGTCTCGCCGAATAAGCTGAAACGTTTAAACTGAAAAGTATTCCCGGGGTTGTCTTTACGCGAATCCAGCATGTGGATTACGAGCGTCCGTACGAGGGAAGACCACTTGGATGCGTCGATCACAGCGATGTGTTCAAGCTAGATAGGCTACGCAAGTCGCATGTGGTGCTTTTGACACTCCTGAAGATGACGCGGTGATGGGTGGTGGACAGACGCGGCGTACAAGAGCCACCGTTCATCATGTCCCTCGTTGCACCTCAAAAACCGTGCAGGTTTACGTCCTGTCGTGTGGTCGCTAGAAACCTAAGCGACGTTGTGGTTTACTGTGGAATCGGGCGTTGGACGGCTTTTGGCGCACATCATCATCTTCTCAAGGCCTTTCGGCTGCTTCTGTATACTTTTGGCCGCACCAGCCTGGCCAGACCAGAAGACCCCGCAGGGCAGACCAACACAGCAAGGCAACTTCGCAGGAAGGGCGCTTTGGAAGCACGGGCCTGCTACGGGGGCGCCATTTGCGCCTTAATTCACGGGTAGTCCAAGGAATTCTTATCATCTTCGACGAGACAGCGCGTCGTTGACCAAATCACGCCGCGTAACGATGGGACGGCCACGAAATCATCGCCTCGTCAGCATCCCCCTGTTTGCGCATCTCGCCTGAATTGTCGTGCGATGTGTTTTTGTTGACACTTTATACATTGCAGAGCCATGAACACGCCCTCGGGGAACGCCATCTATCAGTTGGCTGCTACTTTTAGCTCAACCAGTGCGCGTTCAAGGGGGTTTTTCTACTTCGTTTTCGTTCCCCCTTTTTTTTTTTTTTTTTTTTTTTTGCTCTCGATATAATGGTGTGGGACGCCGTCGGTGATAGCCAGTTGGTATTAGACACGGTAATGGTGGTGTTAATTGCGACATCACAAAGCTTGTAGGCCAAGCAGCGCCAAGTACATGCCCTGTCAGTCAAACACCGGTCTGCCTGACGCCCCCTTTTGCTCCCAACAATAAAGGTATGCCCGGGCCGTTAGGTGCTGTGGGGCCGGCTGGGAATAAACCAGGGCCAGCCGGGTGTTGAGTTTTGGAAGTAAGGCTTTCAAGGCCATCGACCGGTAGGGTTGGTTCATCGGACGAGCCGGGTTGACAATGATGCTATCTGCCTTACCATGAGCACGCATGGCATGGCCCGGCTGGTCCAACCCCCGAAATTACAGGACGATATTACGTCGGAAAAGTTGCCGTTCCCTTCCACTCAACACAGACCGTCCCTCCACGTTGTGAGTGTTGATATTCCTCGGACGCGAAATTTCGAAATGGTTGACCCATCAATTGCTCCCAACGGAGTGGTAGGAAGAAAGCAGCATGGTTTCCTTTCAATGTATACTTTTTTTTGGCTAGGCGCCTTCACTTAGCTGGGAGGACAATAATGTGGCGGCGGCGGTCTCGAGGATGGTGGTTTTCTCACGGACGGCATAAGCCACCTCCCCTAGCGACAAGCAACAACACATCAGGACAAATTCCGCGACAGAAGGCAAATAACCTACCAAAGGGTCAAAAGTTTCACGTCTTTTTTCCAAGCAAAAATATAACAAGAGCGGATAGATAACCAGCCAATTTACCAGTCGCCAAACACTTCCTCCTCTTCCTCCATCTTCGTCTTTACGGGGTCTCCGTTAGCCAAGACCTCGATCTCAACATCCACAAATACATCACTTCCATCTGCCGCCTCCTTTATACGGCTGCTAATGGCTTGGCCCAGGGCTCGCTTCATCGCATCGAACTGATCTTCCCGCCCCCGGTAAACCAAAAACTCCATCTTGACCCCATGGATAACCAACAAGAACTGGAGACACGTCGCATGGTATGCCTCGAGATCGACGGGCACATCGCTCCAGAACTGCGGGAGCTTCTTGCCTCGAAGGCCTCCTCTGGGGATCCACAGTCTGATTTGACGGCTTGGGTGACTGGTGACCACACGGTAAGTGAATGTGACCTGTGGTGAGCCGCCAGGGGCAGCCTGAGGCGTGCTCTTGTTTCCTTCTGGCTTGCCACCGGTCCCCCCTCGATCAACGTCGACAGCCACTGGCGTGTGGCCAGCAGGAACAGACCCTAACACAGAAGGCTCAGAGATTTTGGATGCTGTGGCGGAGCGGTCTGGAGATTCGGCAGCTGCTTCAGTGTGGTCGACCTGTGCACCATTGGCCATTCTGTCGCTAGTAGCTCCAGTGCCTTGGACCGGCGAATTGCCCGCCAAGTGCTCAGGATTTTCAAGCCCGCCGTCTGTGAGACCATCTTCGATGACGACTTCGACTGTCGGCCTGTGGTAGGTGACCGTGGATGAGCGCCCGGACGCGATATTGAGTCCGGTTGCCGCTCCCTCATTGGCGTTCGGTGGACTAGTCGTGCGTGTGGGAGGCCAAATGAGATTGTCTAAGCTTTCGTCCCTATCAGAGTATGATTTTTGGAATCTCTTTCTTTTTCGGGGAGATTCTCGCCGACTGGCTTGTTCTTCAGAAGACAATCTGTCATTCCTTGATGCTGAGTCGGAGCCGTCAGAGGGCGTGTCCCTCACGACACACGGCCGTTCTGACGTTCCCATGTCTGCCTCGGGAGCCGGTCCTCGACGATCGTTGCCGAGGAATGATGGTATGGGACCGAAACCTTGATGGTCCTGACACGGAATCAGATGACGTGGACGCATGTTGGGCAAAATGAGCAAGTACACTTACGAATGGGTTCCGGGAGCCCAGCTCGGGGCTCTGCGGCGCGCAGTAGAGATCACGAATTGAAGCTCGCTGGTCGGCCAAACTTGACTGCGTTCTCAACGGGGTAGGTTCGGTGTTGTTCATGTCCGCCGTGTTTTGACGAGAAGCGGAGGTAGTAGCCGTCGTTGGCCTGCATTTTTTTTTTTTTTTTACGTGAGAAAAGGCTTGATAAGTAAGATCATTGCTATAGCTCCATACCTGGGGTTGCGAGGGACTTCGGCGTTGTTTTTCCCTGAAGACTCATTGTTGGGGCCGCCCTCATCCATCGAGACGTCAGGCCCAAGTTCTTCATCGTTGTTCGCGCCGTTGTTGACGTTCGTCTTGCATTTGTTCTTCTTATACCTTGTGTTCCGATCTTCCTGTATGTTAAGTCGCCAAATAAACTGTTTCATGAATCGTTTGATCCTATTGTAGTTAGGACCGAGACAAGCGGCTTCGAGGAATGTTTTCAAACGACTCACTTGGCACGGTCAGAAGAGTATTTCAACCTGTTGAAGAATTTCGACTCTTTGTCATCTGGCCAAAACTGAGGCCCGTGTCCATGATGGTCGAGGAAGGCCGTAACCATCTCAGAGAGAGCGGTCTTGTGGTCGCGGGATTTCCAGTCGAGCAGACTGCTACCGTCCAAGCCTTGACTGCTAACGAACATCTTCCGAAAGCCATGAAGGCTCTGGGAGAATGCCTTGTAATGGTGCGTCTTCGCGTCGCCATAGCCCAGCTCCAGTCGGAGTCTAGAGATGGAAGGGACAGGCGCTCTGTTTTTTCGAGGAGGCATGATTGGCACAAGATTTGTGAAGCAACGAGGTCTGGCGAAGGAAAAGGAGAGATCAAAAGAGAAAGCCAGGAATTAAGGGGAAGGCGGCTTCCCCCTATCAACCAAACCCCCCATGTCCATCAATCAGTGTCCTTTAATAACAACGCGCTCAGCTGTCATGGGTGGGAGCAATTTTTAGACAGGCCGTATGCTTCATAGATATGGCCAAGTTATTCTGATTGGGCAAGGAGCCAACTGGCGGTCTGAAGGTTGGACTGGGCAGCGGCACAGTAGTCAACCTCCTACTGCTGCCTGCGACGTGCAATCTTCCCCGGACTGGCGTTACAAGCATTCATTTCTGTGACGACAGCCTGCAGGATTCTTGGATCAGGAAAGCTGCCCGAGACGAAGCACAAAGAAAGGGGGAACCACCCGGCATAGAACGCGAGTCTGTGTACGTGCGCTTGCTCTTGTGTCCTTTTTTTTTCTTTTCCTCCTCTCAGAGGTGCTGGTTAGGTTCTCCTATAAATTCATCACGCGTCCGGCCAACGAATCTTGTAGTTCCTCAGACTTTTCCCTTCATCACCATCAGCAGCCTTGGTTCCGATCCCAAGCCGAACGATTACCTGGCTCTCGCCCTCTCTTTATCATTTTAGATATGGAAACTGCACCTGCATCCGCCGCACATGCACCTGCTGCACCCGCACCTGTTGCACCGCGCCGTCGACTCAAACCCGGGAAAGACCGATATTTCATACGGGACGCGGACGGAAACCTTTACGAGTGGAGCATCGATAAGCCCATAGAACTTAAGACAGCAGTTGGACTTCCCAACCCTCCTATCGCACAGCACGAGCTAACTAGTATTTGAGAAATGGAAACTGACCGTCAAATGTCCTGAGACCGTCAAACGTTCTGACACCGAAGCCGAAGCCGAATCAGACGAATCTTGAGGGACATTGAGGTTCTACCTTCCGGTGGATAGAAGAGATTTCCATCAGAAGACTGCCTCGGCATCGATAATTGTTGTTCTTCTACAACCAATCATTGTTCTGTTGGCCGGAAATGTGTCTGGGTTTATTGCATTAAGGGTATGTAAATATATAAGACTATTGGATGGTACTCTATGCATTACGACCAAACGATGCTATCCTTCTGGTTCTTTAAGAAGGTCGTCTGAAAACTGTCGTTTTCGGTAGGACTTCAAAATCTATCCACTCTATTCAACTTTGTCTACACCGTGCGGGCAACTTTATTTAGAAATACTTTCCGACTACGATAATTCATATAGTAAACGTAATTCAATTTCAATGTCCCTTCATAGAGACTTGATTGTAGGTCGGTAAGGAATTAAAGATTGAAGTTCTTGGTGTCTTACACTTACGTAATGCGAAAAAAACTCTCTGCCGAATGACAGATTGCTTGCGACAATAGACCGCTCATTTTGGACATGTTTTTCCCTAATTAACACCGTCCTATAGAATTTCTCTAGCCTTCCTGACATCCTAGTCACCAATCTTTCAAATTCGGCATATTACACACTATATTGCTGAGTACTCTCAACACCATGGGGAACAGCACCTAGTGACATCTGATATCCAAGCAACATCTAAGAAACAAAAACAAGGGTTTTCAATTCAGGAAGCAATATATACGAAATATTCCACTCAACCCGTGTTTAGGTAGCGAAAAAAAAGTTACAATGTTGCGTACGGTAGCAGCCTATGTGTTGATTGCATATTCAGCCTTGTCCTTAAGTTGCTATTTCTGACTTGCTACTTTGCTAGTGCGCTCCTGCTCGTACTTACTTTCTGTAAGAGAGGTCGTACGGGAATCAAATAGAGACCTTTCAGCTGCAATCAATGTAGCTATTTTAACGATGGAAAAGATAAAGTAGTAGCCTGTTATAGCTATAATACCTTCCCTTGAAATCTAATAAAGTAAATATGTCGGATTAAAAAGTCGGAATATCGCTGTGGTAAGTGGTGTGGCAGCCCGTGGCGGCAGCGCACGTGATAGGCCTCCTTCTGTTTGATACACCTCCCGCGGCTTCTGCCAGGCCTAAGATGCTTCCCTTCTACACATCATCAATGGTCAACCGAACTCCTACAGTTATTACGTCCAAATACGCGATATAGCTGTGTTTTCACCCTGCGAAACCAACAAAACCATTTATACATCTTTAGAGCAAGTGCTCAAAACACATAGCTATAGTAGGTTTTAATCGAGAATGGAGAGACATCCTTAGGAAATATCTATACAAATAAAATCTGTTTAAAAGTGAAATACCTTTATTTAAATATCCAGGATTTCTTTAAAATTTCGCTGGGAGATTTCTACTCTTACGCTGTTACGTTGTGGGCTAGAGGAGCTTCCTGGAGAGCACTAGGAAACGCAGATCCCATGTTGCGTACCGGAAATTATCTTACTGTCAATGATATGTTTGCCATCTCCCTTAAATCAATCTACATTGATTTTCTTTAGCTGTTGTAGCTAAGACTAAACCTTTCACAAAACAACATAGTGTCTCTTCGACATCCGGGTGGCCCAGGTGACTTGAAGCCTTCATTCAATGATGCAGCCGCTAGATGTCCAGACACTGATTTGGCAGGTCAGAAACTCATCCGAGTCAACGTCGCGGTAACTGAAACGAGTGTTGTGAACAGCCCAACAACTACTAATCGCAGGTCTGGTGATACAACCTTATTCACCCTGAAGAAGCTATCGCTATTAATACCTAAGCTGTATCGAAGCCGAATCTAGCCTTCTCAAAGTGTTGCTCATTTAGTATCAGATCATAACGGATGCACCGATGTCGCTCCTTGGGAGCGACCGAACGCAATTCCAGAGTAGTCCAAAAAAATTAGTAAATGACCTGGTATTTTCAAGACTGCTACCAATAATATTGATATAATAACCGTTCTGTGCACTGTCCCGGTTGATGTGTTGCAGTACAAATTGTTGGCAAAAAGGATCGTCTTACTTTGCCAAAGGCTGAGTTGTCTCTTGAAGCGCTCACACTCACACACTAGTCACTAGGTGACATACCTGACTAAGCTGAGATCATCTCACGTGACTCATCTTCAGCTCTTACCAGAAGCAGGCTAGCCCAAGCGGCGAGTGTCGCGTTCCTCTGGCGCCTGCCGTCCCCGGTCGCTCCTGCCCTTGCAGTGTGCCATGATTACCTACGCAAGCAGCAGCAGCCTTGCCTTGCTCCCCTGCGCTTCCACCTCCGTCTCTGGAACCCACCTCTATTCATCATCACCACAAGCTCATCTACGGGCACCGACGACTCACCGAATCAGGAATTTCCCTTCCTTTTATTGAAACAACACCGAACAGACGTCTACGTATTTCCCAGTGAGCTGTAGGGGCTCTCCGTGCCAAGATGGTGAGCTGCACTGCTGTCCTAACTGCAATGGCATCAACCTAACAGCTATGTAGGGTCAAAACCAATCAGGAATGGGTGGCGGAGGCGATGGAAAGGATGACAAGGACAAGAAGGTATGGCATTTCTATGAGAAAAATCGAGAATTGCTGACTGACTTTCGGTGCAGAAGGAGAAGCCCAAGTACGAGCCTCCACCACGCCCTACTACCAGAGTCGGCCGCAAGAAGAGAAAGGCTGCTGGCACCAGCGCCGCTGCAAAGCTCCCCGCCGTCTTCCCCACGAGCCGATGCAAACTCCGTCTATTACGAATGCAGAGAATCCACGATCACTTGATTCTCGAGGAGGAATACGTCGAAAACCAGGAGCGCCTTCGCAAGGCCAAGGCCGCCAAGGAAGGTGCCGCCGTCGGCCCGGAGGGCGATGTCGACCGCCTCGCCGATGAGCGTGGCCGTGTTGATGATATGCGTGGCAGTCCCATGGGTGTCGGTACTTTGGAGGAGATGATTGACGATGACCACGCAATCGTCAGTAGCACCACCGGCCCTGAGTACTACGTCAGCATTATGAGCTTCGTCGACAAGGACCTGTTGGAGCCCGGCGCCAGTGTTCTGCTTCATCACAAGAGCGTCAGCATTGTTGGTGTGCTGACCGATGATGCTGACCCGCTGGTCAGTGTGATGAAGTTGGACAAGGCACCGACGGAGTCATATGCCGATATTGGTGGTCTGGAGCAGCAGATTCAGGAAGTCAGAGAGTCGGTCGAGTTGCCTCTGTTGCATCCCGAGCTGTACGAGGAAATGGGTATCAAGCCGCCCAAGGGTGTCATTCTCTATGGTGCCCCGGGTACCGGAAAGACGCTGCTTGCCAAGGCAGTTGCCAACCAGACTTCTGCGACCTTCCTGCGTATAGTGGGAAGTGAGCTTATCCAGAAGTACCTTGGAGACGGTCCTCGTCTTGTTCGCCAGCTGTTCCAGGTATGCTTCCCGTTGCATGGCACGATTTCACCGCTAACAGTCATAGGTCGCCGGTGAGAACGCTCCCTCGATTGTGTTCATCGACGAAATCGATGCTATTGGCACGAAGCGTTATGACTCTACCTCGGGCGGTGAGCGCGAAGTCCAGAGAACCATGCTGGAACTCCTCAACCAGCTCGATGGTTTCGACGATCGTGGCGACGTCAAGGTCATTATGGCTACCAACAAGATCGAGTCTCTCGATCCGGCCTTGATTCGCCCCGGCCGTATCGACCGAAAGATTCTATTCGAGAACCCCGATCAGAACACCAAGCGCAAGATTTTCACCCTCCACACGTCCAAGATGTCGCTTAACGACGACGTCGACCTGGAGGAGTTCATCTCGCAAAAGGATGATCTCTCTGGTGCCGACATTAAGGCCATTTGCTCCGAGGCTGGTCTACTGGCCCTCCGTGAACGCCGTATGCGCGTGCAGATGGCTGATTTCCGGGCGGCCCGAGAGAGAGTCCTACGGACCAAGCAGGAGAGTGAGCCCGAGGGCTTGTACTTGTAGTTAGTGTATGACTGTACGGGGCTAGACGGTGATCACGATAGAAATAATGGCAAAACATGCCTAACTCTTGCTTGGCAGTTCTTGAATGCAACGGAGCTGGCCCTGTGTTCTTCGGAAGTCGTGATGCATGAATATAGTACCACATGCGGCCGCACTCTGAGAGGTTCCTGGGGACGGAGGAGAGCAAGATACTAGCGCAGGTCTATCCCTTGCGGAGGGACTCTTAAACCTGCCTTGCTCAAAAAGAGAAGTCGTTTGTAATATCAGGGCAGGCACGTGTGTTCTGCAATGCGGAGAACACTTAGCAAGACGTCACCAGCTATCCGCAGTCCAACGCAAGACGACGCTGCGCCCCGGGCGGGGGGTATGGCAGCATGATGACCCCAGGAAAGAATGTGTCTCTGATGGCAAGAGCCCTAGCGAACATGGCTATGCAGACGCAATCCAAAGTCCAGGCCCGGCCACTCTGTGTACTGGAGAAGTAAATAGCTTGCTTCACCATCCCTGTTATGTGCGGTTGCTTGAAACCAAGGAGATCCCAGCAGAGGACGCGAAGCTCCGAGACTCATCGGGCCTCCCCCGCATTTGGAAGCCAATGTGTTAGACGGAAAGCTTGTAAGATTTAGAAATTACAGATTACATCAATCGCCACAGTATGTGGTATCGTGTCAGTATGGCACTACAGAGGTGGGCAATCTAGGAAAACACGCCAACGGCTTCCCTCAGTCAAGCCAATAAGGAAAGATCCGCACACGCTTCATCGTACGCCTCATCTCGCGAAGCGAAGCCCACCCATTACATCAAAGGCGTGTGAACACAAAAGAAAGATAACCCGGCTCGACCTTATTGGATCAGCCGCAAAGCGCTCTCTTTCCTTTGCATCGCAGACGTCTCTTCCGCCCTACGCACACTCGAAACGCCACCCTCAACTCCACCATCCAACTCGTACGCTGGAGTCGAGTAGCGCGTGTACACTGGAGCAGGCTCTTCCTCCTCCTCCTCCTCTTGGAGCGGCGTCATGCGCCCCTGCTGGCCCATCAATTCGGCCTCATACGCGATATACGGATCAAAGGTGTACCGCCCTTCGAGCGCCATCAACGTCTGCCAAAGCGGCATCGATCCCTCGGGCCACTCCTCCTGCGTCTGCAAGATCTTCCTTGCCGACATTTTCCGGTCGTTGTACGCCACGCAGTTGCAATCCTGCCTGGCGAGGATGACCGTGCCGTCGATCTGCACGCCGGCCCACAGGCCGCGCGACTTCATGTAGCTCATCATCGGCCGGGAAGTCCTCGACGCCGCCGCCTCGACGCCGCCGCCGGTGCCGACGGGCCCGATGGTGATGGAGGCGCCGGTGCCCAGGGAGATGCGCGGGTGCGTGAATGCCGCGACCTGGGCGGCGGTGTTGAGGACGAGGACGCAGTCGTAGATGTCGAGGCCGAACATGAAGCCGGCGCCGAGGGTGGAGACGACGAAGGCGGAGGGCGGGGACCAGGTCCCGTCCGGGCGGCGGGCGACGACGATGCCGGAGCCGGCGGCGAGGGAGCCCATGTAGGCGCCCGCGCGGAGGGTGTTGAAGACGGCGAGGCCGGCGGCGGAGGCGAGGATCTGGGGCGGGATGGTGACGATCGACCGGGCGGTCAGGCCCAGGGGGTGGAGGGGCGCGTGGGACGTCGGGGGGTCGGGGGCGTAGGGGAGGTCGGTGAAGGCGTGGAGGATGCGAGCGGCCTTGGCGCACTCGCGCGCCATGGTCTGCGGGAAGAAGCCCTCGGCGCCGACGAGGTTCGCGGCCTTGTTTATGGGGACGCCAGCCGTCGTCGTCAGGCGGTGGAGGTGGGCCCCGAAGCCCTTCCCTGGAGGTTTGGGGGTTGACTTGTCCCGGTGGAGGGAGAGGCGGCGGGTGAGTGACGACCGGCCCGAGGACGAGGACGAGGAGTTTCGGGAGGATGGTGTGAGAGACTGCGTTTCTTGGTTGTGGTCTGGGTCGGGCTTGCGTTTGCGGAGGAGATGCATGATGGCGATTTGGTATAAGTGGTTCAGATGTAGTAAAAACTGCTTAGTTTCGTTTGATTATCTTGTCACGGTTGATTTTGTTCGCAAGTTTTCCTTTGAGGTTACATGCTTGTATCTGCTGTCCAAGAGGAGGACCAACACCCATCGCTTGGCTGGGCAGAACTCATGAGCTTGATATAGACCTCGTCCATCGGAGCACGTCTCATCTCACTCGAGAGCGATGTCAAGGATGGTTCCCGGCCACCATGCAAAGCGAGACCAGGATGACGCTGGATTCGCAACCGTGGGAGGGGAGGGGGGGCGCGGGGCATTGAAGACGCCTCGCCTTGCGATGTAGATCCAATATGGCATTCTGGACAAAGCCCGGTAGGCAAACGAACCAATGAGGGCTATCCTCCAGGCTTGAAGGTTTAGCTTATTCATGCCCACCGGAAATCTCGAGACCTGACGGCCATTCTTGAAAAGGCAGACTGGTCCGGCCGGACGGCTTAGGCAAAAGCAAAGTAGGGACGATAGACATAGAATGGGCGGGGAGAGTCCTTCGTCCCATGTCAACGACCAAGGCTTCTCGCTTCTTGGTTTACCCTCGTTTCACATGAAGGGTTGTTTAAGGCAATGGAAGAATGCTCAGTGTGGGATTGCGAGCTGAATCTCAATGTGCCTTTTATGTATGAAGGGGTGATACGGGACGTCGCGGTGGCGCAGCCTGTGAGTGGGCGAGATTGAGAGTTCGCAATGGGAGTTTTTGGTAATGTTCCACACGTAAGTGCTGTCGTCGTCGCCTTCACAGCGCCCCATGATGTTGGAAGATGTCATGTAAACCGCCAAAGCTTTGAAATCAAGCACCCAAAACTTTGGAAGATCGAGGATACAATGATAGGTGTTGCTACTTCATGTCAGTGGTCGTAGTTGGTGAGTGACTGGAACCTGGAGGAGGGGATCGGGAATGCGTCGCGTAATTGCTGTTGGTTGTCATGGAAGCAGGGTACGCGAATAGGTACATAGTATCAATCTTGTTGGCCTTCGCCAATCACAGTCTCTATGGCTCAGTCGGTAGAGCGTTGGTCTCATATTACTTCATCAATATGACTCGGTTGCTCAGGATCGGGATATCCAAAGGTCGCAAGTTCGAGCCTTGCTAGGGACATTCCTTATCTTTTTGACAAGGCTATTATTAGCCCAAATGACTGCGATTTGCCTCACGCTGATGCAGCGATTTCCTTCAATTTCTTTTGATTTTTCCCAAGTCGTATTGCAACATCCGCCAAGTCCTTGTACCTTGACCAACCCTAGGGGATGAAGTGCTCTGAAAGCCTGGCACGCACGACCCTTTCTTGTGCAGACCACCGGGTAACTTTAGATACCAGTCGCCGAGTAAATTACTTAGTAATCCGGGAGAAGAAACCCGTAAATGAGTTCCCTGACGCATATTCAGAAAAGTTGACTTAGATAGCAGGCTAATGACCTTGTGCTGATAAGGAGTCAAGAGCTTCTAGATGGCGTGTCTGGGCAAGGTGAGCGGCTTTGATGAGCGCAACGGTGAAAGACGACAAGTTCCCCGCCGAGACATCATGGCTATCGGGTCGTCGAAACTTGCACCTCGTGACGCAGCGTCTGAGAACTTCCTCCGAAAACCAAAGTCCTACTCCCTACAAAACGCAATCTTTCTTATCTCGATGATGTTGTAAGTCCTAAGTGGCGGCACACTACTATTTCAAACAGCACGTCGCAATACAGTGGGCCATATCTTGGCACCTGTTGGCCTGTAGCTGTTCAATCGGTTTTCAATCGACTCGCTTTTAGAGCTATTTGATGCCCAGACGTACAATGCGAGACTGCAGCCGTTCGTCAACCTTTTGGTCGAAATAGGACGAGGTCGGGTAAGTATGAAGGGCCGTTGACCTGTTTTCGTCCGAAGCTCAACACATGGTGACGATCTCCGGTGCATCGTGATGACGTGATTCTGAATCATGACCCGACGGTCCGTGTCTCTGATCTTCCGAGAGCGCAGGGAGCGCCGGAAAACCAAAAAGAAACGTAGTCTTACTCATCCTGGACCTATAGTACTCACGCCTATTCCGGGCCAGCGTCAATCATTCATAGCTAGTCGGGCTACTGATGCTGGTATACGACGCTGCTCAGGCGCATCCTGTAGCTGGTATTCAGCACCCGCCCAACATAGCAGCCGAAGCAAGGCCGACAGACGCATGAAGATGCTTCAATAACATGCCGAAGTGCAAAGACATCGTTAAAAGCAATTTCCCTACCGCAGGGGTTTCTTCACCCATCCTAGTCGTTCATGCTGGTGGCTCGCCTGACCTGAAATGATCCGCTCCAAAGTTGGCGGCGGGCAGCTCCGTTCTGGACAGAGTCTCGGGTGGAGGGGGCCTGCTTGGCTCGGCTTGCCGAATATCGACGCCCTCACGGATACACCGCAAAGGCCACTGGACCCACTCCCTCCAAGGCTCCTGGATGGCTTGGTCCAGAGCAGAGGCCACGTTGGCACCCCATCCCCGGAGATACCATAATTTTCGCTCAAACGCATTGACCAGCGCAGCGTAATACATGAGGATGACGAGAGCCATGGGGTGATTTTGGCTCATGAGCTCGAGGAAGGGCTGGGGTAGCGAGACGGCCCATCGCCAAACTAGACCGGTCCTATGCTGGGGTGTGGAGACGTTGGCGAAGGTAATCTTGAGGCCCTCGAGTGCGGACTGGCAGGTCGTCGTGTCATCTGAAGGCGCCATGCTGCGGGTGAGGTTAAGGAGGTCGTCGATTTTGGATGCGTAACCCCCACCCGTTCCCGGCTCAACGGCGCCTTGATAGAGCCAGCGTGCCAAAGGTCCGTTTGATATATAGCGGTGGGCGAACGGGAGCGTAAGAATGCTCTTTATGCCTGCGGGAATTGTGAGACGGCTTCGAAGACATGACTGAGAGAATTACCTTGCAAAAGGATGAAGGACTGAGCAACATCCCTGGACGTGATCGGGCCATGGGGCTTGGCGATGGAGTAGGTATTCAACAAAAAGATGCATATGGCATGAAGTACGTAGGCGTCGGCATTGCTCTCGCCAATCTCGGCCAGTCCAGGTGAGAACTTTTTCAACGAGATGTCCTGATGGCGTGCGGAGATGGTGTTGTATTTGTCGCTTTGGTCGGGGTTGAGGTATGAAAGATGGATAGCGGATAGGGCCAAGATGCCGTGGAGGAGGAAATCCTAAGCGGCTTAGCGGAGCGGGGCACTCGAATCGGATCTTACTCACATGGTTGAAGGCAATTTGTGGAACGGTCGTGGTCCAGAGATGAGCAAAGTCTGGGTTCTCAGAGAGCGTGTGAGACGTGTTCGAAGTGAAGTGATGCACCAGTTGCATGTCGGCGAGCCAGTCATCCGGTGAGATACCCTCGTGATCCCGAGACTCGTTTCGGGTTGATCCTGAGTAGTCCTCATACGCCGCCTCACTCTGGTGTAAGGCGTCCACCTCGGCGTTGAACTCTGACAATAAACCTTGAATTGCTGCGACCTTATCCTTTAAGGAGGATAATTGAGGTGACGGCTTTTCCCGCCAGCTGCCGTGGCGGCTACTGGTCGAGGCCTCCCCACAACTGCCCGGAGTTGCGGTGCTCGCAGCCTCTAGGGTCGGTTTGGGCGATTCGCTGACAGCTGGGAGTTGAGGCGCAAATGGCGTCAGAACAAGGCTGCACTTGACATCATGTCGTACGCAGTTGCGGCATGGGCGGTTTTCATCGCACTGTTTAGCGTCAGTAATTTCGAAGCCAAGGGTCCAAGTTGGTGGGCCTCACTCACCTTGACGCGGCGCTTCTTGCACTGCTGGCAGCCATTGCGAGACTTTTTGTGACCTATGCGGGTTCCTCTTACCGCACCCATCTGTTTTCTGCCATCGTTCTCAATCGCTTTCACTTCGTCCCTGAGCGAAGGAGGCTCTGCGGTTGGTGACACGCCGTTCATGGAAATGGGTTGATCGTTGCAGAGTGGAGATTAGAGTAATGAGAATTAAGAGCCCTTGTCCACCCGGAGCAAGGTATGTTGAAGGATTGTAGGGTATGGCGGGCGCTTGGACACAAGATAGTCCGCGATTCAAGATATCTGATCCCCAAGCCTGCGGCGTTCTCTCATACTGTTAGGCTGCATTAAGCATAACAGAGGGAACGCCAGACGTCGCACCGCCCGGGGTTCTGCGTCGCGATTCACGGGTCGGACCCCATGCACACACGGGTGTAGTGACAAGCCCCACGTAGCATGCAGGTGGTGGAGTGCTGGGGTAAATTTCGACCGAGATATAGCAGTATATGGGGACCAATGGGAAAGGTGGTTTCAAGAGGGATGTTTGTGTGTGATTGGGGATTGTATTATTCGGCCAAGAAATGACCCGACCAGAATTGTGCAGGTATGGTAGTTGTTGACGGATCGACGTTGGTGAGGTCCGGAGGGAAAGGGAGTTCGTCCAAGTGTGTCGGAGATAGGGCCGAGACCAACATAAACCCGGCTTTCTCGGGTCCAGCCGAAGTGGACACGTGACCAAGAATGTCATGATGGACTCTCCAATGAGGCCCGGAGCAAGAGACCGTTGGTTCAGGGCTACTACCATAGTACAACGTGTATGTAGCTTACTATGTAAGAGCACGGATCACTCCAGGTCGTGGCGCGTCGGAGGCCCAAGCTCCGGTTCTCTGTTGGCAGCTGAGCTGCGTTATGGCTTGTACACACAGTGCACATTGCATTCCAAGCCGTACCTCCAGACATCGGAGAGATTCAAGTCTCTTCAGTCTAACAAGGCCGACTCCCGCTGATGTTCTCGGGTGTGCAATGAAAGAGAAATGAAGTATGCATGCAGAGCCATCCCGTCAATTGAATGCGAAATTTCCTCGTGATAATACCTGGACATAGCCACATACTGGGCCTGGGGAAAGGGGCGAGAGGGAAGTAGAGAAGGAGGCGTCGCTGTAGGATGGCTGTGGCTGTAGCTCTTAGACTGTGTGGACCGAAAGGTACGTACTGTTCGAATATCCACTGAATGCCAGCAGCTGAAATGCAGGCACGACTCTCAGAATGCCTGATTTAATTACGACCTGCATGACGCGCTCGACGGAAGCGCAACTTCCCACGTTCCCTCAGGTACCTGGAGGCCTGGAGGAGGTATCGATTTTAGTGGAAAGCCCTAGCCTGCCTCCGTGATCGCAAGTCACTGAGAGTGTATGCGTTCTTCGAGTACCTTCGTGCCGCCTGTACTGAGCTGCCTCATTACGGTTCCTCGCGTCCCCCGGTCCCTCCGGATCTACGGTACCTTGCCTCGACCCCTCGCACGCGTGGCTTACTTCTTTTCTCCGTTCCATTGGATCGACCTTAGCGGACTTTGAGCTAAGCAGGTGCAACGTCAGCATTAAGCAAAGGCAGCCTCATCGCGACACGACTTGATCATTCCCTTTGGTCTTACTTCATCTTACCTACTGTACCTTCCTTAAGTCACTTGCACGTGTTCGTCACTCATCCGTCACCAAACCTGCGGCTTTCTGCCGGCAGATCCAACTCGGCTCGACCTCTGTCCCTTCCTGCGCCCGCTCCCGGTTCCAATCGACCGAAACCCCTCCTTCGCTCCTCCATTGCTTGCCATTGCATCCCTTGCCCGGAGGAAGAAGCTCGACGGCGGTTGCATAGATAAATGGCATATCCCTGACGACCCCGAACTAACTGGCTCCTTTGATCTACATCCTTTCTTCTTCTTTTACTTCTTCTTCAACAACTGGCCTTGGAGAGAATACTCCCCTGACGATAACCGAGACACGACACCCTTGCCCTCAATCATCCACAATGGCGCCGCAGAATAACTACAACGATATCAAGGCTTCGGCCAAGGATAATGCCGCTGGTGTGTACGCCTACGGGCAACGTCAGATTGACCGTGTCGTCAGCCGTGATACTCGTCAAAGGGCGTACAGCAACGTCTCCAACCTTGCCAAGGAGCAGCCGTTCCTCTTTGTATGTCGCCGCCACCCTGTATACCAACTTCAAGCCCATCAGCAGTCTTGGTCCTAACCATTCACCCCAGGCCTTCTTTCTCGTCCAGCTTGTCTTCTCGTTCCTCCCCATCCTGCTCTTCGTGTCCTTCTCCCTTTCGACGGTCGCTTTCGCTCTTGGTGTAGCCGCCGTGTTTTCCCTCTTCTGGATTGGGGTCGCCCTTCTCGTCCTAGTCCCCACGCTCTTCTTTACCTGCTCAATCGCCGTCCTCGTCTGGGTGTGGGCTGCCGGAAGCTTTGTTGTAGCCAAGCGCATGTACGAGTTGTCACCTGTTAGTGCCCGGGGTGACTTGGAGGTGGATGCGCCCAACGGCAAGACGTACGCTGTAACCAAGCGGGGTGACGGCATTCATCCTTACTCGGCGGAGTCTTGATTGGAGACTCGACGTGGGGATGCTCTTCTCGGTTGTGTTCACTGGCGGATCAGGATTGGCGTTTGGGAGTTTGACGGATACCCGGAACGCAGTTATTCAAACGGAACCACAATGACACGAACTGCTGCCCAAGAAGTGTTGTTTTCCTTGTAGCATTCACATCACAGATTTTATTACGCCGTTGTTCATGCCATTCCTCTGTCGACTTCCTAACTTCTCCCATGGACCAGGTCGGTTGATGAATCCCTAATTGTTACAGCCTGTAGTCCCGTTGGCTTCCCTGCCACGCTATGGGCCGGTTGTTCGCATCAGGCAAGGCTCTGACCCCGACGTCCGCAGAGTTTGACGACTTTCTGGTCCTCACTAAGATCGAATCCCCGCCTAGTAAAGGCAAACTCCTGGATGGTTGGCTGTCCATTGAAACCGTGATGCACTGCAAGCTCCAGCGACTCACTGACAAGTCCTTCGATTTCTCCGCCGATGTGGAGCCGCTTTAGGCAATACGGAAGACGGCGCAAAAAGATGCTTGTACGTTTTCGCAACGGATCATTGCCTTGACGTTCCCTTCTTGTTCTATGGCGTTGGAAACGCTCCTGCTGTCGATCCAGATGTTCTCAAGGCTCCTAAACCCCTCAACCGAGAAGCCATTCTCTCTTTTCGGGCACCACCCAATCCGCTGAAAGCACAACGTCCGCAGACTGCCTGCGCTGTTTTTGAGGGCTTGTACGGCGTCATAAGCCGTAAAACAACCGTATACAATAACGTGTGGCGTCGAAGCTAAGTACTTGAACGTCTCTAGGCGCTGGCAGTATCCAAAAACGGAGCCGAATTGAGAACGGTTGATGAGAGCGTCTTCGAGAACTAGTGTCCTTAGGTCAGGAGCGGCCTCGCTCTCCTCCGTCGAAAGCCCCTGCAGCTTTCGGAAGGCGTCGCTCTCCGTGTCGGTAGACCTCGGGCTCATGTCGAAGTTTTGGATCTGAGGCGTAGCTATTTTGGACACAGGTCCAACATATCTGTGATAGAGAACCACTCAAGCGGAACAAACGTGTCTTCGTAATACCCCTCCCCGGACGCGCGCCCCCTGAGTGTGAGTGTTCCGAGATATGGGAAGACGTGCTGCCGCTCGAGCTTGCGTAGCTGCTTGAAGATCGCCGCGAGGAGGTCGCCCGACCCCGACAATGTCAGTTCTCCGAGACCCTCGAGATAGCGCAAGAAGAGGACAGCGAGGAAACCAGTGCACTCGGGGGAAATGCTCAAATTACGCGGCGGTTTAATGGGCGAACCCCATCTTGTAAACACAGTCGTATCCCTATCATTGACAACATCGTCAATGTGACGCTCGCGGGGTCTGCTAACTAGCATTGCGTTCCCGATGGCGTCCGGCACAGGTATACCCCTCGACCTCGCCTTTAACACCAGGAAATATGTAGCGGGCAGGAGCCTTTGCATCTGGCCAAGTGTTATGTCTAGGCTCATGTTTACGCGCCTGACGTGCTCGCCCACGTCGTGGTTCCTGTGGATGCGGCGGAGGAGGTCTATCAAGCGCAGCTCAACGCCGAGGCACGAGATGGTCATGACCGAGTAGTAGTACCTGTCGGCGACCTGGAGATGGCGTTTGAATGTGGTGGCGAAGCGCCGGAGCACCCTGAGCTGTAGGCCGTGGCGGAGACGGGCGTAGTCCGCGTGCTCGTAGTCCTGCTCGGGGTCCCAGGCGAGGTTTCCGATCATGAGATCAGAGCATATGTGCTGAAGGACCTCGATCGGGAGTTCGCTGATGATAGCCATGTTTAGCGGTAGGTGACGGGTTGTTTGGAGTCGAGGTGGGTGTGTTATTATGGCTGAGTTTCGTGACTTTGTTGACTGCTTGATGAGGCATAATGGGTTGATTTCTTCCGGAAATTCTCTCGGTATCTTGGACAGAAGAAAAGGTACGGGTTTAGGAGAATGTCCAGAGATTGAAAAGGAGAAAAAGAAAGCTTCGACGGCAAGTTGTTCATTCTATGTGCAACATGGTCGCGGGATGGTTCAGGTAGCAGATGAGAGTAGTGTTTACGCAGATAGGTGAGCGTTCTCTCCTGTTTCGAGATATACTTCTGGCTTGAAGCCGGGGTCGAGGACGAAAGGAGTGTGTGCTTCGTGATTACGGTGTGCCAACCGGCTCTGCAACGCAACAACTTATGATCCCGTGAGATTTTCTGACCTTATTCGGATTCATTCGCAGGCTTTTCGAAGAATCGACCTCACGGGAGTGCTCCTGTGTCCCAAGCAGACATCTGTGACCGAATCCCTCGTCAAGGCAAATATTGTCTGGCATCATAAAGGTCCGACCCGTACTCTTTTGGTTCAAGCTGAGCCACGGGAAGACTGCACTTTCCTCGAGTTCATGACACATTGATGGCCAGACTCTTGATTCAGAATGTCCCTAGGATCATCCGATGATGCGGTGATAGCCATTGCGTGCTTGATATCGAAACAGGTTGGAATTAGCTATAGAAAGCCGAGCTGAATTAAATTTCTAGAATCGCAGCGTGGGAAAAAGGAGTGGAATCTTGACTCATTGATCAATGATTGTGTTTAGGAAACCAAACATTGAAAGATGGCGGATGTTGCATGTCCATCCCCAGCCATCTCCGGGCCGCCCTGGCCACTATCACCAAGGTTAAGAAAAGCTCAAAAGCCACAAATTCAACCGTGATTTCGGTCTTTTAAATTCCGTCTGGCCAAGTACCTTAGACGACTTTGCTGGCTGTATCCTGGTCAGCGACGGCACGCGAAAAACGGAGGTTCAAGATGACCAAGTGCCACAACTGCATTGGATGGCCGATATCGACATCGCCGTGCTTATAGAATGGGTCAAAAAGTCTAACAGTGTTACCATAACGAGATATTAGCGTAATTTTTCAGTCTAACGAATAGAGCATCATGCGTACAACATGACAAGACAGACTTTTCCATAGAGACATGAACACGTCGTCTGTTACTGTACACTGAATATGTTGCCATCACCTCAACCGGCATCTACACTACAAAGGGAAGATGTAATGGACCAGTCTTGTGTACGAGGCTCGTTTCATGGCAGTATTAGCCTAGTATGGACTGTTACCAACATCTTTTACGTCCCCAGCACGAGGAGGCAAACCCTTCACCCACCACCACAAACATTGTAGACCTTCCGCATCGGCTTACCGTATCTAATACTTGGCTCTTCCCTTTCAAGAAATATTAGCCACCTAAACAGAGCCCCCAACTCTTCCTCTTTCTGTTTCCACCTTTTTTGTAAACCTCCATACATATGAGATGTACTCATGCCCTTCTCCTTTCACAGATGACGATGCGAGTTGACAGTCTTCAAATTCGGCATTTGGCTTCATGACTAACCGCAATTTCACAGCCTTTCTACCCTGCCTTACTATCACCAACCCTCAAAGCTGCTCCGCCATACCCAACATGGCTTCGAGGCCACACATCTGTTCGGAGTCGGCGGGGCTGAACTCCGGGGGTGATAAGCGGTAAGTCCCATCGGGTCCGATGACGAGTGGGGCCATGTAAACGCTCACCGGCGTCCAATCCTCGCCGAGTCATAAGATGATGTAGACAAGCGAACGTTTAGTCTAAGCTGCCACAACAAAGTCTAGTTTCTGTTTTCGTTCCTTCTTAGAAAAACCTGTACGAACTCGGATTAACTGTCGCGATCGCCTCGCCCCAAACCAGCAGGCTCCCCAACGTGTGACCCTTGTGCAAAGCAGCCATAAACTCAAAGCTCTACAGGAAGCCCAGTTCGAATCCATGTTACGATGGCCGATATGCCATGGCGCCGCAAATCTTCTCGTAAACTAACACAAGCCACCGGAACCAACCAGCTGACACCCCCCGCAACAAGACGAGATCTCCTCCAGAAGAACGCCTGTCAGCATGCTGCCCCACGTAACGCCAGCCGATCTTCGTAAAGTGCAATAAGTGACGATGTGCTAACGGGTGGCACCCCATTAGCATTGGGTGTTGTCGCTGCGTTTCCAAATTTGGACACTCGAAAGGTCCTCCTCGTCCTCCCTCGGGCGCCCTCAGGATGAGACAACGAGGGCTCATTTTACTTGCCTCGGGGGGAAACTGGGCGTTGCCTCGTGGAACCAATCTCGAATGGCGCAGTACTTCCGTCGACTGGAATTCGGGATATATGAAGGAGCAAGACAGCCCATCACACGGCATTCCTCATTGTAGCCAAGAGAACCTGTTTGGGTTTCATCAACAAAACTGGCCGCCTTCTGGTTTTTTTTTTTCCCCATCAGCAAAAAGCCCTCTTCGGTTTATTTTCGTCTCCTTGCACCTCCCCTACTATCAGGCTCCGAAAGTCATACACATACACGATGCTCCTAGCCCGTACGCTCGCCCTCCTCGGCGCGTCCACCCTCGCCACCGCAACATCGGTGGCCTCGGTGCCGACGACGCTCCTCTCCGTAACGCACTCCGTAACCTCTTCCACCTTCTCTGGGAACTCCACAACCCAAGCGACATCCCCGTCCAAGGCCTCCCGCACGACCGTCACGAGCCATCACCCCGCCAAGACCGTCACCATCCGTCTCATCCCGAGCAAGACCAACACGTACGAGGACTGCGGCGGCTTCCGAGCGACGCCGAAGCCGTGCCCCGCCAGCTTCGAGTGCATTGACGACCCGTTCCGCCAGGGCTGCGGTATGGCGTGCGACCAGCCCGGCATCTGCGTCGTGCCCATCATGTGCGGCGGGATCGCGGGGATCAAGTGTCCCGAGGGCAAGTACTGTGTCGACGACCCGAGGGACGACTGCGATCCTAGAAAAGCAGGGGCCGACTGTGCTGGACTCTGCGTCTAGGTTGCACTGCGCTGTGGCTCCGATCACGAGGGCTTTCGTTGTATAATGTCTGCATAGTTTTGAGAGAAAACTGGCGCCGGTTCTCAGAGGCACACTCATTTTTTCTTTTTTTCTGTATAACGTTTCCTTTGTAACTTTTCTAAGGTATGAAGCATTGTAACGGATGGACGCAGAATGGATTACCTGTGGGCACACAGTGATGGCATCACGGGAAATCGATCAATGGTTTCAGTTAACATCGGCGAGGACTCAGAAGTCGTCGGTAAAGAGCGAACTCAATGGCACTGGAGGGAAGGAGGTCGTCAGGAGCTTTTCTCGCGCTCCTGCCAGAAGACTTCGAATAGTGCCTTCCAGGTCATGCGATGGCATTCTCCCACACTCCAAACACCACCACTTTCTCCGCGTTCTCATGTGAAATAGTAAACAACACGAGAATCACAAAACATATTACAATAGGTCTGAAAATTAACCATTCAATCTCTGGCACTGACCCCATCATCACTTCTTCATTATCTCCAGCACAAGCTACCGGGCCTTGGAAGAGCATGGTCGAACGTCAACTACGAAATCTCTCTCTCTCTCTCTCTTCTCTCAAAATGTGCGAGGTTGAAATCGCCATTTACAAATGCGCCCACCGCGCCACCTCGACGAGACCATGCGACGAAGCCTTTTACGCCTGCGGGGGCGAGCTCGAGAAGTGCAGCAAAGTCGATCGCAGAACCTACGAGAGCTTGGAGTACTGCAGTTCGCGGTGCGTTTACAGGCGCTATAGCAAACGTTGGATCTGCCACGAGTGTGGTGGCCCTAATCAGCGCCGTCCCCGGTGTGCCTTTAAGGGTTGCGGTCATCAGATCTGCGACGATTGTGAGCCCAGTGAGTACACTGATCGCGCCCCAACGCTAACAAAGGCCTTGTAACTGACTTTGATTGAAGTGAAGCGCCCCAAGTCGAAGCCTAAACAGTCAAAACTGGTCAGACCCAGCGGAGCCAGCTCATCAAACTTGCCATTGAAGTCCGCGACATCACTCGAACGACGCGACTCTGCTCTGCCAAGAATCCCAGTATACAATGCCTCAGTTAGAGACTGGGTCTAGCAAACAGGCTGGCGTATTCTTCAGGACAGATATCAGGGCAGAGTTTTGCACAGCTCGGAAGATCTAGCTTGGACGGGCTCAACAGAGGGGTCGTCTAATAGCGTCGGGATTGTTCAAATGTCTATGTTCTTGGCTCTATATAACTGTAGTCGGAAAAAAAGAATGAAAAACATAAATCACTTGCCAGGAGAGAAGGACACCACGGCCCATTTCCCGCTCCATGCCCATTTCCTTGCGCCGGAGTCGCCACCACCGCCCTCGAGGGCCCGCAACCTCTCGTCTTCGCCGGGCTTGAGACCAACGACGACATCGGCCTTGCAAGTGCGGAGAGCCAAAATATTGAGACCAGAGCCCGGGCCGATGTTTTGGAGAGCCTCGGTAAAGGGTGTGGCAGCATCCCAGTCGGCCTGTCAAAACGTTTAGAAATGTTCGTGGCATGATTAGGGATGGTATACTTACATCGCCGGTCAACTTGCGGTAGTTGAGATCGCCCTTGAAAATGACAACCTCGCTAGCCTTGAGATCCTCATAGAGGTCCTTGGCCTCCGCCGGAAGTTGCCAGAAGGGACCGGGGTGCGTCCAGTACCGATTGGGTCGCAAGATGAGTTGCCCTTCGGCGTGGAACTGACTCCACTCCTGGAACAAAAAGGACAAATTGGCCTCATCAGTGCTGGACAGGGGCTCTGGCGTCTTGTCCTGGAGCTTCTCCTCGTCGGAGGGGGTCTCGTAGAAGGGCTTGGGTGCCGCAATGGCGCTCAGAAGCTGGGCAAAGTCGCTCGGGAGAACGTCGGAGACGAACCACGGAATCGACTTGGGGTGCAGCACAACATTGGTGGCCAGGCCGGCAGAGAGGAGGTATCCAGCGAGGATCAGATCCACATACAACTCGAACCCAGCGTTGTCCAGCACGATATCGACGCGGCGCTCTGCCTTGCCCTCGGCCTTGGCTTTCTTGAGGAGCTCGTAGACTGCGGGGAGGTCGTTGGCGATGATGTTCTTCTCCGACGCCTTACGTGCCTCGGAACCCTGGAGCTTCTGAATGTCCTCGTACGTCAAGCTCGTCAACAGCGACAGATCGGTCGCGTTGCCCCAGAGGCAGATCTCGCACATTTCGGTGAAGAGCAGCTTCTCAGCGTCTTCATCCTGCGCTGCGCCCTTGTTCTTCTTAAGCTGCTCAACCAGCTCCTTGTACTTAGAGGCCAATTCCAGCACGGCGGGTCGGGAGGACCGGAAAGTGCTAATCTTTTGGCGGGCGAAGACGTCGTAGTTCTTCCAATGGGTGGATTTTTGGAAGTAGGTGCTGATGCGTCTATCTTTATTGCATCAGCGTTGCCCTTTACTGGACGATGTGGGCGCGGATGGTGCTCACCTGAACAGGTAGCATTCGCTGAACAACCATGGCACGTTGAGCCATGTTGGGGAGCCGAGCTTCTTCAGTTCGTCGTTGTAGATACTGACATCCGGATGTCCGTCATCTTCGATCGGCCTGGAAGTGTCAGCATGGCCGCGACGGACAGGCATATGAAGCAGCGGCATACGTCAAGGCGCGATCGTGCTGAACCTCGTATTTCAGCCGGGCGATTTGCTCGACAATCTTCTTGCCCTCGGCCTGCTTCTCGGTGTCTTCGATCTGGTGGATGGATCGGTAGAGGTCGTCAATGGCCTGAGTCTGAAAAATGGTGCCTGTCAGAATATGATTCATACATCACAGGAAAGGATCACCAACGATAATAATGGGCCAACGCTCGCGGGCGGTGACCCAGCCGAAGGAGGTCTTGTCGCCGGTGGAGTACGGAGCTGTATCTGTCAGTTTGACTTGATTTCTTAAGCTTCATCGGAAGATTGGCATACTAGGCATCTTGGGATTGGCGATATATCTTGGACGAAGAAAAGCAAAAGTATAGATGAAGGAGCAACCGTCGAACAGGACGAAATTCTTTTGCTGCTTCGTGTCTCAACACTCTGGCTGATTACGACCCTTCTGCGACAAGCTCCCCCTCCAAGGTGGGGCAAGGGGCGCGGGGCACTTCCCGATAACACCATAGATGGTGGCGTGACGTAAGACCCCGTTTCTGATAAGAAGATTCAGTTATCGGGGTCTTATGCGATTGAAGCCACTTTCCTCTTCCAATTATTGTGTCCTGCCATTGACCAATCACCGTCCGCTTCAATCTGTGTACAACTCTTACTCCTTCCCGTCATGACACCGCAAATGGTATGCAATCTTTCTCACAAGCCTCGAAAGTTGCCGAAATGGCTGCGCAAAACCCTCAGAAGTTTCTTGACATATTTGGTCTCATAAATGACTATGCCGGTACGGATGGCTGGCCTTCCATTCTTAAATGTCATGTTCATAAGATCACACCATTCTCGGTTGACTTGTAGGACCAGGTTATCTGTTACGAGAATCCTACTGGTCAGAATCCGGCAAAGGCTTCATATCGAATAACTTACTGCAGCTGTAATCATTGGTCTTTGGGCCGCATCCGGGAAGCATGGCCCCGCTGACTTTGGAATCTCTGTATTGTCTCCGATAACTCAAGCCTCTGGGTGTATGCTCCTAGGCACAAACTCCATAAGATCTTCTCTACTTTCAACAGAACCAACTCCACAAATTCGGCTGAGCTGACCTAATGACGTATTGCAAGGTGCAGAAAACGCCCATACGCAGCTACGGTATCCAGCTTACGCACGATGGGCGGCCAGAGATGAGCAGACCAGAGATGGGTGCAATCCTGAGTCTAGACTACCTGATCTAAGGCATGCTAACACTCTACTACTGAGGAACCGCTACAGAAAGTGGTTCTTCGTCAATGTCATGTTGCAAGGCCCACGTGCCCGCCTCGGCCATTCTGGAGAATGCCCACCCCAGAGGAACAGCGTTGCGGGAAGAGACTGGCACAGCATGTGATCTTTAGAATTGCGTGCTGCCCAGTTCTTCCAGAATTCAGGGGTCGTCAATTACCGATTCCTTCGCCAACGGGTCTCATCACCCGCATAGAAACACCTCGAGCCTGCCAAGGCACAGTTGCTGATTGGTTCATTGACATTTGACTCACAAATGGCGCGCCGGGGCTTTACAGTTCTGTGACCGGAGCTTTGGGTCACTCGCCCGGGCCTCGACTCCTGGTAGGTATGCAGATCAGGTCGTCCTGGTGGTCCACTTCAGTACCACTGCGGGCTACTCAGCGCTGCGTGCAGGATGGATTTAAGGACAAGAAGTATTTGAATTGCGGCTCTGCGTTGATCTACAGTGGCAGGGGTCTACAAGTTGAAGTTTGAACCGAGACGGACAGGCTCATCATCGACCTGGCCATCACCAACTTTGTAAACTTCATACACTAAGCAGCCCAGTTCCCCCATTTGCTTCGCTTTGCGCTCTTCGATCTCGCCATTGAAACGGCGGTATGCTTGAGCTTTTGATAACAAGAACGATGCAGAGCGACGAACGACAAATAGGACCACCACTCTTGTACGCCGTTGCTAGTGAGGAGATTGGTCGGCGAGCAAATTGTCTAAGCCTGTTAAGACTATTATATTACGGGCAAAGCTGTAATAAACGGATGTGCCTGGTCTCCCTGCTTTTTGGCGATATATTAGACGATAGTCTTGTCTTAGACGTTTCCGATGTGAACGAAGATACAGATATCGAAACAACTTCTTAAGCACTCTTGACCAATACCAGCCGTTCGTCCGTCGTGGGTCGAGAGTTGTTCCCGCAAACGAACTCTCCGTGCAGTTCACTTTGGAACATGCAAAACCAATGCCGTTGTTGACTGTCTCTGAGCCAAATATTCCAAATTCATTGTGGAATCATCGACAACACTCTGTTCCCTGATCATGAGCGGAGGAAGGCCTATATTGCTCATGCCTTAATCTGAGCGCACATGAATGACCTGAGCATGATGAACCTCACGCCAGTAGCAACCCGGCTGCAGGCCATCGAAAACCGACATCGTGGGCCCCCAATTCAGGCTTCTCCGACTTTGTCCGCAAGTGGGCTCCGATTCCGCAAGTCTCCGCTTGCAAGACGAGACCCGAGCCTGCAACTGAATCAGAACGGTGACTTGACTCTCAGCAGAAGGAAGAAATAAGGTGTCATGAGAACACCAGTATCCGCTTCAGACCATGCAGAGTAACATGGTNCAAATAATAGCCGGCAGACACGCGGGAAGAACCCCGCGCTGCCGGCGGGGGGGCGGTCGCTGGTGGGAATTTTCAGTTCGCGAGACGCTGACGTCGTTGTTGACTTTTGCTTCAAGCCCGTCGGCCGGGCCCTGCCGGTCTGTTAGCTGCTGGCAAGAGCACAGCTTGATGAAACGACAGAGTCGCTGGGTTTCGTATGCAGATTTTTTTCTTCTTGCGAGGACCGCCGAAAGACGCCTACTAGTGCGGGGACAAGCTTGGAAAGCGAACAAAAAGAAGATGAAAGTGGGACTTTTAGTCAAACATCGGCACTGCTTTTCCAGGGTCGCATGACTCTCGCCTTCTGAGAGATCGGAACTGACAACCTGGGAAACGAGTCTGGAAGCCTTAAAGGGGCTTGCCGTTAAGTAATAGCGTGGGCCTCGAATTGCTGCCAAGGGTGCGGCTCATTTACCGACGTTTTTATACTTCTCCGGACTTTTAAGTGAGCATCCCGGCATTGTAATGGTTTGTCGTGTTTCCTTCCATCTTCGCTCAAACAACGTGGCGACCATGTCGGGTGTTGAATCGGCCCTTTTTGACAATAGGGAAGATCGCCTTGGATAAGAATCTGGGGGTTTGAGTTGACGTTTCCATGAGATGTGGATTTCCCCCTCACCAACACCGTCGCCCAAGCCTAGGCCAGCGGGATCCCCAGAGAAGTCAAATCCCCCATGGTCTAAATCCCCATGGGCAGTCGATAGAGATGCGATTAGTCACGGACTGGTTCTTCTCCCGCTGCAGTGGAGCGGTTACGATTTCTGCATCGGTCCACAGCTCGGCCAACTTCCGCTTCTGTCATTAGCCCGGGACTTTTACCCGGCGGTACGAGGTCTCTTGAGCCATCCGAGTTCGAGACGCTAGCTCTTGTCCTGTCACCCAGACAGGAACGACGATGTGAAAATTTCACTGCGGGGGTGGACCACATCGGTTCACGTCCAACGCTGTCTGAGACTGCAGGTGGACCTGGTACGGAGACGTCCCGTGACAGAGGTCTACGGAGTTACAATATCACACCGTAATCTTCCTCGTACATCGTTAGAGGAGATGAACCAAAGGAAATTGGAAGCTGGTCTGAAATATGAGCCGTCTTCGTACTATCTCACAGCGCCGGTCATCAACAGGAAATGCCCAAGGATGCGCGGGCGAGGCGGTCAACTTGACTGGGAAGATCTGCGGCGCTGTGTTGCAGGACACAAAAAACCAAGTCCGGTTGGGTTAACCTCCTTTTGGCAAATTCGCAGACTGTTGGGGATCACAAAAAGATACAACCAAATACTGCTCACAAGGGCAAAGTGAAGACGGACCCGCTCCGTATCGAACAAGCAATTCGAAGGTGACCGGGGCACTGAAAAACAAGCACACACACGCGACAAGAAGTCTACGAACCAAGTCTTTGGCCCCATCTCATGCGAGACTGTAGCATCGTCCAAACAGAGTTGCATCAGAGTTTGACGCATCCGATCCTGGTCAGCCAAAAAGCGGCCCCATCACCATTAGATCGGCTCCGTAGTCAACACGCCCGGGTAGGCAGTCCTTAGCGTCGTGGTTCACGAATGATAAGTACCTATGACAAGCCCAGCCATCGACTAATATTTAGATGCCCATCGACTGTTGCTCGTTTAGTTGTGTGCGTGTTTAGTCGCCCTCAAGAGCCGCGAGCGAAACTTGCCTTCTGTCAGGTCCGTATCAGTCGTAGACCCTCGCCGCATCCTCCATCATGGCCATTCAAGCGGCGACCTCTGCTGAGGCTCGCACGCAACTCGCGTACCAGGGCAGATGGAAGACCATCGCCAGCAACCCCAAGATTGTTGTCATTGCTCTGTTTGCCTCGTAGGTCAAAGCCTCCGCTGTCTACTGGTCCTCACATCACCGAACCAGGGACAGCACCGCCTTGATCGCTTAGAACTGCCTCATTGACTCGTATAACGTGCAGATTCGGTGGCCTAGAATATGGCTTTCAACAGGTTGGTGGCCTGTGGCGTTACCCCCCGTCGCGGCTCACGGCACGACTACTGACGCAGTACCATCATTGCAGGGTGTCCTAGGCCAATCCTTGGTCATGACGCGCTTCAAAGACAACTTCCCTTCCGTCGTCGAATCGACTAGCGCCACTGGCTGGTTGACCTCCATCTTGCAGCTCGGAGGCCTGCTGGGCTCGCTCAGCGCCGGTGTTTTCGGCGAGGTCTTCTCCCGCAAGTACACCATGTTCTCGGCCTGCCTCTGGGTCATTCTCGGAAGCTACCTGTACACTGGCGCGAGTTACCACAAGCCGGAGATGCTGTACGCCGGGCGGTTCTTTACTGGTATCGGTGTCGGCACATTCAGTGGTGTCGGGTGAGTCGCTTCAATTTCGAGATTCAACTGCCATCAGTTGTCTGCATACGGTTCGTGAAACGCCGTACTGATGTAAAATCCAGTCCCCTGTACAACGCCGAACTTGCTGCACCCGAGCTGCGCGGATTTTTCGTTTCTTTCTACCAGCTCGCCACCATCATAGGTATCATGTTGTCTTTCTGGGTCGGCTACGGCAGCAACTACATCGGCGGCACGGGCGAACTCCAGCCGGACCTGGCCTGGAGGCTGCCTTCTTACATCCAAGGTATCCCCGCCGTCTTGCTCGCCGTCGGCATCTGGTGGCTTCCGTTCTCTCCTCGCTGGCTCGTCAAGCAAGGTCGTGACGAGGAGGCTTTGAAGACGCTTTCCTACCTCCGCAACATCCCCGAGGACAGTGACATCGTCCAGGTCGAGTTCAAGGAGATCAAGGCCGAGGCCCTCTTCGAGCAGCGCGCTTTCCAGAAGGCCTTCCCCCAGCTGGCCGAGAAGGAGAAGACGAGCGTTTGGATGCGCGAGTTCGCCCAGTACTGGCGCATCCTCCGCTCTTGGGACCACTTCAAACGCGTCTCGACTGCGTGGCTGATTATGTTCTGGCAGCAGTGGAGCGGTATGTTGCATGGTCCTCCGCATCGACTTTTCAAACAGCTAACAGAGAATCAAGGTATCGATGCCATCATCTACTACGCCTCTAACATCTTCCAAACGCTCGGCCTTACCGGCGGCACCACCGCTCTGCTTGCCACCGGTGTCACCGGCGTCGTGTTCTTCATCAGCACTCTACCAGCCATGGCCATCATCGACAAGGTCGGCCGAAAGCCCATCTGGATCGTCGGCTCCGTCGTCATGTTGATCTCCATGGTCATTCCCGGCATCATCGTCGCAAAGTTCAGCCACGACTGGCCGGGTCACCCTGTCGAGGGCTGGGTAGCCGTGGCCTTTATCTGGATCTACATTTTCGGGTAGGTTACAATGCTAAACCCTCAGAGTCACAATCGAAGTCACGGATTGTCTAACATTCGTCAGGTTTGGTGCATCGATGGGCCCCGTATCGTGGACCCTGATCAGCGAAATATTCCCTCTCTCCATTCGTGCCAAGGGTGCATCCATTGGCGCCTCCAGCAACTGGGTATGTGATGAACAGACAACATCATTTTTGGCTTCCGATTTGCATGCTAACACAAGCGGCATCAGCTCAACAACTTCGCCGTCGCCTTCTACGTCCCATCCATGCTTGAGACCTGGAAGTGGGGCACTTATATCTTTTTCGCCGTCTTCCTGGCTGTCAACATCGTGTGGGTGCACTTTTGCCTCCCCGAGACCAAGGGTGCCACGCTCGAAGAGATGGACCGCGTCTTTGGCAGCCGCACCGGAGCCGAGGATAGCATACTCCTCGAGCAGGCTAGGCGCGATGTCGGGTTGACCGACGACCTCGAGGACAGAGCCGTTGACGCGGAAAAGAAGGGCATCCGAGAGGGGTCGATCAGTGAGACTCATAACGACACCGTCTAAGGACGTCATCAAAATAATGTATAACCTTACTCTCCATTATGGAGCTCGATACCCGTTCATCCCACGTCCAATCTACTTGATAGGCGGTAGGATCCAAATATTGTAATTACACTGGGTTCAGCCTAGTCTTCAAATACCTCAGCTCATACCACGACGCTTTTAGAGATGAAATTGTTGATAATCTCACGGACGTCCTGGATCTTCCGCCTCATTCATAGTATTGACGTGGACTTGCATGCCGATGGTGACGAGTTCCGCTTTACTGTCTGCGCTGGCAACTGCTACCATTCATGTATCCTGCCCCTCCCCGACGACAAAGGTGTGGTCTTTCAAAAGGCACCCCAAGAAAGGTTGAAGTTCGTATGTGCTTGATTGTGACGCTGTAACACTGAAATATTTTCACAGCTTGCCAGGGCAAAGCCGGCTATTTACACCTATGGGATCCGTAGCCCCTCTTACAGCCTGGGAGCAAAGTCGATGCCCAATTCTTTCGCAAGAATATCCGCCGCCTTCTCACCAACCACAAACGCCGTATTGTTCGTGTTCGCGCCGACGTTCTCCGGCACGATGCTCAAGTCCACAACCTTTAACCTCTCCACCCCATACACGCTCAACGACGAATCCACGACGCCCAAATCGTCCCGCGGCGCCATCTTGGCCGTGCCGAGCGAGTGCCACGTCGTGTTGATGTTCTCTCGCAGGAACTGCTCGATTGCGCGGTCGTCCTCGGCGGAGTACTCGAGGTTCTGCGTTATGCTCTTGTGCGCGTCCGCGGCGACCGAGTCCACGAGCGCGGCGTTGGAGCCCGCAGGGAAGGAGGGGTGGCCGCCGGCGACCTCGCCTCGGTAGAGCGCCGTGCGGCGGGCGACTTCGCGCGAGTGCTTGTAGGCCCAAACCTGCTTCTTGAGGTCGAGGTCGTGGGGGTCGCTGAAGAAGCCGACGTCGAAGTCGAGGGGGTCTGTGATGGAGGGGCCGGTGATGTGGATGCTGCCGCGGGAGTAGGGGTAGGCGGTGTAGTTCGCAACGGTGGTGTACTGGCCCTTGGGGATGGCGGCGTGGTCGCCGAGGTAACTTGGCTGCTGTCAGTGTTGCTCTGCCACGAAGGCGGAGGTGTTACGTACCCATGCAGGAAGCCGGTGAGCATGACCGGTCTGTTGGGGTCGTTTTTGAAGTCCTTTTCCCAGGCCCGCTCAAACTCGGGGCCGAGTTTCTTGACTTGCTCTTCCGTAGGGCGGATCTTGCTCACGACGTCGACGCCGTTCCAGCCCAACATCTTGTGCTTCTTGTTAATCGCGTCTTCATGGCTTATGCGTCCGCTGAATATCTCGTCGAGCGTCTCGTCGGGGCCCAAAGCCGTCTTGTAGGGGTAAAGCACGAGGTTGTGGTCCTGGTAGTCATGTCCGACGCCGGGAAGGTCTGAGACGACAGGCACGCCCACCTTTTCGAGGATCTTCTTGTCGCCTAGACCGGACCGCTCGAGAACGCCAGGCGTCCCGCAGGCACCGCATGACAACACAACCAGCTTCCTCGCCCTTACGGAACGGACCGGCTGCCGTGTCGTGTTGAGGACGGCTTGGTAGTCCGGGTTAGGGGTGTATTCCACACCGACGGCACGCTTGTGCTCGTCAAACAGCACGCGTATGACCTTGGATTCGACCAACACGTGCAAGTTGGGATGTTCTCCGTCTTCTAGCAAGGGGTGTAAAAAGGTGTGAGCCGCATCCTGACGGCGGCCGTTGGGGCAAACGTAGCGCATCCAGCGCTCGTAGCCGTTGTTGGAATCGAGATTCTGAAGGTCGCGGATCTCGGGGTAACCCATCTGCTTCGCGGCGGCGAGAATGTCGTTCTCTGCTTCAGGGATACGGAAACCGCCCGAGGAGATGTGGACAGGGCCAGTGGTGCCATGGTCAGAGGGGTTGCCATTACCATGGTACGTTTCGAAGCGGTTGAGGTATGGACGAAGATCAGCGGCCGACCAGCCCGGGGTTTTCCATGAGTCGAAATCGGATCTCTGGGCACGCGTGTAACTGTAAAGGAGCGAGGCGTGACTCATTAGTTCGGAGCTAGTCTACTAGAGGATGGGGTTCATTGTAGAAGAGCATGAACTAGAGGAGTTACCCCAAACTTCCCCCGCAGGTTCCAACAAGCAGTTTTGCCGATATCCGAGGATGGGACGAAACTGTTGAAGGTTCACAGCTGGACTGGAGTGGGGGTAAGTGATGGGGTAAGTAATGTGGCGGCGAGAAATGGAGGGGAAGGTTGAAGGAGTAAGGGGAGGTTTCTTCGGCATTGGGTTGACAAAGACGAGAGGATAAGAAACACACAGCATGAAGTTAATGGAGGATCCGCCGCCAAGAATGCCTCCGGCTGGGACTATTGGACTGCGTCCCGCGAGTTGATCGGACTTTCTGCCTTGGTAAAAGATGGCCGTTTTGCTGTCGGGGGCCAGATGGTCGAGGAAAAAGGCCGGGTGAACTACGTTGGGGACATCGCGGTTGTTTGTCCCGCCCTCGATAACGAGGATGGAGAGTTCCGGTGCCTTAGCTGCGAGGCGGCCGGCAACGACGCAGGCCGCGGTGCCTCCTGGTTGTCTGTTAGGTTGTTCAAACCCAGACAAGGTGGGATTCGAAAGGGGGAGGGCATGATAACAGGAAGGTTGTTACCTCCGGCAATGATCACGTCTACCTCGTTGAGATCGTCTGCCAGCTTGGTGTAGAGACCCATGGTGGCGGTAGCTCACGATACGAGAGAAGGAGGGCGAAAAAGATGACTGGGTAGCAAACACAGATATGCAGAGACTCCCACGCAGGTGGCTGGAAAGTCGGGATGAAAACAACTCAATCAGCACCACCCGAGGGACGGGACGCCTTATATACGCCATGCGCATGGGCAGGCTTGGGCTGGAGGACACAAGTTGGGACGGAACGCCGGTGCAGGTTCCACTGTGCTTCCGCGCGTCGAGCTGTTGAGCAACCGCTTTGCAGCTTCCATGGGACCACATGGCCGCACGAATAGCGGATGAACATCGCCACAAAAGGCCGGGTAATGCCCACCGGCTGCGGGGCAGTAGCGTCAGCTCTGAGGCAGAGTCTCCTGCGTCAGGTTGTGTGCGTGACAACTGGCGAAGCAGTCGGGGCCAGCGACCCTTGTTGGAGTGTGCTTCGGACCCGACGTTTAACCACGTCGTCATTGTGAAAGTCCTCATTCGGGCGAGTTGCAGATCCCGAGTTGCCTGAGTTTGAACCAAGTGGATTCCTCTCCTGCGGCGCAGCTTAGAACTCTTGATATTGCCTTTACTAAGAACAGGTTTGGGTGTTGGATATGTAGGATGGAGCTTTCTGACTCGACTTATCCACATTTTGCTGGGACGGATGGGTGAGAACGTGTCCTTGATCGTGGGGGTTGCAGCGGGAAGGATGCGGATGCGAATGCGGGGAAGCCGAGGTGAAGGGGGAGGGGAGGGATGTCAATCCCGAGACCTTTTGCCGGTGAAACAACGAATCAAGGTCAGCAGGCTGATCGACATCATCCCGGTTGAGAGACGTTGAAGAGGAGATCGTGTTCTGCGGGGATGAAGAGGGGCCTCTACCAAGTAAGTTGCTGACTGATGGCAGCCTGCAGCCCATTCTCTGAATGGGGGAATTTTCGCAAGACAAGCCTTACTGTTTGGTCCATACAGCTCACGGGTTGAACGAGCGCTTAATAAGTAAAAGAGGGCCATCGAGAGTGATATGGGATTCTAAGGCTCCGAGGTGGTATTGAGGGCCTCGAACCAGGCTTCTAGTTAACTGAGCTGTGGATAAGGTATGGAGATGTGGGATTAGTAACGGGTGGCTAGATTGACCTATAAATAAAAATGACAGCCATGCATGTTTGTTGTGTCGCTGAGAGAACTTCCGACATGCGGGCAACCATGAACACAGATTTTCTTGCAAACTTGGTCCATGGTCCGAAGAGCATAAGCCAACATAATACTAGGGACGGTGCATGACGTTTCCCTCATCAGAAATCGTCTGTGTGACTGAAGATAAACGGCCGGGGTCTTCCCCCCGTAGCGGATCAATGAGCCTAGGTAAGGCGCCGCCCCAACGAAAGCTCTGGCAGCGTATCTGCTTCTTTCCATGCACCTACCGTTTTCTGAACGGGGCCTCCTGGCACTGCAAAGACTAAGTTTTCAACTTTGCTGATAGTTACCATGTGATCAAGGCTGAGGTCATGTACGCCTAACAGATAAAGGCCACGAACTAGACATTGAACTGTTGAAAAACTACTCGGGGCTTGGGCTTGGGCTGCACGACACGATCCCTAAACCAAGCTGCGAGAACTCACTGCAAAGCGCGATGTCGCCACCGGGTATGAATTCTCGCCTACGCCTCCAAACTTCTCGCTCGGCCCCGCCGTCGTCCGTCCCTGTTGCTTGAAATGTTTTCAGTAACCCACATGGTCTGACTTATTTCCATCACCTAGCATCGACCCCTGGACGCTTGTGACGATTCAGTAACTACAACGAAGCTATCAGGTTTGCGTTCTCGGTGTGCTTGCTCCGGGCTGCGTCGCCATGCTTGGCACCCCATCTCTAAAACGAAGGATATAAAGTAGACGGACAGTAGCGACTAGGAAACCACGAACTAAGCTCAAAGACATAAAGGAGAAGCATCAGTTGCGAGAGAGGGGACTGAGATGAACTTCTATTGTATTCGAGTATCAATTTGAGGCGGTCGAAATTGGCAAGCAACCAAAGCCAGAAAGTTTGTCTGGTAATGTACATATCCACACCTGCCCGACAAGATTACTATTCGTTATGATTATACACCCATGAACTATTGCAGATTTTCAGTGAAGAAAAGGTTTTCTCGGCTTAAGCGTGGTCGATCGGAGACGGGCCGGCGTCGATGGGGTAGGTGAAAATGTAGTTGGGCCCTTCGGCCATCAGCCCGTTGGCGCCAGGACGCATCTGCGACGCAGGCAGCCAGAGGTTCTTGTCCGAATCAACCCACATGAGATCAGTCCACACCAACGCGTCGTCCTGGACCAGAACCGATGCGACCCCCTCCGGGGTGACCTTCCAGATGGCGAGCAAGTTCGTGTCGCTGACGTATATGTTGCCGTCGCCGTCGATCGTCGTGCCTCCAGTACTGGGTGTGAGAGCAAACGGCTCAGTATAGTCACCCAGACTCTCCGCAAGAGTGCTATTAGTCAAGGCGCCATGGACATACTCGGTCTTGATGCGATACATGCCGCCGTTGCAGGGCTGGTAATAGAGGTAAACACCGTCGGGGGACACCTCGATCTGGTCGAGGCCCACTGAGAGACCGCTGCTTCCACCTCCATAGCCAGGGACAAGGCTGCCGTTGTAGGCCATCGGGAACCACGCTAACGCTGAGCTGTGGCCTACGAGAACTCGCTTGCCGCTGCCGGTCGCGAGGTCCATCACCACGAGCGCGCCCGCCGTGTCGCTGAGGTAGGCGTAGTTGCCATTAAACCGGACGTCGTCAATGACGCTGCCAGTATCGGTGAGGTTGTCCAGGTAATAGACCTTGTCGACGAGATTCGTTTCGAGGTTGACACCAACAAGCTTGCTGGACCCGCTGACAAGCTTGCGGTCAGAGTCAGTAGTGCCGCCGTCCACGACCCAGAAGCGTCCGTCAGGGCCGATGCGGGCGCCGTCGATACTGATGAAGACCTTCTTGGGGTCGATGGTCGAGTTTGAAGTCCACGAGTTCCATGTGGCGTCCGGGTATAGCACAGTCGTGCCGTTGCTAAGCAGCTCGACTGCTTGAGGGGCGTCCGTCATGGAGTATCGCTGCGTCAGGAACTTGCGTCCGTCGGATGAAATGCTGATGCCCTGGGTCGCTCGTTCCAACGTCAGAGCGATCTCAAGCCCGGGGGCCAAGGCCGCTGCTTGCCAGGTCGAGATGGCCAGCGATGCTGCGCTGACTTTAGAGATCTTCATGGTATGCGGGGATGGGATTAACGAGTGATTGCAACTGTGATGTTAGGGTAAGGAGCAGAGAGGTCAGCAAGATATCAAACGACGAAGGCCAAGTTATAAAGATATGAGAAGGGGTGGCGCGGTGTCTCCTTGGGACCACATTGCGATAGGGAACGCGTAGTCCTTGTCGTACTACAGCAAGGAGTGAACCAGCATAATGTTGACCAGCTTAGAAATCATGAGTAGGTGAATCCACAGAGAAGTCCACGATAGAAGAATGCTTTGATGGGTGTAAACGGCCCGCATCTCGCAAGAGCCCCACAGCAAGTTAGTTCATGTATTTATATACGTTGTATGGAGTGGAAACACTCGGAATCAACCTACTCTGTACGGTATTTCGGGCAAATCAATGGCGATCAAAACATCCAATATGGCTTCAACCCCGGTGTTTTGCTCTAGAATGTGTCAATCAGTGCACCTTATCAGCTAAGATACGTAAAGCTTCATCAAGTTAAGAGTGAACAGGGCCACAACTGAGTCGATTTCGACAGGGTGTTTTTCTGCGCACGTTCCAACGGGATGCTCCGTAGTTCCTACTTGAACAGCTCGTACGTACTCTGTACGTTATTTCCGAGATGCTCAAATTGTGCTGCTTTCAAGCTTTCGAATGTCAGCAGTACTGAAATATTGCTAGAACGAAATACAAACCAACACAAAGGCCAATCCGTGGAAGAGCTATGTCCCGATGAAGCCCGTTTGGAATCGATTACTTTCGTTCGTAGGTTGACAGAATAGAAGCATGTGCGGTGTATTCATCCAGAGTTAAATAGTAACTATGTATTGCTCCCAGCCTTGCCAATGAACCAACTCCGAGATGAAGGCCTTGAAACATCCCAGTCGTAATTGCCTGGTTAATTTCTACGCATAGTCGTTATGCTTTCTGTACCACTGCCTGTGGCGTAATCAAGAAGCCCGGTAGCTGATAGTTTCATGCCATCTTTATTTTCATCCGTTCTGTGATTACGACTATTCGAAGATCCCTATAAAGGCTGCCGCCTCTTTAAATGACGGAGGCTAGAAGCACAGCCCCGTACAGAAAACATGTGATCAGACCCACTCGAGCTTGAGGAACTGCTGCAGACGTGTCTTCGGACCCCGTTGTCGTGTCATCTGAGTCACCCGTATTCGTGCCATCAGGACCCGCTGCTATGTCACCGGAATCTGTCGTCGTCGACGTCGCCTTTACTCGCATGCAAAGAAGGTCTGTTTTGCTGGCACCTTCGCGGGTGTAACCAGTCATCATAATGTGTAGCTCGTTCGTAGCATTGAGATACGTCTCAGATGCCCTCGATCCATCAACGATGCCGGTGCTCAATCCGTAGAAAGCCTCACCGCTAGAGCGCGTCGTGTTGTCACCTCGCACTGCAGTGTTACTGTTGATGAAGACTTCTCCGTGAATATCAAAGGTTGAATAAACAACAATCTGGCTATCCGGTCCCCAGCCCAAAGTGTTGTAGCACTCGGGAATCTGGTTCCAGGGGGTTTCAGGGTTTATGCATTCTCTCGAAGATTTGCTGTTTGACTCCTTGAGAATAGCAGCCACGCAGTCCGAGCCCAGCACCGGTTCGCAACTGGTGCTGTTGTTATTATTCTCGGTGTAGAGAGCTGTGACGTTGGCCGGGTATGCTGGTTTGAAGAGAGTGGTGACGCAGAATGAATCATTGGATCCCGGCAGTGCTTCCGACATATTCCCACCAACGGGCCATTGGAAGTCGTAGGATGTGCTGATCAGATGAGGGTCGGTGATGTTTCCGCGGCCATCCAAATGGGGGAGCGCGATATCGGTAACGTTAACGCCTGCAGATGAAAGTCATGGTCAGTACCGCGACACCGGCCCTTCCCAGCTTCGGCTTCAAAACAGATGCTTACGCCATGTCCAATCCATCACTCCATCCGTGCCTACACCGACCGCAAAGGGTCGGAAATTTATTGAATGCGTCGCATTCGGACGGGAGACGGCGTCCGTGATGATTTCAATCGAACGGTTGTCTAATCCTCGGGGAATGGAGCCGCCGACGCGAATCATCGCTTGCGTGCCGTCAGGTGTGATTTGGGCTGTGGCCCGCGAGGCCAATAGAAGAAGGGAGACGAGTGACTTCATGGCGTCAGGTTTGGCTGCGGAAGCCGGGACTAATGAAAGGGCTGAGGGGATGTGGCCGGATATATAAACACAGATAAGCGAACTTGCTGTTTTCCTACGTTCCGCAGTGCTTCGCAGGATGCTGCCTTACTGCAAAGTACTCGAGCAAGTCAGCGCCGCGTAACCCAGCCAAGCAATGCAAAAGGCTTTCTGAGTATGCAGGGGTCGCAGCCCAAATCTTGCCATTGTGTCTGCCAAGAAGTCGCCGTTCAGCCTATTGTGCATGGAGTTATGACTTTCGAGCACACCCGTACGCGGCCAAGACTTCTGTTCCAATTGCGGCAACCGTCCGTTTCCTCTGAGCTGTGCCGTAAACCTGCGGTTTTCAGGCCAACGGTTATTGAGTGCTGGTTTCCTGCTTCGGAATCTTGTATTTTCACAATTCATATAAACACACTCCGACGCAAGTCGGAGTCACTGCGGTCGACTATTGCCAGAGGAAGAAAGCATCTGCGCTCCAGCCAGAAGACGGAACTACTTACGGCTCCAAGTGTTTGAAAACCTGGGCATCAATAGTCTTCTACCATCGTAACCTTCATTTTTGGCTTCCAAAAAATTACAGTTCATTTTACAAAGACAGCCAAGTTCGTATCAATTTACCGACAAGACAACTAGTGAAGCCTTTCGAACTTATATTTATGGACTCGTACTGATGAAACATAGATTAGTAATCCAAGAAACACGAAGCCAACGTCACACAATGATTGAAACAGCTCCCGGTACTGTGGGTTCATTCACAATGTTGCCAGTCACCTCACAGGACTAGCCTGCCACAGCCGTACTGTCATAGACTTGCTATGCCATGTATGGAGATTTTATTCAAACGTGCATCAAAGGCGAGGGCAGGGACGCAGAACTAGAATTGATGCAGCGGCAGGTCCCCCACATCCGACGCCAACCTTAAATAACCATAGATGGTACCAAGACAGAGCTCGCTATAAATCAACGCCGCTTCTTGCTCCCTGTCTTCATTCAATTTATGATTATTGCCTAGGTTGCCGACGCTTGAGCAACGAAACCCTAGTTGAGGAGTGGCTGAGTTGGCTTGTTGAACTACCAGGCGAAGCTCTGTTTTGGTGATGTTCGACGTTCTCCAGAGCAAAGAGATAGCAACTCGAAGGGCGGAGACTAAAGGGCTTTCTCAATAGCCACTGGCGACATCAGTGACACTGTTCCTTTGAAGCTGGTGATGACTCAGAAGTCGAATGTAGATACGTGGCTGTCAATGACGTTGCATCAGTCCTCGGCTAGAACTGTGCTACCAGTGACCTACATAATTAGGTCATAACCCGTCTCTTGACCTTAGCTGAGGTCTAGAGACATTCCAACAACGCTGAGGCCATCACAATTTGCCCGCGGTCCTCGTGACGAAAATGTCTAGGACTTTCAGAAGTCTCAAGCTCTGCATGAAAGGGAGTCTGTATGTGGGTCACCAAGAAAGAAGTCCGCTATCTAGGTGTGAGTCAGCCGACCCATCTTCAGCAAGCCACTTCCGTCCGAAGACCTTATTTCTGCGCAGTTTGTTGCCCCCTGCTGGATACTGCTCAAGGACGCCGCGGGCGAGAATGCAAAGACGTCGGATTCGGTAGGATGAAGTCCATCTCTTTGGTAGTTTTGTACAAAGGGCTGGAGCTAGGACTGCTCCTAAGTCACACATCTTGAATTGCTGTGCCACACAGGGCCATGGTGTGCTGCTAATGATGATGCTAGGACAAGAGAGTAGGCCCGTCCTTAAGACTCTGAATTACTGCTAGTGACATGCCAGAAGTATTCATGGGTATATTTGACCACTTCAAGCTCGTCATAGAGTATTTTGTGAAGTCGGGCCAAGGAGTTTGAGGTTGAAGAATTGAGGCGGCGAGTTGTTCATGTTCACACTCCTTTATGCTCAAGACCAGCAAGAGAAAACTGTAAAGTGAGGTTCTAGTTGTGATGGAAATCACTCAAACACTCTTTTCTCTTTACTTTTCAGATCTAGATAAATCCAGAGAGTTTTTCACTGATGGAGTGAGATATACCTAAGCAGATGCGCAGGTAGTTAAGTATACCTTACAGAGCAACACTCTTTCTCAGAACTTTGACCTAGTTATCGTGCAACCAAGGTGTTTTTGCGAAGCAAAGGAACATGCATAGTTTCTTGTGATTCAGCTTGAACCAAGACAAGTTTCAAGGTCTTTGGAGTGCGATGGAAAGTGTGGGATATGTGAAGGGATCACAACTAGTTAATGAACATCAATGAATACGTGGCTTATGCAAGTCACAAGAGCAGTCGTTCCTTCCCTCCATCAAGTAAAGCTGCTGTACTTACTTCCCTACTTGCGGTTTATCTGGACTGATTAACCCTGATGGTTGACCGCTCTCGCTTAAGGAAAAAGGTCACGCTGAGGTCCTTCAGGAAACGTGACTATGCATAATAATGCACCTCGTCTCACTTGCCTATTCTCAGCTATATGTAGCTTCTCATTCACGAACATCTTCTCTTTTAAACTCCCAACTTGTTCACCCAGAGAGAAGAAAATTCTTAACAGCTTCACTTTACTTCTTACAATCCTTACTTACACTCCCATACAACAACACACTTCATACGGAATACGAAGTCAACCTGACAATGTTGATATCCAACCTCCTCGTCAAGGCCGCCCTTGTCGCTGGTGCGGTCGGTCTTACGACCAAGGGCCTCACCTCCAATACCCGCGTTGAGATCAACAGCGACAAAGAGATCTCCCCCTTGGAGCTTCCTGTCGGCAACGGTAACGACAAGAAGTGGAACGACATCAAGATGGGCGACCTCATCGATCACGAGACCCTCAAGACCAGCTCTAACAATCTGCCCCCCCACGACTGTGAGGACATCCTCAAGCGCAATATCGTCCCTCAGATCGACTGCTCCTACTCCTGGGAGAACTGCCGTTTCGACAACCATCTCTCGTACAAAATCCGTATCTCCCCCGTCGGCAAATCCAGCGACAAGTGGTGCGAGATCCTCAACAACGCCGTCATGAGAAACATCAACTACATGACTGGCTGGGAGGGCTGCAACCGCCAGTACAAGGTTGACCCCAAAGGTAACGGTATCTGGCTTAATGTTACCCTTCCAAAGCCCGACGGCTGGAAACAGGATTGGCGCTTCGAGGTGCAGAAGGCCATCAGCGAATCCATGTGCCCTGGCCACCCAGAGCTCACCTACTGGGTCAACAAGGGGTAAGTCCTCTACTTCCCCCTTTGTGCTGTTTTATCTTTTGCTTCTTGCAAGTCAGGCTGGTCTTCAGTATTGCTAACTTTGGTCAAATTCTAGCTGCTACCGCAGTAGCATTTGCCGCTCTCGCTCGCGGAAGCGTGATGACAGCGAAATCTTTAATGGCCACCTCCCCGAGCTCGAGTATGAGAAGGAGCACTCCGAGTCCGAGATAGCTACCGACACTACCAACACCTCTGTTGCGACTGTCACCGTCACATCCAATATCCCGGCCACTACCACTTTCTTTCAGGATGAAGCCAAGTTTGAAACTGCCACCAGCATCGAGTCTACCGTTACCACCGTTGTGACCTCAGCTACCGTTCCCAAGATCAACCAAGCCAGAAACGAGCCCGCCACTACGACACAGACCATCAAGCTCCCCGAGCATGTCGAAAACGGCCTAGAGAACTTGAACGCTGCCCAGAACTGCCCCTCTCAGGAACAGATTTGCTCTACAGCCGTCAATCTCCGCTCCGTGTCCGTCCACTGCTCCTACGTCTGGGACCAGGGTAAGGAGCATTCCCTTCTCAATTACAAGGTCGCCATCAACCCCACCGGCCAGGACACTCGCTGCTGGTGCCGGCGTATCATCAACGCCGTCCGCGAGCGCTGCCCCAGTGGAGAAAATGAGAGAACGTACCCAATCTTCCAGTGCAACGAGAAGCACATCCGCAATGCCCTGGGATTCGGCATGTTCATCAACTTCTACGCCAACAGGTGGGTCAAAGAGGAGGACAACCGCCGCTGCATTAAGGCGGCCATCGACTCCACTACCTGCGGAATCCGTACCTTCTTTGACAAGGGTGGCTGCTTCAAGTCCAAGTAGCGGGCTGGGTGTTTGTTCCGACTACCACCGTAGATGACATGAAACCAAGGTCTGCGAGAGAAGAGTGACCCGGACGCATACGGTAGTCAATATAGGTCTCGATGGAACTGCAAACACATTATCATGCAATGGCAACATTCCTATTACCAGTGACTCTTTCAGCCCAGCCTGCTCGATATTTCGAAGTATGACATGTACTCTACTCCTCTTTGTGAAGTCAAGAGACGGTGTAAGTCAAACTCAATGCTGTAACGAAGCGTGCTAACGCCAATTCCAACGGCCTGAACAACACTCAAAGCACGAGCCCCATTGCACGCGTGATACGGAGGTTTTTCCAATCATACCCGTTGACAGTTCGGGAAGACTGAAGTTACACCAAGCTGCGGGCTTGTCACAGCGCACGACGTCGATGACGTTATCTCACCAGCACTTGCAACGCAAATGACCTGTGAACTGAAGATATGTGGCTTTGAAAAAGGATATACAGTGACTTGAATGGTCAGTTCCCCAGGGAACTCTTAGCCCAACCACTCCCAAAGGGGGAAAAAAAAAAGGAGAAAAAAGGGCTCCCGTCCCGTTGTACTGCCACTCCCTTTCTTTGACCCGGACTACACCCCCATGGCCACAGAAGCCTCGCCGGAGATCAAGCACAGCCAGGCCAGGCAGCGGAAGGAAACGGCGAACCGGGCCCCTAGCTTGTAGACCCGTGTCTACATCCTCACGGCCCTCTTCCGCGCCCCGACCGAGAAGGGCGCCAGAGGCGGCACACTCTCGTTGGGCGGCGCGGCCCTCTTGGTCAAGTCGCCGTCCGTGGCCTCCTCCGTCGAGAATGGCACCAGGTGAGGAACGTCGTCCTCCGCCCGTTTCTTCTCAACGTCCCTCTTGCCGCCGCCGGTGGAGAACGGGTTCAGAGGCGGGGGCGGGGGCGGGTTGTCCTTGCGGCGCTCGTGCGCGCCGTGGAAGCGGACGGGCGAGCGCTTCATCTGCGGCGGCACCACGGCGTGACCGGCCTCGTCGCGGCGGATGAAGCTGACGACGCCGCCGATGGCGTCGAAGGCGCGGGCTTGGAGGTGTATGGTTGGTCTTTTTGATGGCCACAAGTCAGACTCAGTTCCCGTTCGTATGGCTAGGTGTGAGGGGCAAGCTGACTTACCCAGACTCGACGGGGGCGGCGGTGACGCCAGCTACGGCTGCGGCGAGGATAGTAGCGGCCGAGAATTTCATCTTGTCTTCTGAATTGATTTCTGTCCTGTGTGTGCCGTCTGTGTCCCTGCGTTTCGTTCTGTGTTGTTGGAAATGGATGTTTCGCTTCGTTTTAGTTATCGTATACCTCGTACCCGCCGAAAGAAAGTGATGTGATTGAACCGGCGATGCTGCTCTTGTTCTTGCTAAAAATTGATTGTATAGTCTAAAGAGTCAACGCTTTGGTCTCGCGTGGGGGGTCGAATGGAAAGTGTTGGAGAGATTTTGGTGTGAATTCCCTTTGATGATTGATCGTCTGAAGTCAGACACGGAAAAAAAAGAAGAGAACAGCTGAAGAGGGGCACTGGACGCCGTCCCTCTTTTGAATAGGATGGCGACCTCATACCCGCAACTCATTCTCTGACAAGATGATATCCACTTTCCCATCTATATCTGTCGAAATGTGTTCGTGGTAGAAAGATGGAGAGGTCTTCAGACACATCAGATCCCAGCCGCTTCGACATCCCCGTCCGTCAAACTGCCGCCGGCCGCCTCGCACGGCACCAAAAACGTGGCAAGCCTGCCCGCCCCATCCGTCGGCGAATCGGTGACGACCACCGGGGAAATCATTGGGCAGTCCTCTCTCTCGGCGGAGGACTCGACTGGGAGTGAATCAAGCATGATCCCTTCGTCCTCCCCAGTACGTGCGAGGGGCGACCAGATGCGTATCTCCTAACTTTCCACAAGCGCGTTTCCACAGTTTCAGCCCGCGACAACCCACCTAAACTTCGCCGTGCAAAAGGGAAGTCGGAGACGGAACCACGGGCCATCCTGCGGTCACCAGAGGCCGCCATGCCCGATTCGCTTCTCGTCACTTTGCCCGTTTTCCTCTTTGGCTCTCTCATCGCCCGTTGTGTCGACCAAGTCCGCCATAGTCCGCACTAGCTTCCAACGAGAACGNCGTTCCTCGCCTCGCCTCGTTTGGTCTACCTTGACAACCCAGCATCAGGCCATCAGGCGGCAACCCCAAACCTCTAATGTTTCCATCCCAATGCTTCTCGAATCTTTCGAGAACGCGTGTTTGCCCAGAAAGTTGGTTACCACGACTCAGGCGTCGAAGGTTCTGTCAACTGTACGACTCGTTATGGGAGATCTAAAACGGGACCCGAATGCCCGCAAACCTGATTCCTCCAGCTCCTGATTCAGTTCCTACCTCAGTCCGCCCCCTCCACGACTCGACAACGTGCCAACGACGTCCCTACTCGACCTTTTCCCTCGTGGCAAATCCCATTTTTGAGTCACCCGGACAGCATAGAGCCCCAAGAACAGTAGCAAACATCTCGAGCTTCACGGCGACTCGAGAGGAGGGAAGGATGGTACCGCGCCATCCACGCAAACCGTCGTCCGACCAAGTCGTCTGAAAAACTAAGGTGGTCAGCCCGGCCTAGTGGCTTCATCTTTATTCCGTCTTCCACCCCTTCCTTCCTTTCGCAGCGCCCGGTCAACCTCCTCGTGTGGTCCGCAGAATAGTAAGCTTTTCGGAGATAAAGTTGCAGGAGGAAAAAAGCACCTCCTGAAGTCGGCTTTTCAGTCCTTAGATTTTGTCGCAAACCCGCTTGAAACTCAACCTTGTTGCGCTCTGCACTTTTCCTTGAACGCCGCTTCGGTCCGAACTGCCGTGTCCCAGCACGAGAACACCTCCATCAACCGGAGAAACTGTAAAGACGTGTTAATCAGATTGACTTGGGTTTCGGGGGAAAGGACTCAAACTCCAACGCTCGTGGCGTCGCACAGCCGTATCCAACCTTGTCTTTCATATCCTTGTAGTGCCATTGTTCCACCCCAGAAAGCCAAAGCCCAATACCGCCTGTCTCTGGCGTATTGATGTCTTGGCCGTCTAGAGTCCTGCTTGAAGTTCGGCGACGGAGGTCGCCGTCACCGGTTGACTCGGCCTCAGCATCACACGCCGGGAGCACCCACCGCAGCGGAGCGCAGGCGGGCCAAACATCCCGGATCCTCGTCATTGATGCGTTAGCACACGTCCCCCGTCGACCATTACGGCGGAAAGAAAAGCCATACTTTGACTGTGTTCAGAAATGCTATTTGAAGTTGAAATTAGAACAACTTTATAAAGAAGCTTCTTATAGTTACATACACTATTGGAATCACAAAATCTTTATATCTTAGCAACGTACTTCCCACATAAGCGGTATAGGACGTGCAACTATTTACGAAGCCTATACTTGTAACTATAGAGAGTTTTCTATGTACTAGAATTCCTTAAGCGTCAGAAAATGTAACCTTTTCTGATGATAAAGATGTGAGACGAGAGATGACTTGCCCATCCTAGCAACAGACCATTCGGGCGGAGGGCCAAAGACCGTCTATTTCAACACTTCATGCCTGGAGTACACCACATGTTGATCCATAAGCCGTGCCAGTTGCCGGTTACCTGCCCCCAGGTCGCCTAGTTGCATACCCTTACAAAGGAGCTGACCCCTCGCCCGGGCAGTATCACAGTCCACTGTGACAATAGATAGATTCTCTGTACACGTGTGATATCTCGCGTGTACACAGAGTGTATAGGCAGTCTCCATGATCATCTACATCAGGAGGAACTCAAGCATGAATACACCTATCTACTGTAGCCTGTCTTTTACCTAAGCCCTTCTGCCTTACTTACCTGCCTACTTTCATGTCTACTAGTTTCCTGCTCTGCCGTTTCACATCTCTCCTGAGTGTCTACGCTGTCGCCTAGAGTAAACACCACGCAGTCAAACGGCCCTCTCTCAGATCCGGAACGGCTGCCGGATGGGCTGTGCCACGTAATCTACTTACGTAGGAGGTACACTATATAGAAACTAAGAATCTACCTTCTTATAGCGCCACTTTACGAGTCATAAGAATAAAACTTTGGAGTTTTAAAGAAATACTTTCATTGTTTGATATAACGCTAATAGCTACAACTAAAGCCTATAGTTATAAATCTAGAGGGTTATATACTCTTAGTTGAAATTTTCAAAAACAGTTTAAAACTCTACTGTCTCTAGCGATGAGGACGTGGCCACTCGCCCGGGGTGGCTACTCGCATAGGAAGTCCGTTATACTATTTTTGTGTATATATACTTCAGCCCACTGTCTCTACTCAGGCCTCAGGTTATGGGGTCCATCATATAGTCATACATCAAGAAATAGAGCAAAGAAGCAATGCACGGCTTATGCAACATCGTTTTGCCCCTCCTTGTCCTTCCACTCGCTTCGGCTGTACCACCACGGACTGGTGGCGGCGAGGTCGACTTTTACACCGGTAGAGGTTGCTGAGTAACAGTCGTTGGCAAACCTCTGCCAACTAACCAACGATGTCAGCATGGGAACAAAGCCTGGGTATCCTACCTTTGGTGCCCTTTGGGTTCTTCTTTTCTCCGTGCGAGGTTCCTAAGCTGGCGGCTTGTTGGCATAGGCTAACATTTCTCCAAGTTTACTTTTTTCAGCCGGATCCATTTCCCGGAACTCCTATTTGTCCTAAAATGGTCGGCAACACACACCTAACGGGCGTACCAAACGAGTGTATCAGCATCCCTGAGAATTTTAGAGGCGGCGACTACATCGCTATGCAGTACGTGAATAACCATGAAACACTCTCGACTTGTATGTATGTATAGCTGACGCAACGCTGTTCACAGTTAGAAAATTCGAGCAGAATGAGATCTCCCTTGAATTGGGAACTTTTGGGATCTGTTATCACTTGCAAAATTGTATTCTGTTTTTCAGTCCACTTCTGGTTGCTATTGTACGTGTGGAGTGTATGCAACAAATATGTCAATGGATTTTTCTTAGACTCCAGAATCAGACAAAAAAAATGACGAATATATTTGCTTTTAATACTTTGCTCCTTCATTGGTTACATTAGTGACATGTTGCCGCAGAGATGCTGAGAGCCTGAGTGGCACTTAAACAACTCCCATGTGAGAGGCACGGTTCTCGATCTAGAGACTCCCCGATGCCAGTGCCTGACTCGTCCATACGGCCGATGGCTGGCAGATAGAGTTATTCATGCCATAAGTTTTTGAACATACTTTTTGGTACTTTACTGTTTTTTTCTGCTAGTTCAGTGGCTTTCAACTGTGTTAGTAATACGATGCTTTTTACTAAAATTTCAACCTGTCTTTCACCAGATCCATTCGCATGAACGCCGACAGTGCTTGGGTTTCTTAGGCCTTCTTCACCTAAATAGCCAGCTGTTGCATACTAAACGCCTCGTTGTTCTTATCAAACCCAGCCCGTCGCAGTGGGAAATGAATCACATCGTTATCCCAGTCACATGGTGGGAACAGGTTGAGTTCCAATAAACAAGTCTATTCTTCATCCCTCGTAAGCAATATACGAGAATCCCGCCCGAACGCCAAGCAATGCGACCGAGGACGGCCGGAGACGACGCGAAGTAGACTATGGTCGAGAATAAAGGATTTTGTCTGGAATGCAGAACAAACACCTCCCCAGTCCTTGTCTAAGGTTGCACCTCGGAGCTTCAAGCGTATCGAACTTCGTTGAAAAGCGCCGCCCGCACCTGTACCAACGCAGCCAACTCAAACAAAAATGACTGGAGCACAATGATGTTGGTAAGAACATGCGAAACTGAAGCAGTACGCTCCGTCTTTTCTTCTTTAGGCGATCTCGCCCCGTTCGTGGCATCCTCGCCGCTGGTTTTCGCCACGGCATCCTCATCCTGCCGTTCTTCATCTGCATCTTCGTCATCCTTAGGTGGTGGCATGTGCAGAGTCGGTTTCCTCCTCCCGAGATCCAGCGGGATGGCTTCGACTTTGTCAGGGATGCCGACTTTTCGCGCGAGTATGCTTTGATCTATGGCTGCGAACGCAGCGGCCTGGCTGGCCACTGGATCTCTTGGTCCATGTGATGAACCTGTCTCATCCGTCACAGACCGACCAGTGTTGTCGTGGTTCACAGGGGTATCCTTGGGGGGAGGGATGGGCCGAGATGTCGGCGTGGACAGGCCGTACCCGCCTGACAGGCTGGTCGGCGCGGGGTTGCCCGATCCTGAACTCCGACTAGTTTTCCTCCCCCGCGGGCTCCCTGTTCTGGTAGGCGTACTCAGTTCTGACACTAGACGCTGGGCAAAGCGTTCTAGGCCGGACGGACGCGCTGGAGATCCACTACGAGTTACCTCGTCCAGGCTCGCCCGTTCCGGGGTATGTGCTGAGCTGTGCCTCTGAGGCGTTGGCTTACGAGGAGGCAACGGCGGCGGCTGGCGCGGATTATCCGCAACTTGAAACGCTTCTCTCCGTGCTTGAAGCAAATCCTCGAAGCGGGGAACAGTTTCTCGATACCTGCCAACTTGGTTGCACAGCTGCTGGAGGATAACGAGCAAACGAGGCAAAGCTGACTGTACCCATATCGGACGACGGCGGCAGGCATCAAGTGACTCAAGGATCTTCTGTTCCGCAGATGTTGTAGAGTCGGGATCCGCCGGAGGCCTGAAAGATGTCGTTGAAGCGTCAGGGGAGGTCGGACTCGGTGGCTGCTCATCATAACTGTACTTTTGTGGGTTCCGAAGCATCCATCCCTCCGGGGTCACGTACCCACAGATAGCCAGGTCTAAGATGGATTCGGTCAGTGAAAGATTTGTGTCGACCGGGTTCATGAAGAATGTCTCAAGAAGATCCAGCAGCGAGTTGAGCATGGGATCATCCGGGCGTAGCGTGTGCTCATGCACGTCGCGTGGTACCCCAGGAAGTGTATCAGGAACAGCGGGTAGGTCATGGTTATTTGTGGACGTCTTGGGTGCAACGAGCTTCAAAGAGCAGGGATGGCTTTCGAGACGGGACATGGCGTCTTTCAATACGTTGTCGTAAACCTCGTCAAAGTTGTCCTGGCCACCGATAGACCCCGCCAAGCTCATCAGATAGTCGACCTCCTGCTCGTGTGCACCAACTGTACGGTGCATCTTGTCTCCCAGTACCACCTCGGTGCGGAGGAGTGTGCTGACAGCATACCGATGGTGTCTTCTAAGGATGGCCGAAACCAGTTGAAGAGTCACACGAATAGTCTGCTGGTTATGAGAGCGTAGACAGGCTTGGATAAGATCGACCAGGTTAAAGAGGAGAGGCGTGGCGGTCATGTCGGATTGCGTTTGGGCCAACATTGTGGCAAGATCCATGGATTTGCGCTTGCGGGCTGCACTTACAGAACCACGTGAACCCGGCATGTCGGACGAGACGTGATCGGGCAACCCTAAAAGGTAGTGGAGAATGAGGTTTATCATATCAGGATGGTCAAGAGATTCGAGGATGCGGCGGAGATAGGTCAAGACGGCGACCGACGAGCCTCCGTCGATATCGGACGACTCCAAGAGCGAGGGGTATCTTACATTGTCAGCGAGTTTCTCACGTTGAGGGAGCGTCTCTCTTACAAAAGTTGCTGCAAAAAGATAACCTGAAAGTGCTCCAGAAGCGTCTGCTTCACCTCGATCGACTTGCAATGGTCAAGCACGTCCTGCCAGAAGAGAAGATGGGAAAGGAACGTCTCGAGGTGGAGTTGGAAATCAGGAGAGCATGAGCTGACAATCTCGAACGTGGAAGTCGGATGTTCATAGTCGGACAGGGCGAGAACAGGGGGTAGGTCGCGAGGCGGGTAGTCAATGACAAGCTTCCGACTGAGCTGGCTGTATAAAGCCCCTAGACCAGTCGCCATGAGAGTCGACAGATCGCTCTCCACAATCCATTGCTCCAAAGACTCGTCGCTCGATGCTGACTCGATAATGTATAAAAGACCGGTCCTAGCGAAATCGCCAACCTTGCCTTCGTGATGGATGTAGTCCATCAGTATGTAAAACAGGGGGAAATCCTGTCTCTGAGTTCGTCCCGCAAAAGCATTGTGCTCGTCTTGAGGTCTGTCCTTGGGAAGTGCCTCGTGATTGCTCTTGAACCAAGCATGTAGAATGTCCCGATTGAGACGGATTTTGGTGGTGATGTTAAAAGCCAGCTCAACGACCTTGGCCTCAGTATCGGATCCCAGGCGGACGCTGTTCACTCCGGTGATGCGCACAAGAAGATTCGTCAAGCTCGCGGAGAAAGTCGTATTCTCGACGAAGGCCTCCTCCTCGGTCTCGAGCAGAGTTGCGAAGAACAGCACAGCTTCCTTGATGATCCACTCATTGTAGGACGTTGTTGCTATCTTGCCAATGGGCACGTAGACTTGTTTCTTTGCGGCATACTGGATGCAGGGATGGGGAAGAGGGCGTCGCGACTCGTCGTTTAGGATACTTGTGAGCTGTTGTAGGCGAATCTCGAGGGTCTCGGCGGCGTCGATATCGTGGGCAAGATTTGACGAGGATCTCCAGATTTGCTGAACAGTCAGCGTCGCCCAAGGACAGCTACGGGTCGAGAGAGCAAGGGACTACCAACCAAAGTGCGATTGTACTCTTTATCGAATCGGTGCAGACGTTTTGTGGGATTCTTCGCATCGTCTCTGCGATTCGTCGCGGGAGACAGCGAGGTGCCAGCTAGGAGGCGCGACCACTGGAGGCCATTGTCAGAGGATAAAGTTTAAGGGGGAAACACCCCAAATCTCTGATAATGCTCACAAAATCCATTTTTCTGGCTTCGAAGGCATCTCCAGCACGATCGGGAAAGGAGTTATTCGCGCATTAAAGCTTCGATTGAGGCTTGGTTGAGCAGAGGACAGAGCAGGTGGCCCCCGGTGGGTGTTGCGTGCGCAGTCGGATCGTGACGAGATTGAGGTGGTTAGGGGCAGCACGAGATGGAGAGGGAGATGAAGCTCGGTGCATAAAACTGTCAAGTGTCAGGCGTCGCGAAATGTCATTCCGAGACTCGACCGCGCCCACAATTCCCACAGGTCGAGGAAAGATACGTATCGGCACCTAACTTTTGCTGCCCGCTGTCCGATGTCCGTGCACGATGCAGCTGCAGCCCCGGGAGGTTGCATAAATCAAGGGACCTCATGTGGCGCATGGACTCGGTACGTCGGCTCCATCGTGCAAAACGCCGATGATGGGCAATGTGGCTTAGGCGTGGCTTATTAGAGGCAAGTATGGTATGTACCTGGTGGGTCTCATCTCACATTTACTGCAACGTCGCGGCCTATAAACATCTCGGGATGGCCTCATCTCTAGTGAGCGACGACACAATGCGCTGATCCATGCTATGCAAGATGCGAGAAGCCACTCTGAAATCACCAAGAAAATGACTAATCGGTGGTGTATGATAGAGTTGGACATCCATGTCCTGAAATACATCGTATCACCCTATAATTGCTCTCGGCTTTTGTTCACAATGAGATGCTATACGGTGGGTCTTGTTCCCCTGTCTGCGGACACAAACCTCGCCCGGAATAATCCCTTGAAGATTGCTCAAGAGATTCCGGCATCTGCGTCGTCGTACTGTCCGCCGGTACCTGGCCTGTTGTTTCGACAACATTGACCCTGTCGCTGCATCCTTGCAGAGTATCGGCGCATGTTCTCGCCATATTTCTCAGTCGAACCCTTTATCCAGCATAAGTCCCGATGCGAGGGTCGAAGTGGTCCCCTTTGGGCATCTTGAGCCTGGTTCACGCCGTGTCCTCACACCCCTTCTACGAGTTATTGCTCCACCAGTTAATCTCGAAACCGTGGTAACTGGCGGCGGAGAAGATAATCACTCCGGCCATGGCGATGGCCGTAGAAAGTGCTGCCCATAGTACGTAGTTGTATTTGGAACAGAACACGAGATAGCATTGGCGGAGGTGAACCATGCTGAGCCAACTAGGGAGCACGGCGGGCTGCATATGTGCAATTTTGTACTTGCAAACGTCAGCAGCGAACCTACAAGCGCTGCAGACTGCGACATTCGACCCCCGGGAGACCAGCTGATTCCGCCGCTGAGAATCATAACAGGGTGAACCTTGGCGAACCAGTGCGTGCGAGGGAACTTCTCCTGGAAGAAGTAGAATACGAAGGGCATGGCGAACCCCAAAGACCTTGCGCGCACCGAGGCTGCCAAAGAAGACAGCGGCGGCGAAGTAGGTGTTGACGTCAGGGCAGGAGAAGCGGTCTTTTCGGGTGCTAGAGTCGAAGCATCCGCGTGAGACGAGGTTTCTAGCCAGGGCGGATATCACGAGCACTTACGTTGAGCACAAGCCAGGGATGTTCTGGATCTGAAATTCATCACGCCAGTACAGACAACTGCCGAGACAAAGATGGCCACGACCTGGGCAGCGAAGATGTGGCGTTGGGGGGTCTTGAGGTGGTGTGCCAGCTTCAATTCGTGGCGAAGCCAAGGGCGTGGGCTGTGGTGACATGACTGCATCGCTTCGTCAGTTGGGCTGAGTACAACGAAAGTGGTTATTACTCAGCCGAAGCATTTAAGGAAGTTCATTGTGAGGACATTGCCTGGCTCCCAGGCACCATCAATGAATTCTGCCAGAACGCTGCCAAGGTTAGTCCACAGGTTTTCCGATACGATTTGGTCTGCGGCACTTAATTGAACTCGACCCCCGTTCCTGTAGTAGCAAAGATGACATTAAGGATGAGATACCACCACTCATGAACTAATATGGAAGTCAGAACCGTTTAGTTGTATCGGAAACATGAAAGCCAACAACGCGGAGCTTGGTGTGGCACTTTTTGTCGTCAAGAGGGCGACCTCGAGCTTGCCCTCAGAGATCTCGCGGGAGTGCGAACCCGGGTCCGCGAAGACATTTTCGTTCGCAAGAAGAGCTTTGAGACGCTCGAGAGCGCCGGCGGGGAGGGTCAGGTCGAGGCCGTCCTGGAGAACGAGTGTCACGGCAGCTTGTGAAGTTTGTTAGTAAAGTCACTTGAGCTCAGAGCTGNAAAAAAAAAAAAAAAAAAACAGTAATGTTGCATGTCTATTTTCATGGCATTCTGCAGATGGATAAGAATTTGAGGGAGCGTATAAGCCTCCAAGTTTAACGACCGCAAGACACAACTAACCCAACATCCATTGATACCCAGGGCTAACCTGGCAACTATCGATTTACCCAGCCATACTGAATCAGCTTATAAACAGAATTATGCTACACGTGAGCATTACTTAATAGGGACTCTTGCGTTATGATTAAAAAATGATGATAATTGAGTGATGGATTATGCGGAACTATTGAGGCATCTGATGAGCATTAGCTTGTCTGTTTGCACAATGGAAGTTGCTATAATTAGCTCGACTTACCGTCGCGCAATGTCTTTTCGGAAGTACATCCCTTGAAAATCAACTCCCGCAATAGCACGGTAAACCCGGTCAACAGCATCTTCCAGGGTTTCTCCATACGCAGCAATAGACAGGACTCTCCCACCTGCAGTCTTCAAGACTCCTTCTATGAGCTCAGTACCAGCATGAAAGAACTGTACTTCATCTGAACTGCCTCCAAATACTCTGTTGTCCCTAGTTGAGTATTTGTCTGGGTATCCGCCAGCTGCCACAACAACGTTGCAGGCAAAGCCAGGGCGAAGGGACAAAGTGACGCTACTCAGATTCTGTTGTGTGCATGCAAGAAGAATGACTGCCAAGTCGGTCTCCGGAGAGGAGCATCATCATGCTTTGCGTCTCAGGGTCCCCAAATCGGGCATTGTACTCCAAAACCTTCGGTCCATCTGAGGTTATCATAATGCCAGTGAATAGCAAACCCCTAAAAGTACGTCCTACGTTTTATATTAGCGACTAGCTCGGGCATCGCACACAACACTGCCAATGGAGCCAGCAGAAACCTACCTTCGGCTTTCAAACCCGCAAATGTGGGCCGAAGGATTGTATTCTCAACCTCGTCAATTTGCTGCGCACTCACAAACGGCATAGGCGCGTAGACACCCATGCCACCGGTATTTGGGCGGTGTTGTGCTCAAAGATGCGTTTGTGGTCTTGACCTGGTGGTAGAGATAGGACGGATTCGCCATCGCTGAAGGTGAGAACGCTGATTTCGTCGCCCTCGAGGTATGCTTCGACGACCACGGAGGACCCAGCGGAGGCACACAGCCCGTTGACCATTACATCCTCCAGAATTTTGTAGGCCTCTAATTTACTTGTGGGAAGAAAGACACCCTTACCCGCAGCCAGACCGCTCGCTTTGATGACGACTCTATGGTTCACGGCGTTAATGTAAGCCTTGGCAAGACAGATATCGTCGAAGCTTTTGTATGCAGCAGTTGGTATGCCATATTCTCTCATGAAGTCTTTCGCGTAGGCCTTGGAGCCTTCAATCTCGGCCGCTTCTTTGGTAGGCGCAAAACAAGGAATTCCACCTGACCAGTTCCGGCTCAGCGGTTGCTCTGTGTAACAAGGTGCGATGCCTTATACTTACTGTCCCGGAAAAATGCCTCAATACCGCCAACCACCGCATCGTCAGGTCCGAAAACAACTAAATCGATGGCAAGAGCCCGGGCCAGAGACACCAGTTCCGTGTAATCTGTGATATTTTCGCGGATATTGGAGACATTCGCCAGTCCCTCTGCAGTGCCTCCATTGCCTGGGAAGACGAAGACGTGAACGACCGAAGGTGAGCGGCTTAGTTTCTGCAGACCCATCAGCCATCATGAAACAGTCTTGTCGAGTGGGTTGTTGTAGGTTGTGAATCTGGGTTCATTATGGCCACAAACTTCCTGGCACACCTTCATCCTTGAATTTGCTTAGCTTGGACTTAGGCCTCTCGATTTTGGCGAGTTTGATAGGCGACGACGAGCAAGGAATCGATAACTGATGCCACGAAAAGGTAACTCACCCATGACAATGCATGCTCACGGCCGCCTTTACCGATCAGAAGAATTCGAAGATGATCGTTGCTAGACATGATGATTGAGAGCTGGTTGCTAGTTGACATATAAACTTATGGCTCGTAGATGTAAGGGAAGAATAAAGAGACATATAAACGCCTTCGGGAAGATATTAATGGCTGCCTGGGCCCCTGCCCTGCCACCGTCACGGGCCAGCGGAAGTTCTTGTCAGTACTAGGTTTCGTGCCAATCAGACGAGGCATCCTTCCAGGTACTAAGCCATAAAAGTTTGAACGGGCTGTTTTGTTTGTGCTCATCCTGTTATGTCAGGTAGTGACCTGATAGATAATTACCCTTTAATTCAGTACCTGAGGCATGTATATAGCATCTTATTGTCACTGTGATTCGCGGCTAAATCTACATATTTTACAGTGTATCCAGCTCAAGCTTTGCTTGGGTTAACGAAAATCGTCGACCTCCTCGTCAAGGATCCAAACCTACTCACCCGACCCTCAAGCAGTCATCAAGAAACAGCCAAGATGGTGATCGGACCTCCACTACCTGATATATGCTGGGCCCTATACCCCCGCAGGTGGCAAGTGCGGTTCACTTTCATGGACCTACCACTTGCCAATATCAAGACGATAATGTTTCCCCCTGAAGTGAATGCTTTCGACCCCTTTGTATGCCTGAGGGATGGCCTCTTGTAGAGAATTCACCAAGAGCCACCACGGCGAGGACTCGACCGCCTGATATCCGCAAGGTTCCTTCTTCCCAGTGAGTTCCTGCATGGAAGAGTAACACTCCTAGATGATATGTCGACATTAGCCAAGTATTACACCTTTATTTGGGGGAGACCACTGAACATCAATCACGAGGTAATTCCCGGATGGTAACCAGGTTGCCTGTACGGTACGGCCCTGGGTAGCCCCTAGAAGCCATCACAACAGAAACGGCTGATGTGTCCTTGAAGCGAAAGTTAACCAGGTCAAGCTCCTGGTTTGTGCAAGATATCATGACCTGTGCGAGATCTGGGTCCTCTAGCAAGGGCAGGAGGGTCTGCGCTTCAGGATCACCAAATCGAGCATTGTACTCGATTACCTTAGGACCATCCGCCGTCATCATCAACCCATTGCAGATGAAGCCAACAAAAGGATCACCTAAAAGTTTAAACTACTGTCAGTTGAAGCTTCGAGAAAGAACTCTAGCTAAATATCTTTGTCTTTGAGGATGGCGAGCTTCCTGAAGATTTCGAGCTCGAAGCGACTGTTGCATTGCTAAGGGGCGAGGTTAACTTCAGCATTCATTACTACGAACTCGAGGACTTCGAGCGTATGCTGAACACCCTAAATGAGTTTGGAGTTCACCCGCAAGCCTTTCATCAAGTCCATACGGCCTGGGAAGTACCCGAATTTCTCATGCAGCAAGAAGAGTACGTATCTTCGGTCGAGGAAAGATTCCGAGATGCTGTAGTCCCTTACGAACCTTACTAATGCCACATTTGCCAAGAACACGCTATTCAAACATGTGACGAGCTAGAGCACACAGCCATGGGCGGGAGAGATTGTGTAAAGAGTGACTTGATTCTAGAAGAAGGTTTCCTATGTGTAACGCGCGTATAAATAGGTGCTCGGTGAGCGTGTCATGAGAATAGCCCGTGCACACACCCGTCCGGTGTGCTCAGTGAGCGTTAACCACTTCGTGACAAAACACAAGGCACATAGAGCCATTCTAGGGGGCTATCAAATTCTAGAAGAATATAGAATTTATCACAAAGTGGTTAACGCTTACCGAGCACACCGGACCGGTGTAGGTACAGGCTATTCTTATAATACGCTTACTAAGTACCTATTTATACGTACGTTATAT
>MPGH01000014.1:85639-288471 GCA_001937105.1 Colletotrichum chlorophyti | reverse complement strand
AAATATTTCTATATACTACTAAACCTCTATAATATATAAGGTATAATTATAAAGTATAGTAATAAAGAAGGGAAAAGTAATTAAATTAAGCTATACTTAAATACTATATTAAGTATAAAAAAGAATTAAAAAATAGCCTATAGTTAGTAAATAGAAATCCTACCTTAAAGGGCCTAAAAAGAGTAAGTAGAAAAAGGCCTATAGGCTATACTACTTAAAGTAGTAGTTAAGATAATAACTTAAGGGAGCTATAAAGGTATCCTTAATAAGAGGGCTAATAGCGTTAAGTAGCTTAGCCTTATAGCTCTTATATTTAAGGCTAGTAGTAGAGGTAGAGCTATTAGCTCTACCTACTATACTACTAAACCTAGATATAACGGACGTAATAAGTAATAAAGGTATAAGCTTAAGCTTAGGCTTAGAGGTTAAAACCTCTTTACCCTTACCCTTACTCTCTAAGGCAGTAAGTTACTCTTTAACTATATAGGTAATAAGCTCCTCTACCTCCCTAGCCTTATTAAGAACTACTTATATAGTTATATAGATATTAGTAATAATTTAAGAATTAGTTAGTAACGTATAAAAATAAATATAGGAATAAAATACTTATAGTTTTCTTTAACTTTAAATTAGGTCTACCTAACTTAAGGGCCTTAATAGCTGCTTAGAGCTTAGCTATAAAGGGCCTTACTATTAAGGGCATTAGTATATAATGCTCTAAAGAGCGCCTATTAAAGTACTATAGGTAATAGCTATTAGTTACTACTAAGTAGTACTTAGAATCTAAGCTATAGAGTATAGCTTAAAGGTAAGNAGGTACTAAACCTCTTACTTAACCTCCTTACTAACTCTTTATTTCTTAAGGGCTAAAAGCTTATTATTAGTAGTAACTAATAAGTAAATATAAAAAGGTATATACTCTTCTTTAAGGTAGTATACTTCTTCTTAACTAAAGGCTTAGCCTCCTTCTTAAGCTCTTTTTCTTTTTCTTCTTTTTCTTTTTCTTTAGCTATATAAGTATATTAGTTATAAGTTCTTAAATATATATATATATAGTATTTACTTACCTTTATACTTACCCTTAGTAGTTAATAACTCTATTTTTTTAATTAGTTCCCCTTTAGAAGAACTACTAATAAGAACTAAGCTACTATTAGCCTTAAGTATAACTACTATAAAGGGGTTAAACCTAATAAGAAAAGTCTCTTAATAGGGGCGTATAGGAGGAGGTATAGGGTTAGTAGGGGCAGTAGTAAGGGTAGCATTAGCCTCTATAGCTATAGAGGTAATAAGCCTAATAAGGTAAGTATATTTAGTATAAGTTACTATATAAATATATTAATATAGTTTTAAATAATTCCTATAAGCCTTTTATAGGTATAAAAAGATAAATACTTACTAAAGGAGCTATTAAAAGATATTTTATTTATTTATTCTTTATAAAAGTATATATTAATATAATTCTTAATAGTATATATATATAGGGGGTAATTTAAAAGGGTTAAGTAGGTAAGTATACTTCTTATAAATAGAGATATAAAGAGGAAAAGAATTAATAAAAAGCTAACTATAAAAAATTACTATAATATAGTAAGCTTAGGTAAGCTAGCCCTCTTACTAACCCTCTAAGTAGCCCTTAGTAGACCTATAATATACTAAAAATAGAAAATAAAGTAAAATTTAATATTAATAATTAACTTTAAATAAAAAAAAAGTATATAGTAAATAAATAATAGTACGTTTTAATATACTTATTTAATAACAATTTTCTTTATTATCTCTAAATAAAGTATATAGAATATATTATTTAATAGTCTATAAGGGGTTTTAGTTAACGGATTTATAGTTAAGAACTACTTTAAGGTAGTTAGAGGTATATTATAAAGTAGTTAACGCTTACTAAGTACACCGGACCAGTATAGGTATAGGCTATTCTTATAATATGCTTACCAAGCACCTATTTATATATACGTTATATATAGGAAACCTTCTTTTAGAATCAAGTCACTCTTTACACAATCTCTCCCACCTATAGCTATGTGCTCTAGCTCGTCACAGAATTTCAAGTGGTATTAAAATCAGTGAGTTTCTTGACACAAGTCCTCGGTGAGCGTCGCACTGTTGACACAGTTTTCCTTACCATACCGGTGAAGGCAAGCACGCCAAGTGTCTCCTGTATCGTGCCAAAGAGCACGGCGGAAGGTTGCCACATTGGCTGATTCAATAATCACAGTTAGCAAGTCGCCATCTCCCACTCATTCGGCGTGTCCAAGATCAAGGCGCTACAATCCGTAACATCCGCCGCGGCTGAATTCATCAAGCAAGAACACCGAATTGGGTTCGTACGTCCAGGACACGATACTGACTTGGTGGTCTGGGATTCGCATTCTCTTTCCGTCGGAGCGACGTGCATCCAAGTGTTCGTGGACTGCAGAGAAGTCCTTGACGCCAAGCAATTACTTCACAAATTAGACACGTCGGTTCAGTCAAATGAGCTGGTAGTGCCCAGGTCCAGACCCAGCATCCTACTTGAGTAGAACCAGGATAGTTATAGTCAGGCCACGGCAGCTGACTTACACATCATCTCCACTGGTATCGAGAGCATTCTTCTAGATGTGCCTGTTCCCAGCGTTGGCTCGAATGGTACGGACAAGGGAAACTTTGCGATGGTGGTGACGAACGGCGAAATCCTTTGTCTCGATCTCAAATCCCGGTGCCTTGCTTCTCGTAACTTGGACAGTTCTTCTGAATTGGACTCGATAACGGTTATATCACCCCGACTCTCATCGCATTCGGCAACAATATTGGTATCCTAGATATTCCCTCCGAACCTTGCACGGGAGACGGATCCCCTGGTCGGGAACTTGAAGCGCTCAACGAGAAGAAGGACTTGCACTTTGCAAAGCATGGCATTCACTTCGGCGGCAGGGGCTCCGGAAGGGCGAGGGTGCGGAGGTGTGACAAAAGCGACCACAGCACCGATCTTTGATCCAGGTGCTCTTCAGTGAGTCAGTGTTGGGTTGCGGACCAGCGTGAATGCTGCCCTTTTGGGCGAGGGTATTTGGAAAGATGAGGTTGCTCTCTAATTTGCGATTGGTCAAGAAGCAGAGGGTGAACCCATTGTTTCCAGCCGCTGTGAGATGCTAGGAGATGAAACTATAGTGTAGCAGGTGACGACACCCCGACCGTTCCCTCCGGCGTTGAACTTCTGCGCCAAGTGCTCGGCGAGGCCCAGCAGTTGGCTGTTCAGGCGAACAGTGTTTGTGTTCGCGCCGCCAGTGGCGAGTTACCCCGTTGCCGTGTCTGCCGTGAACGAGGTTCCTCAAGTCTGTGAACCGTGCTGGCATGATGTTTCAAGTCTGACCATTCCAAGGACGACATCTCGCAGGTAGTGCTCCTCAAGCGCGATTTCCCGTCCCTAGAAATTGTTATATTTGGCGGGCACACCGCTCCGCTGGTAAGGCTAAGCCGAAACCTGATCTGGAAAAACGGCTAACTCTGTTATTCGAAGGTTGAAGAGGACCTTAGCAAAGCTAAAATTCCCGTCATCCTGACCGGAAACCGTGGCGCGCCTGACGATTGGGAAAAAGAAGTCAGCATTGGCGAGTCCTCCGCTGTCATCCTGCCCCGCAAAAGTCCTCCTAGATGCCGGAGTGCTCGTCGCCCTCGCAGTCCAGGGCGATTCAAAGGTCCACGGTCTTGCTCAAGAGGTGTAGTGGGCGGCTAAGTTCGCTGGACTTAGCAGAAAAAGAGACGATGAAGTTGGTTTCGACAAACTTTAACAAGGTCCTGGGGCTGACCGTCGATGACTCCCTAGAAAGGATTGAGTGGGAGAGCCCGATGGGAAGAAGTACAAGGGCGATTTTGTCGTCTGGGAAGGGAACCCTCTCCGTGGACTAGGAAGCGTCGTCTTGAGTGTGCAGGATAACGGGAAGATCGGGGGTTGCTGGCCAGATCATTAAGGCGCGGTGTTATAACGTCGAAAATAGCTGTTGAAACTCTCCAAGCATGCAGCTTGATCACGAAGATATCAGAAATTGTTCTGTGGAAGCATATGAGCTAGTTCTGCTGCCTTCACCCTGCTCCCGCCCTAGACGCATGAATAAGAAGACGCTTTGTCAGCTGAAGACAGCAAGAGGCATTCGCCTCACTTCCAGCTTTTTCACATGAATCGCAATCGAGTGCCGAAGATGACGGACGAGTAAGAAAAAAGGAATTAAAAAAAAGGACAACGATGGTGGTCACGAAGAAGGGCATGAGAAGAGTCGTGGCCGAAAAAGCCACGGCAGCTGAACCTCAGAAGGTCCACATTTTAGGGTTCAATGAAACCTAGGACCGCCAGCACACCGCGGCCTCTAATATCTCCCAGGTTCAATGACCACACGAGTGAACTCGCACACAGACAAGAAGCCTGACTATAGAAGCTCTGGTCACACGCAATGAGTCTGAAAGAAGACCAGACTGGCAGTCTATAGCTCATCCACAATAATCAAGCTGAGTAGGTGTATATCCGCGGAAAGTTGGGGAAAACAAGCAGGCAGAAATGAACACCGTTGCCATATTTGTGAGTGGAATGAGAAAAAGTGACATCCGGAGGCCCACAACATCGTTTTGAGTCGATAAAGTTCCAGAAGTGTACCAAGACGGGCACCATAACTAGCTGATATACTATGCCTACCTAGTCTGGCGAAACAAGGTCCTTAACTCAGATTGAGATGAAGCACTTCTTACGAAGGAGGTCAGAGACGAGTAATGGACACATAACAGCACCATGAAGACATTAACCATTACAGTGCTCCAGGCTCTGGATCTCGACAAGATGCAACTTCCTAAAGCAATGGCATAGACATAGCTGGGAGGTGTAAGTGTATTTAGCCTTTAGTTAGACTCATGCTTGTATGGTGACTTCCCTCGATCTACAGGCTGGACGAACGGGAGTGCAGAGCTGACATCCGTCATGGCTTGGAGTTGAAAGACTGGCATTGGCAAGCGTGAGGACAGACGAATGCCACAAGATGCAACAACAGCAAACGTCATCTTGTGTTGGGCCGCCCAAAGCGCCGTCTGCTCTCGTCGGACTCCACGAGAAACACTTTAAAGTTGTTCAATGTAGCCAAGAATAGCCCAAAGTCTTGGACTTTCCCAATCTGCAAACTCTAACTCAGCTCAGCTTCAAGATGATAGTCGGGGCACATCATTTATGCTTTGCCTGCATAGTGGTTTGCGCTGGGAATCGCACAAGGAATATCTCAGCGGTTGTGCTCAGACGCTTTACAGGGATGCCAGGTCTTAGTTATGAAACGCGCGTCATGGTGAGTGACGGGACAGAAGCTTATCATGACCCGTCGGCTTGGCATTGTCTAATCAGCAATTCAACCGTTTCAGCAAAGCTCAAGCGACCAGCTAGGCTCACGTCGAAATAAGCTTTTCGATGCTCCATAAAGGCCTAAGATGATGAGATCAGCGTGGACGTGAAGACACGAACGTGGTTAGACTTTACCCGTCATCGCCACAAACTAAAAAAGAGGCATATCGTGTTGCAGTCAGGAGGTTGCGTGTCGGGAAGAGCCGTAGAGCTACTCCTCATTTTCGTCCATAAATTTGGAGACATGAAAGAACTTTTGACTTCGGCCATGCCATTTAATGGAAAAGGTTTGCATGCAATCTAATGACATCCCAAGTATCATTTGAGTTCTGAGCTAACACGTCTCCCCGAAGATGTGCCAGATGAAAATTCCTCTGGCGCAACTCGCGGACATCATGACCGGCGTTGCCCATCGTCATTGGCAGTGGGAGTGATATCTGGTGCGACCGTGCTAAATAACCGTTATGTCGTTGCTTAATCCAGAGCCAATGTATTTGGAAAAATGACCCAAGAGCAGTTGCTGTGTGACAACTCAGGCAAATCCAGTCCTCGCCATAGAATACTGGAGAAGAAAACATGCCGCCCTAACGTCAGTGTTCTAATGCAGCATGCAGCCTATGGACGTCTTCACCGGACGACCCTGGCTTTTGCAGGCCTGACTGCTATCTCGAGACAGCCTAGTAGCCGGTCAACTCCTCGCTCAAACCCTAAAAGTACTTTGATGGTGTCCAGCTCCGTTCACAGTTGTTACCACAGAACAACGCGAATGGCTCGGGCCCCTAAGTAGTCGGCAATGCATTCAAACATCGATCCAGCAACCCACCCATCAACAGTTGTCGTTTGTTAAAGTTCCATCATGGCCACCTATGTTGCAGGGAATTCATCTCATGACCTCCCTGCAAACATAGTGTTTGACTTTATGACCTGCTTGGTCTGCGTGGTTCTATTTCTGGACAGTTCACCAGATCACACCATTACGAATCATTTGAGAATACGGCCCTCAACGACAATGAACCAGCAGTTTTGCGGGATTCGATGACTCGGTATTCCTTTGTCCGGACTATAAAGGCGAGCGCACATTCGACCAACTCATCAATTCCCTTGGTCTTTGCTCTACCGCCCCTCTGTCACTCCATTACTACGGGCATCCTCTTCTTACTATTCATTGGCCCTTTTTCAGCATGGTCACAAAATCTTGGAAGCATGCCATCATTGGGCTGCTTCTCTTGGAGTCTCTCGGTCTGGCTATCGCCCTACCTCCCAGACATGCGATGACTCAGGTCGACCGGCGTGGAGAACATCTTATGCACAAAGGGCTCTTCATCCGAGATGATAACTGTAAGTTGAAACCCACTATAGACAAGACTTTTGAGTATTTGATCACAGCTGACATTGGCTTTCCACAGCGGGCTCTAGACTAGTTGAGGGCGACGATGAGTATTATGGTATGCACACTTAGCACAACCTTGGAACTCGACCATATATGTATTGCTGAAGAGTCTAATATATCCATAGATCATCAACGGCGTCAACAACTTCCGCCGCCACCCGCTCCGGCTCCAGTCCCTCCTCCTGGCCCACCACCCCCCGGTCCACCACCTCCAGGAAATCCTCCCCCGCCACCTGGGCCCCCAGGACAACCTCCTGCCCCACCACCTCCCGGAAACCCTCCGGGAAACCCTCCCGCGCCACCGACTCCCCCCGCGAACGCAACTCAGCAACCTCCCAGTATTCCTTCGGCGCCACCAACTCCACCCGTGAACGGAACACAGCAACCTCCCAGTGATCCTCCCGATCCACCGGCTGCTGATGATGCTTCATCCTTGAAACGTCGACAGGAACCTCCACCTACTGAAAATCCTCCTAAACCTCCTGGAAACCCGCCTGGGAACCCTCCTGATCCACCACCTCCTGGGAACCCTAATCCACCCCCTCCCGGAGGAGACCCTCCTCCGCAACCACCCGGAAACCCTCCTGCTGCTTCGCCACCCCGTAATGAGGTCTATGGCGAAGGTGAAGGAAGACAGCGACAGTGAGTGAACAGAATTGCATTATGAAAATATCCCGCTAACTCGAGTAGCTAGGGTTTCAAAATCGTAACGATGTGGCTGAAATATGTGGCTTTTTAATGAGAGTTAGTTGTGAATCAGACTATAGTTATTCAAGTGGAACATCCAAGATAGCGCTTGGGAAGAGTTAACGAACAAAGGTTGCCAAGCGTTGGAAACCAAAGTTGCCCTCGAAGGGAAACTGTTTGATCGGGAGAGACTTCGCTCTTCTTGTTGTTGGGAACAGATTCACTTTGTCTCTGATAACTCGTAACTAAGTTACTGCTCGTTCCTGGTTTGCTATTGCGACAGTGGTCTAGAATGATGTTCGTTTTCACGCTAAAGGAGTTGTTCACTTCACCTTCCTTCCTAGTGAAACCGTCTTTGATCTTAGAACCCCAACGGCTTGAGGAACATCACCCAGACTAGCAAGTGAAGGATTGCGCGGACTGGGAACCACCTTTTTCCAAAGATGCATATGCCTCGGTCGAGATAGTATGAGTCGACGATTTCACGTTCAGAAGCCTAAAAATCGAGGTTGCCTTTACCTCGTCTTGAAAGGCTTGAATCACGTTTCATCAGGTGTACGACGCGTCGACAGATCAACGTCACGTTTAAGTGAAATCAATGCTAGTTCAGGTTACTGGTGCTCTATCGATTTTCACACTGGGTATGTGGGATAACGATTGTGGCGAAGAACCTTAGCAAATGTGTGAACCGCAACATGTGCGGGTTTGCCTAGAACACAACTTTTAAACACAACATCCTTCTTCGCCTTTCACCAAGAACTAATATCGAAAGGACTTGACAGCTCAGTTCAGGCTATCACAACGAAGCCAATCCCTTCTTCTTCTTCGATCTGTTGAGGGCTCACTAACATAGATCCTAGCTCGTCTCGGCCCTCCCCTTCCACTCTGCTCCAATCCAGTAGACCCCTCATTGTGTTCTGGTCTCTATTTCTCTTACCCTTAGACTTGGAAAAGAATGGAGCTGGAGGTGGCGAGCGTAACGAGGGGTATACACGCGCTGAAGTTACCGCCGTCGGCGACAGTGTAGGCGGAGTTTCGGTCACTACGCGCATTGGGTTGCAATGTAGCAACCTTCTGGCATACGCGATTGCTGGAGTCAACGAGTGCTTCTCATAGTTATACAACTTCTTGGTGAACACGAAATTATTGTCTGCACCTAGTCCGGACGGATTCTCTATAGCCTCGACAATCACAGTGCGAAATTTGCGTCCGCATTTGTGTTTGTCTAGATGTGTCCTGTTCGCATCCGCTTCCTTGTGGAGAATGTCCAACAACTCGCCCCAGGTGCCCTCGGTGAGATATACGCTCGTTAAACGTTGATTCGGACACAACGCTTATCAAGGATACCCTTGAGCTTCCAGAGTGGAGTTGTGACGTGGCAAGTTCGAGCCGTCCAAGTTTGGGCCACGGGAGTTCCAGTTTCTGAGGAGAGGTAGAATAGCTGGCCCGGAGTATTTGTTCGGAAACACTCAGTGTTTATGCGAAGGGTTTGACGACATGGTGTTCTCAGAAACGCGTCAATGTATGCAGCCACGTATGAGAGGTGCGTGAAGCCTTTTGGCTTGGGTGGTGGCGGACTGTCGACGTCGTGGAGCCTGTGGTGAAAAGAGAAGTCCAAGAGCCGAACATCGATGACAAGCTCGGCAATCACTTCGGTTTCCTTCTCGCTCAGCTCGATTTTCTCGTAGTAGTGTGGTTCGCAGTAAGTGACATCGACAGCGAATCTCGTGAGCTGAACACCGCGCTGGTGCAGTTCAAAAGGTAGGTACTTCAAAAACCCCACTGGCGGAAGGGTGAAGTTGCGGTTTTCTGCGATGGCCTTCTCCCAGCACATAGCTGAGGTCATGAAACGGAAAAGAGCACTTTGTTCGTCCTCTATGTCGGTTTCGTGCACCTCTTTACAACTTCGCTTGACATCCAAGTCGGATATCTCAAGGCGAGTCGCGTTGGCATCCGGACCATGATAGTGGCAACTTCGCTAGAGAAATGGTAGTCGAAGCGCTCACTAGCCTTTTGATCCGCCGTCTGCCGGCGCACAGAATTGCTCACTGTGTAAAAGTTCCTTGTATTTTGAGATTCCCATTCTCAAAAATCCCATAAATTACGTTGAAGAAGACTTATGGACATACTGAGATCCCTCCCATGTGAGACGTCTTATGAGGCCCGTGTCGTTTTCAGTTCTGTTCATCCTGGCAAGCGCGATTCTTCCACATATTTCATCCCGTTGGTACCTGTCATAGGTCCAGGGGTCGTTGGCAACTGCCTTTGCGAAGAAGGCCAGGTTCACGCGAACGCAACGAACGGTCTTGGAAAAGAGTTAGTGCTCGGAGACGAGACTGAACTTTTCGAGATTTTCCTTTTTCATGCTGACGGTGAAGAAGGGAAAGAGCAGAGGATCGACGATGCGCCTAATACTTCTACACAGTAAGCGAAGCGTTCTGATTTCTCCTCATCTCTCCGACGGATGTAGTGTGCAGTGGGCACGCTATTATCGCCGTCGACGTCGGTAGGTGACGTCCTATAAAATGTGTATATGATCTTGCCGAGAGTCTTCTCCTGACTAAGACGATGTAGAAACGGCGTTTTCTGTACGATGGCATCTACGATAGGTTTCTGACAGTCCGAAATCCATTCTTTTTAACGAGCTTATACTCTGCTTCCACGCGTTTTTGTAGTTGCTCGTCTCGGGATTTGCACAGATCAATTCGACCCTTGCCCAGGTGCTCGGCACGCAGGAGGAAAGCATTGAGCTGCTTCATCTCTCTTCTGAATGTCTCTGAGTGGCAATTTACAAAACTCAAATATTTCCACGCCTGCCAAGGCTTTTTGAAGACCTTTGTCTTTAGACGCTCCCAGTCTTGAAGGAGCATCTGCGACGCGTATGTTGCCGTTCAGGCCAGTTGCGCCGGTCTGGTGTGAGATGCCATCGAGGCCTTTACTATTCCCATTGTATCATTCGGTATCTGTCACGAAGTGGTCAACGCTCACCGAGCACACCGGACCAGTGTGGGCACAGGCTATTCTCATGATACGCTCACCAAGCACCTATTTATACGTGCGTCATACATAGGAAACCTTCTTCTAGAATTAAGTCACTCTTTACATAATCTCTCCCACCTATAGCTGTATGCTCTAGCTCGTTACAGTTATGAGCCCAGCTCTGTGGACCTAAGCCAACACCCCTTCTATAAGCTATACACACTTTGGATCCTTCTCTCTATCAGTCTCTAAGAACTATGGCTTCTTTAGAGCTCACAAGCAATACAACTTCGGCTAAGCTGGCCTTAAGACGTGACTGGCCCACCTGGTACCAGCAGCTTAAAGCAATCTGCAATACGCAGGGTATATAGGAGCTTATTAATCCTGATCTCCCAGACGGCCCAAACTACTTACGCCTTCTAGAGCCTGTTAGTACGGTAGAAGAGCTTACTAAAGAGCTTATATGCAAGCAGGAAGCTAAATACATTATGCATAAGATTAAGTACGATTAAGCTAAGGCAGTGCATAACAGATTACTTTAGGGCACCCAGGACTCTACGCTAACCACAGAAAGCAGCAATAAACTGGCTTCTAGTGAGCCAGTACTAATGAGGCTAACAGTGCCTAAAGAGCCTATAAGAAAGCCTAAGCCTATAGATAAGGAAGTCCTAAATATATAGAACCTTAGAGTCAAACAATAAGCAGCTGAGGCACTGTTTAGAGCACTTATTATAATAAAGACTTAGTTTGTACTGAATTAGATCTTAAAAACGGTAAGCCTAACGCTCCTAGTAACCGTACAGTTAGAAGCCAGTAGTATAGNNACTCTTTAGAAGACTATTAGATCCCTTAAAAGGAACCTTATACTAAATGCACTTAGCACTCTAACTACTGTATGTAAGGAATATTACTTAGTACTGGATTAAGCATAATACAGATCTAATCCTATACGCTAGCACTTAGACTGGCAGGAGGCTTTCCTATACGCTTAAGCATATAAGATTCTAGAGGTTTAAGGATACATTACAGTAAAAGACTTCTTAGATACAGTATATATACAGCTTAACCCTTCTTAGGGCAACTGTAAATATAACAATCTAATAACGAACTTAGAAATCAGCTAACTAATGCTCTTAATTAAATAACTTAGCTAGATCTTTAGAGCCCTCTGCATTAATAACTTACAGTAAAGGGGCAATAAAAAGCCTGTTAGGGCATTTATAACTCTAAATAGGCGTTCTAACGTATATAAAACAAGCTGTTTAAACTGTCCTTATAACAAGAGGCATATATATAAGCCTATAGAGTGTGCCTAACTTAAATATTTACTTATAGAAAGAGTTACTAGAGGGATCCCTATAAGAATAAGTTATACTTATATATAGGAGGTTAGGGACTAAGTTAAGGAAAGCTAATAGGATAACCTTTATAAAGAGCTAGAACGACTTAAATAGATAACAGGCTTAGAAAAAACCAAAAAGGCAAACAAAAAGGCCAAAATAATAAGCAATAAGCTAGAGTTCCTAGGCAATGTAGTTGCAGTATTGATCTCTCTAGAGCTTATAAAGCAGCTAGAAATCGCTCTACTGTCAGCTATTTTTATAACTAACTTAAACGGTATATATCCTCTAGTAGTAAGCACAGTACTAAACAACTACAGTACAATGCATCTTATAAACAACTAAAGCCTTCTAATACTAGGTTCCTATATACCCACTTTAAAGAACAACTACATCTAAGCTAATAGTACTATAATACCAGTGCTTAGAAGAGGAACCAGGGTTATAAAAGGCATACTAAGTAATAATTCTAGACCTAAAATTAGTAACCTCACCCTTAAGAACGTAGTATACATAGAGGACTTCTATATTAATATAGTCTCTAAAGCGCTTCTCTAGAAAAAGGGTATATAGTACTGCAGATTTAATAGTACGTTATAATACAGATAGGTATTAAAGAGCCTTATTTTAAAAAAGCTTATAAGAAAGCATAACTTAGTCTTCCTTAAATACACTAAGATTTCCTTCTATATAGATATACTAATTTCTATAAGCCCTGCTGGTATGGTTATAGCTGTCTCTTAGTTTTAAAAGAGACTGCAGCTCTTATACTAACGCTATAGCAAAAGGTCAGACAATACGCTTCTTTAGCATCTATATATAGGACACTTAGGCCTAATAGCTTTAGAGCACTTAGCAAAGAGCGCTAGAGGCGTAAAAATCAGGGGTCCTAAACAAATTAAGTGCTAACACTGTGCAACCGTGCATGCCTTAAGGATAGTTATATACGGCCTGTCTAAGAATAAGGCTATGCACCTATAGTATTGCATCTTATAGGATCTCTTTAAGTTCCTACTATTATATAAAGGCAATACTAGGATGCTTATTGTTATTAATAAGCATATAGAAAAAAGGAAGGGCTTTTCCCTAAAGCAAAAGACTTATAATAAGGTGTTTTACTCTATATAGGCTCTTAAGGTATAGACTAGAAGGCACCTTAGAGTTAGTATTTATAAGATTTGTTATAACGTTAAGTGCACAGTTATTAGTATCTAAGGCGCAACAGCATATAAGATATAGGCTGCAGCATATAGTATAGATATAGAACTGCCTCTACTATACATAAAAGAGCCTATAGGAGCAGGAGAGCGCACAGATAAGACAGTAATTAAGAAAGAAATCAAAATGCATACAGCAGCCAGCCTCTTAGAGTAACTATAGGAGGAGGCCGTGCTTATAGGTATATTCCTTAATAACNATAAGCCTATAGGAATCAAATNAGCTAAAAGTCCCCTAACTAAAAGGAAAGCAAATAGTTTATAAATTACTTTTATTAGTAGTAGACGCTACAGCTAAAAGCGCCTATAGTAACAGTACTCCTACACTAAGGAGGAATATACGTATACAGCTGCTATGTATATCTGTTACATAGAGATAGAAAGAAAGGCATATACTAGAGAGATTTTAAGGTGCTTCCCTATAGNATTAGGTACTTAGTTAGCTATATACCTAAGACCTATAACCTATATAGGATATAGGTGCCTACGCTTAAGCAGGTGATTATTATACGTAACGTACGCTTTAATGAGACCCTTTTCTATAGAGACGAGAAGCCAGAAGACAGATTGCTACGTACGTAAGTAAGAGAGATTATAAACGAAATACAGGAGACTATTACTGTAGCTAATGCTACACTAATATCGCTTAGCGTTATTAATAAACTACAGTTCCTTACTGAATTACCTATAGATGAGATTACAGCTGATAGTTAGGAGGAAGCTAAAAGCTTATAACAAACGGCTTATAACGGCTAAGAGCCTATAGTACACCTACTAATGCTAGACAGGACCCCCAAACCGCTTATAACGCTTAGGGGTGGGGGTGACTCCCTAGTAGTCTAGCTAGTAACTAGGCTATTAATATATATAGAATTAACAGCATAGAATGAATACACTCCTAATAGCGCTTAGGGTATATAGGAAGCCCTTAATGCATGCAGCAGGTAAGACGCTAAAGGCAAGATCATACTCCTAGAGATTATAGTTAATACAAACCCTATAGAATCCTTATAATAAGTGCCTTAGACTAAGCAAAGCTATTAGAAACAGACCTACAGTCCACCTACTTAATTAAGCAAAAGACTTTAAGATAGAACCTCTCGCTTAGAGCTATTAAAGCTAGGCATCTTTATAACAACGCTTACTAAAGACAGAGGCCTAAAGGCCTCTAACTAATAAGAACTTAATAACTTCCTAACTACATATATGCCTAATCAGTAGAATACAGTTAAGGAAGGGAATTTAGCATACTGCACACTGTACGCAGTGGTTAGAGGTACAGTAAAGAAGGCGAATCTAAAGCGCTTAACAGCGACCTTAATACCTAAAGTGCATACAGAAGACCTTCTAAAGCCTCTAAAGAACTAAAAAGACCTCTTAAACCTACCTCTATACATATAAAGCCAATTCTAACAAGTAGTAGACCTTAAAATCTAGAGACTATAGGGGAAAGGCATATAGGACGTAATCGACCGTACTTAAGCGCCTATTACACCAATACCCCTAAAGTAGGTATTTACCTATAAGTATAACAAAAACGGATTCCTAGAACGCTATAAAGTAAGAATCTATATATAAGGCGACCTCTAAAAAGATAACCTAAAGAGTATATATACAGTAACGCTTATAGTAAAGACATTCTAAATAGTTATAGCGCTTATAGTACAATTTAACCTAAAAGCGCTCTAATTTAACGTTAACAATATATTCCTTAATGCTTTTCTTAACCTAAACGGGCTACCTATAGTAGTCAACCTTTTAGATAGATATAAGTAAGAAGGCAAATGTACAAGACTTAGGTGCGCTCTATACAGTCTATAAGACGCACCCCTGCTCTAGTATAACAAATTCTCAGCCACTCTAGTGACCCTAGGGCTCTCACTGTACTTAGAAGACGCCTATATATACCAGACAGCTAATAAGAAAGTAATTGTAGTGTTCTATATAAACGACTTCTTAGTTATATTTTATAAATTGCATATAAGAAGCGCTTAGGCAGTAATCTAAGGGATCAGAGCAAAATACAACCTTAAGGAGCAGGGACCAATAACTTACTACCTTAGTATATGCGTCCTAAGGGACTAAGCTAATTATAAGGTCTACTTAGCATATAACGCCTATATCAAACGAATTACCAGCCGCTTTAAGCTTATAGACAGCCTCGCTCTAACAACACTACTACTAGCAATTAACTTACAAAAGTACAAAGGCATTACCCTAAAGGCAGATATAAAACGCTTCTAAGAAATAGTTAGCTATATGCTGTATATAGTAATTATAATTAGGATAGATGTTACTTTTACAGTAGCAGCACTCTTAAGATTCCTAACGAATTTAGGACCGCAATACATACAGGCAGTGCGCCACTATATATAATACCTATATACCACTAGATTCCTTACACTAGTATACAGCAGTACACTAAACGCTATAGCTCTTCTAATTATAAAAGATATAAGCTTTACAGATAACAAAGAGACTAAGTAATCCTCTTAGGGGTATATTATATTCCTTTTTAATAGAGCAATTTAGTAGAAAGCAGCCCACTAGAATACAGTTATAACCTTAACTATAGAGGCAGAGCTGCTCAGCCTTAAGTATACTGTAAAGGAGATAATAGCTCTTAAGCGCCTTTTTTATAAAATAGTACTTAAGCTTGGTAACGTATAGAAGATTTACTATAACAATTAGTAAACAATACGCCTCGTTATAGGGGAGGGGGAAAGAATCTTAATGCACCTTTAGTACGTTAATATCCAGAATATATAGCTGTATAAAAGATACGCTACAGGCAGCTTTTAAGTAGTATATATACCTATAGACTAAATGCCCGCTAATAGACTTACTAAGAACCTTTCTAGGGCGAAATTTAAACATTTCTATACACTACTGAACCTCTATAACGTATAAGGCATGATTACAGAGCACAGCAATAAGGAGGGGAAAAGCAATTAAATTGGGCCACGCCTAGATGCTATACTGGGCATAAAAAAAGAATTTAAAAATGGCCTACAGCCAGCAAACAGAAATCCTGCCCTAGAGGGCCCAAAAAGAGCAAGTAGAAAAAGGCCTATAGGCTGCACTACTTAAAGTAGCGGTCAAGATAACAACTCAGGGGAGCCACAAGGGCATCCCTAACGAGAGGGCTAATGGCGTTAAGCAGCCCGGCCTTACGGCTCTCATATCCAGGGCCAGTGGTGGAGGCAGAGCCATTAGCTCCACCCACTATACCACCAGACCCAGATGCAACAGGCGCAGCAGGCAGCAGAGGCGCAAGCTCAGGCTTAGGCTTAGAGGTCAAAACCTCCTTACCCTTGCCCTTACCCTCTAAGGCAGTAAGTCGCTCTTCAACCGCGCGGGCAATAAGCTCCTCCACCTCCCCGGCCTTATTAAGGACCGCCCGTACAGTCATACAGATATTAGCAACGATCTGGGAATCAGTCAGCAACGTATAGAAACGAATACAGGAACAAGACACTTACAGTTTTCTTTGACTTCAAATTGGGTTTACCTAACTCAGGGGCCTTAATAGCCGCCCAGAGCTCAGCCGCAAAGGGCCTCACTGCCAGGGGCACCAGCACACAATGCTCTAAAGAGCGCCCATTAAAGCACCACAGGCAACGGCCACTGGTTACTACTAAGCAGCGCCTAGAGTCTAAGCTATAGAGCGCAGCTTAGAGGCAGGGAAGGCACTAAACCTCCCACTTAACCTCCTCACTAACTCCTTATTTCTTAGGGGCTAAAAGCTTACTATCAGTAGTAACCAGCAAGCAGATATAGAAAGGCACATACTCTTCTTTAGGGTAGTGCACTTCTTCTTAGCTAGAGGCTTAGCCTCCTTCTTAGGCTCTTCTTCTACTTCTTCTTCCTCTTCTTCTTCAGCTATACAAGCACATCAGTCATAGGTTCCTAGACGCATACGCACGCAGCATCCACTTACCCTTACACTTACCCTTAGCAGCCAGCAACTCTATCTCCCCGGCCGGTTCCCCCTTAGAGGAACCACTAGCAGGAACCAGGCCACTGTCGGCCTCAGGCGTAACCACCACAAAGGGGTCAAACCTAATAGGAGGAGTCTCCTAACGGGGGCGCACAGGAGGAGGCGCAGGGTCAGCGGGGGCGGTAGTGGGGGCGGCGTTGGCCTCTACAGCCACAGAGGCAACGAGCCCAGTAAGGCGAGCGCACTTAGCGTAAGTCACTATACAAACATATCAGCATAGTTCTAGACGATTCCTATAAGCCTTTTGTAGGCGTAGGAAGATAAATACTTACTAGGGGAGCCATTAGAAGACATTTTGTTTATTTGTTCTCTATAAAAGCACATATTAGTACAATTCTCAGCGGCGCGCGTACATAGGGGGTGATTCAAAAGGGTCAGATAGGTAGGCGTACTTCTTATAAATAGAGGCGTAAAGAGGAAAAGAATTAACAGGAAGCCAGCTACAAAAAATCACCACAATATAGCAGGCCTAAGCAGGCCAGCCCTCTCACCAGCCCTCTAGGCAGCCCTCAGTAGACCTACAATATACCAAAAACAAAAAATAAAGCAAAATTCAACATTAACAATTAACTTCAGACAAAAGAAAAGAGCGCATAGTAAACAAATAACAGCGCGCTTCAATACGCTCATTTAATAACGATTTCCTTTATTATTTCTAAATAAAGCATATAGAATACATTATCTAACGGTCTATAAGGGGTTTTAGTTAACAGATTTATAGTTAAGAACTGCTTTAAGGCAGTTAGGGGTGTATCACAAAGTGGTTAACGCTTACTAAGCACACCGGACCAGTGTGGGCACAGGCTATTCTCATAACACACTCACCGAGCACCTATTTATACGCGCGTTACACATAGGAAACCTTCTTCTAGAATCAAGTCACTCTTTACACAATCTCTCCCACCCATGGCTGTGTGCTCTAGCTCGTCACAGTATCCCAGTAAGGAGATGACAGCTGTCTCCTGTTAGCCTCAGCGGAGCTTTGAGCTGCCGTGATTGTTCGCGCGAAGCGTAGTGAAAGAGAGATGTGAAGGGTTCGTTGACGGGATGAATTGCCATTACCACGGCTACGTTTAGCCGCGAATAGGGCGTCCCTGCATGAAAATGATTGATGCACGAACCAGTCACGTTCGTGCACGGAGCATGCGCATAATCTTTTCAAATTGTGCACATTACAGATAAATCGCCTCGTAATTGCCCGACGACCCATCGCGGGGTGGAGCCAGTCTCCTTCACAAATCCATCGACAATCACAACCTTATCAGCACAGCTCGAGAATTAACACCTTTGTGTCCTTGAAATGAGAAAGCATGATCCCTTCCACTCATAATTAGGCTGCGGCTTCGCCCTGTCTCGCCATTGTCTTTCTAATCTTAAACACTGGATTGGCTACCCAGCATATAAGTTGGTGAAACTGAAGTCATGTCGATCTTGGCCCTGGGAAAACAAGGTTTGATGGCAAACTATCCAGCCTTTTGTAGTCTTGTTTTCCTTTTTTGAGCAAAATACCCGTAGTCTCTTTGGCTTGAGCTCTTCAGGGACAACGGCTAACAAAGCTAAAGTAGGACGGTTGCTAGCCCGACTCAGTGCTCCAAACGTGAGAGAAAAGAGCAGGACGAACGACTTCACGATGCTGGACGACAAGCAATAATTCAATGCGATTACCATCTCCATGAACCTCAACGACACGTGTGCGGGTTTATAGAGCTAAAATCCCTTTTTATTGTTGTTGAGGCGCCAGAAGAAGTTTGGCTACATTGGATGAACAACGTGTGATGTGTGACACGACTCACACTCCTACACGTGCCGAGGGAGATCGCAGGCGTTTCTCCTGACATGCTTCTTGATTTATCTGGTGGTGCTGGATGGAGAATGCGTCAGGAACATGGATTCTCGTGTTTCTCACGCACATGCATATTCCATGTCAGAACCGACACCTCATCTCATGAAGTGCACGACATTTAATTATGAAGGTTATATTTCTGATAGTCATCTCATGACATCCAAGCAATAGATACATGAACGTAAACCAGGGCTAGCCTACTGCCTAGCCTTTCCCCAAGAACTCCGAACCCCTGTAACTTATCCTCAAAATGCAAAACCTGTGTTATTGGGTATCCGTTGAAATGCATTGTCTCTTGTTTCTGGCTTTTCGAAATTCGAAAACCTTGACTGCAGACTTGGGTTGCGCCCGTGACCAGCTGCGTGAGGATGGTACGAACCTACCCCTATGCTTGCCTGTTCGACAGATGCATGGTTAATATGACCACCTGCTCTAGTGCCATTCGAAGCAGGTCGTGCGGTCATTCGCTCGACAGACGCACTTGACATGTGAGACTTGTGTCCCACTACACGAGGACTACGTGAGGGTGATCCTACGCTCGTTTGCCCAATAGATGCATGCGGCGCATGGCCTCGAACTGGACCAAACCTCGGAGTGCTCGCTCTCGATCCAGGATTGGAGTAGACGCCGTGCGGCATTCTCGGGCTGACATTTCCTTCGCTCGGAGACCGCGGGGAGCTATAAACCGCGCTTTGAGTATGTTTTGGACTCATGTCGTCCAGGGAGAATTCGTCGGCGGGCTGCGGACGAAAGGTAGGTGGGAGCCCAGGTGAAGTGCGGGAGTTGCCGAACGAAAGAGACAGGTTTTTTTTCTTCTGTTGCTTCCTCTTATTTCTCACCTTTTGTAGTTTCTTCGGGACAAAGGTCTCGAACATCTTGCGCTGGAAGGCTTTGGTGGTCCCGAAGACGAGAAAGGCGACTAGGCTCGGCGTGACGCCAGAGATGTATCCACGGACACTCGAAAGTGCTCTTTTGGTGCTGAGATCGGGGTGCAGATCGTCCGCGGTATCGATGGTATGATTCCTCGCGGCAAGACGCGGTACGACGTTGGTATACTCGAAAACACTGGGCCAGAGGTCAGCATCCGGCAGGTGCTCGCCAAAGCAACGAACCAGCCACTCCTTACCAAAGAACAGCAAAGGCAATTGACAAGCGGATAACAAGCCAACTGTCATATGTGTTGTTGGCGCCGGCGCCGCTGTATGCCCGGCTCCGTCCGCCACGGTTTGAAGTGGCGCTCCCAAGCCAAACCGATTTGGACTTGCCGCCTCCCGCGTTGCTGGTCGGGAGGGACGCGTCGACGTTTCCGTACAAGACGTTCCATGACTGCAGATTGCGCCGAGAAGAAACGTATTTGAACAGAATCATGAGGAGCAGAATCGCGCTGCCCAGGAGGCTGAGCACAACTGTTGGCGGCGTCAACTTGTGAACGCCAATCATTATTCCATCGGTTTACTCACATTGTGTATTAGCAATAAACATATACGTGATAAAGTTGTGTTGGGCTGATGGCGACTGTAACAAGCCAATGGTAAGGCTCCCTAGCACGACTGGTACCACCCGTCCGATGATTGAGATGGTGTGAGTGGTCCTTGGTTTCGATGCGAACCAGCCGTATACACTGGCAGCTAATGACAAAGCACTGCGAGGAGTTAGAAAGCTCCGGTCAAAGTAAAAGGGTAGAGAGGAGGTAGGTGTACAAAAAGAAAACGAAGGTCGATGCGATGGTGTAACCGTAGATGCCTGCCACAGAATGTTAGCTTATTTCCAGCCAATATGAACCTCGGGCCCGTCAAGCCCATAGACTTGAGCACGTACGGACGTAGCTGAGTATGAGTTTGACACCTCGAGCCCCTTTGTGATATTGCACCTCTGCGTTGTCGGCGTTGTTCCTCGCATAGTAGAACTGATCGGTCATGATGTCCGCCCAAAATGCAAAATCGTAGAATTGTTGGACAACGCTGGTCGTCGTGATGATGAGGGTAGAGTATGAGATGCAAGCGATATCTGTCGGACATTCAAGGTAAGTTGAGAGTTGTGTTGGGCTAATAAGCTATGAGACATCATCCGACCGACACCAAGCACCACCATCTGGAAGAAGTAGAAGAAGAAGATGTAAGAAACCTACAGCTTTTCCTGTCATTGTGTGTCCAGAGAAGCCATACCAACAGTATATTGGCCAGAAAGCAAAGGAGGGAATAGCATATGACCGCGACGGCGTCGGCAGTGACCGCCGACGGGAGTTGAAACACCATCGCAAGTGTCACTAGCGCCGGGCTGTCATGATCGAAGCATGACGAACATGACGAGTCACAAGAAACATCAACGAGGAGGGCTAAGCTTCGCTCTGCTCCTAAAGTCGGGGCACGCCACGTTTTTGACAACCACCAACGAGCCCCAGGGAACGCATCCTGCAGGAGGCAAGCCATCTCGAAACGTGATCCCCACTCATCACGCTCTGGGGCCTCTCAGCCCCTTGTGGAGAAGGTCCAGATGTTTACTACGCAGTGCAGGCTTTCTGTTCGTCATCCGCTGCGGATACAGCCATGGCACCATCTTGCTCGGGAAGATGACTCGAGCTCAGCGTGGCACCTTTTTGGGATCCCATCTCCATCGTCCCGAAACGAACCCCTGGCCATGGCCTATCGCCAAAGAACGGGCGGAAGACGCACAAGGTAAGCCGTGGGTGCTAACCGGAAGGGTAGCCGAAAGTCACCGTTCATGACTCGATCATCGACCAAAACTGCAACCAGTCCCAAGTTCTGCATGTCAACATAGCGTTCGCTACCACACCTGGATGTCGATCAATAAGCATTTGGCAGCACGCATGTGTCGTTAGGGTGTCGCGATTAAGTTAATTACCGTGCCATGGCACTATGGGGAGGCCGTAACTTGAGACCGTCAGCTGGATCATCAGACGCCCGCCCGAACACAATTTTCATTTTTTATAATCTTTGCAGGTTTCGACCCAGTAGGCGTACCAGACTTTGGTGAGCCCTCGGGCCGTTGGTTTCTGTGGACCGCATCCTTGAATCTCGATCGAGTTGCTCGATTTGTTTGGCAGTCTGCACAGCAATCCGTCACCACCAGTGATGTGTGTGGGCACCGCAAAAAGCGAAGCGTTCGCTGTTGGGCAACCCCATCGTGCGATGCGATTAATGGAGGAATGGGGCCGGAGAAAATCTAAACTGACTAACTTCCGATTCCGTCGAAATTTCCGCTGCCTGGACCCAGTTGTATTGAATGGCGGCATCAATACTTTATTTGTCTATTGACGCATGTTCTGAGTCGTATCGCCTGTGCCAATTCTCCTGCGCTTGTCAGGAAGCGCCAAATTGGGACGACTCGATGCACCTTGCAGATGAACGTTCACCAGAACGGGGGAGCTTATGTTCAGCTCTGCCTCAATCCATGTGTCTGAGATTGTAAATATGCTCGCTGAAACATCTGGCTCGCCGAGGAAGTGGCAGGCCGATCGCCACTAGTAAACAAAGAGCCAGTTGTACGCTGGTTTCTGACATAAATAGGTTTGCCTCTTCGCGGACTGCAACCTCTAAACCGGTTTCTGCTATGGTCTTAAATGATTAAAGGCTAAGGAAGTCACATTTTCAGACTTTGGTTGCTATCTTTGACACCAGTTTCCAACTAACCCGACCTAGGTGGTCACCGAGCCTGTTCGTCAATTTCTTGTACGGGCTGGACTGTCGCTTGTTCGTTCGATGCTAGATAAACCATGCCCACATGCCGCATTCAGAGAAATGCGGCGCTTCCATTAATCTTGAGTTACAGCGGCGTCTTCCGCAGTGATTTGATAATACGTAGAGCAGCAGAAGAAGCAGGTGACGGGCAGCTAATAGCTGAAAATTCTCTTGTCGTTTATCAAATAATATCGAGCATCGGTGAATGCCTTGCCTTTTATACATAGCTAGAAAGTGATGCTTCAAACGATAGGTTCAATATTGCATTCAAACGGTTAGGAAACTGCTCACTGACACTCGCGGACAACAGTCTAAACTTTTTCAAAAGATCTATAGCCTCGCTAGGACATCACGCAAGCCAAACTGAGCATTGAAAATGAAGATTCTTACGACCGTCAATAATGCGACATGTATATGGGCATTTTGACAAGAAGAATTGCACCAATACAGCTTCAACAGCGAAGTAGAAAAATGACAGCAACCAGGTTGACACAGGAAAAGCTCAGTACAGATTAGGCTTAGTCCGGTTGGACCCCTGGTTGGCGGCATCGCGGATTATCATCCAAATTCAGGCAGCAATATAATTACTCTGTAATATTGTGACGGCCAGTTCAACATTTTCTTAAGAATCACCAACGCGAGGATCCTAACGTCCCAGAACCCCCAACTTTCTCCTATGAACCTACGAGACCAGGAATCACACTATATTCCTCAGGTCGGTCTCCGTTCGAGTCCGCCTCGGGCATATTGAGGATCTTTCTTCCAGCAATCCACCTATGTCGCCCAACCCGAAAGCCTGCCCACACCTCGAATATGCCTGGTTCGACCCGGAGGTCGGCCTACCTTCAAGGCCACTCCGAGAGCCGCAGGACGTCTTGATAGAGCTTCTTACCAATGTCATCATCAGCGGGAATCCGTTTTGGGACCAAGCGTTCCTGGTTCAGCTCTTCGATAGCATCAACACGAACCGAAAGGCGCCAGAAAAGAAAGCAACAACACCCAATTTCCGCCGATTTTCTGATCTGCCGCCCGAAATTCGGACCAAGATCTGGCAACTCGCCCTTCCGAACCGGATAATTCACCTCAGCGATGCCGTTGGCGAGCGAGTGGCCTGGAACAGGCGCCTGCCCATTCCGGCACCTGCCTTGGCCTGTCGTGAAGCCTGGGTTACCCTCAGGCCGCTTTTACGAGAGATCATGAGCTACGACTGCCGCAGGTCTTGGGAGAATATGAAAAGGGCAGCATGGGTCACAAGCGCCGATACCCTGAGTCTTGGACCAAGGAACGATTTATTGATGGGTTTACGTTTTGACTACGCACCAGCCTTGCCTGTTGTTGACAGTGTAGCAATCCCCCTTGGTGCCTTGCAGACACAGGCTAGCTGGCAGTTTACACAGGATTTCAGGGTCTCCGCGAGAGACTTTCTCTCTGTCAATCGCTTCAAAATCGTTATTCAGACAATCGAACTCGTTGTGCCGGACGGACCACAGTATCTGAATAAATTCACCCGTTTCGGAGAGGAGGAGGTAGCCTATGGTTTCGGCAGGCCCGTTGACTTCGTCAACGTTGGCAATGTCACAGATTGGGCCGTTCATGAAACCCAGCCGAGATATGACAGGGGCCACTTGGGCCCAAGACCGAGCGTCGGCACTCATCTAGTGCTCGCTGTCGACTTGCACGATCGTTGCCGCGTCGGCGAGTTGTTAAGCCTCGTGTCCGCGAATGGTGGCCACTGTTGGCGAAATGGCCAAGATCGTCTCCGTGCTACGGCGGATTGGAGCAGGTCTTTCTGCGTCGATTGCTTAGCAAGCTGGTGGGACAACCGTGGGCGCAGCCTTACCGAGGCCGCCCTCCTCAAAATCAGGGCAAACGAAAGATGGGCAAAGGGGCCAACAACACATCGAGCTACCGTTCAACAACAGGACCTGGATCTTGGTATGCCTGAGATGATCCCAGCGATCGAATTTCACGTAAAGTTCAGCGGCAGCTCTCCGCCTGGAATCACAGTCCAGGATGCGGTGGATCTCCTAGGACCAGAGATAGAAACCTGTACACTTGGAGCGCATCCTGACCAATCAGACGAAGATCTCTAAGCACAAGGCTGGGAGAAGTGAAGGGTTTGGATTGCATGCGGTGCCGTTAGGCTCCTAGCCTACCCTTTGCCAATGTCACGAAATAGCGGTTGCAAGTGTTGAAGACACTTGCAGTTTTCAGCCTTTCAGCCTATCGGGCGAATTACGCCCTGCAGCTTGTGTGTGTTCTGACTCAATCAAATTTAAGCGGCTATCTCGCGTTTTCTAGTATCGTCATTGGGGTACTTTCTTAGCTGAATGCAAACCCCTGACCGAAGCTCGCCTGTGGATGGTCGATATTTCGATTTTTCCATTTCCTGCTCAGCCACAATCGTCCTGCTCGTAAAGCGCGCGCTTCAGCACTCGGCGTTATGTTATGGTGGACAGAACGTCGTTCAGTCGGGCCCATCCGCAGTCGCACTCAACTATCACACATACACCCTTTCTCAAGTCTCAGGTTATCAGGATAAAACATTTACGGTGGACCATAATACAATTTGTCTCGTCACTTCAGTGTCCAACCCCTCATTTTGGTCTCAAACCCTTGTGTCGTCAGCTCCGTGAACAGAGAGCCTCAGAACCAACTCCTCAACATGCCCCTTGAGCTTATACTGGACACAAACGATCCCAACGTATCTCTCCAGCAAAATGATTTCCTTCAGTACCAGCAGCTGACCGGGCCGCAAAGCGACACCGAGAGCGAAGAAAGCCACATCTTCAATTTGACTGAAAATAGCCCTCTCATACGAGCTGCCGAGATAGCCTACAACCTGAAATCAAAATATGACTTGATGCTGACTAAGATCGGTGTGCGGAAGCCGCGTCTTTTGAGACGGAACTTCCGAACTGGAAATTGCGTGGGTTGCGGAGGAATCGACGAAGGTTTCTTGTCCAGCTTCACGGATGTTGACATGGCGGCTAGGGCTCAGTGTCCGTCATGCTTCATCCTTGCGAGCGGGATTCGGGCTTGCCTTCCGAAGAGACACGTCTCGAGCTCTAAGCTGACTATCACCGGAGCCTGGAACTCTGGCAGTGCCGGCCGACAATTCATCCGCACGATGCAGAGGTCTGCTACTCTGCCGGGTGCTCTAGGAGTTGTTGCCGTTTTGAGTGGTGAGATGGACATCAAAAACATCTTTGCTGACAAGGAGAGCGTGCGGAATGAGGTTGTTGGCGAACTAAACTTCTTTGGAGTCGAGGGTATGTTCAAGTTCTGCGCTCTCCTTGAAAAATACGGCACTGACGGCAAACCCTTGAATTCCACAGACGACCCAGCCTCGTGGGCATCGATCGGTTTGGCAAACCACATCTCAGGAGATACTTCCTCGGATGCCGCTTTCCAGTGGTTCGAAAAGTGTTTGGATACTTGCGTATCGGGGCACTCGCTTTGCAGATTTCCAGACGATAACGGCCAGCTACCCACTCGCATCCTGGATGTTGGCTCTCCTGAGTCCGGTGAGCAGTTTGATGCAGACATCAAACTATGCGACGGTGGAGGATCTTGTGATCGATACGTCTGTCTAAGCTACTGTTGGGGGGGTACCATTGATATCCGACTTACCAAACAGCGGTATGAAGATTACAGAAAACAGATTGCCTGGTCTACGCTCCCACAAGGCTACCGTGACGCGATCCAGCTAACACGAAGACTCGGCGTGCGCTACATATGGATCGACTCTCTTTGCATCATCCAGGACGACGAACAGGATTGGAAAACGCAAGCGTCTCTCATGGCCTCAATCTTCAAGGGTTCTTTCGTCACTATTGCGGCAACCAAATCTTCAAATCCTAACCAGGGCTACTTCTCCAAAAGCCCGGAAAGGTACAAAGCAAGACGTCTTGAGCATCGCGACGAAGAAGGTGTGACAAGGCACGCCTACGTGCGAGAAACGATTCCGCACTTCTTCTCGTCCGATGCTTCTGGGGAGCCCAACTTCGACCAGAACAAATTCCCTTTGCTGAGGCGTGGCTGGGTCTTCCAGGAACGTCTACTGTCGCCGCGGATCTTACATCTTGGTGAAGTAGAGATGGCTTGGGAGTGCAACGAAGCATGCGCCTGCGAATGCATGGGCAAGACGACGACGTATTATTCCGAGCCGCGTTGGGCGCACACCAAGGGCTCCCATGTCCGCAACCTGGCGGCCGCCTCAACGGAAAGGGATTTGCACGCAGACTGGCGCAGCACCGTACAAGATTACAAAAAAACCACGCTCACGTTCCAGAAAGACACGTTTCCCGCCATCGCCGGCGTAGTCAAGAACATGCAGAAATACAGGAAGGACAGATATCTGGCTGGCGTTTGGGAGGACAGCCTGCTCGACGACCTTGTCTGGCAGGCGACCCAAAACAGACTGCCTCGACCAGACACCTGGCAGGCTCCGACATGGTCGTGGGCATCTGTTAAGTCCAGAATACATTACGGCAATTTGCGGACCTTTCTTGCCCCTGAATACGTCGAGGACCCGGGGCAGCGGGAGCAGAGGACAGTTGTCATCGAGGCCTCTGTAACGCCCGCTGGAAATGACCCAACGATTGAGGTTCGTTCAGCCTACATCATTCTACGTGGGCCTATGCTCGCGGCACGACTACATTTTATAGTGGACGAAGAACGTCGACCGTCACGACAGGAATGCTATGCCCTTCACGATAACACACTGGTTCAGTTTGTTCCAGACTATGATATTCTTATACCTGGAAAGGGCTATGTACCACTAGGCAGTGCGATACATCTTCTCCATTTGTGTCGGGAGCCAGAGCTACGCCAGATACATTCCCGCGAATGCGACCCAACAAAGGCGTTTATACTTGTACTTAGGAAAGTAGAAAGTGAGGAGAACAGCGGTATTGATCACCGCCCAAAGAAAATGGGGAGATCCAGTGGCAAAAGTATCGGGAACCAATGTCAATCTGAAGATGGAGTATATGAACGCATCGGAATTGCGATTCTCCTTTGCGAGGAAACCAAGAGCGAGGATTACGTGGTGGAAAATGGCAGTGACTGTGCGGTCAAGCTAGTTTAAGAGAAGACGTTGTACAGCTTTGCCTTATTCATGTGCGAAAGTTACGTGTTCTCGGGTTAGAACCTGATCGTTCACATCACGCGAAGCCCATCAGGCATATTCAAACCCACATCGAGGGGGCACAGCTGCCACGCCCAGCGGTTCCAAGCGGGGCACAGCTACTAGCGTACTGCGCAACGTCCTGCGATCCGTCCTTAGAACAAGTTAATGACCAATAGTGTTACACACAAGACACTGCCCATTGAAGTGTCGTGGACTCTTATCTGAAAAAGTTCGTAAGCCTATGGTGGAGTCCGTAGGCATCAATATCGTCTTGGGAACCCACAGCAAACCCGTACTCGCGGGTGATTCCGGAACATGATGTGTCAATGAGGCACCATCGAGGCTCGAGCCCCTGGCCAGCATCTACTTGGCAGATGGAAAGGACTTGCTTGGCCTGCAGAGCCAATACCGCTAGACGCGTTAAAAGAGAGCAGGATTTCTCGCCCTAGTACGCTTGGCTTTGGCGGCTGAAAGAATGGCGTTGCCTCTACGATAGCGTGCTCTTTGGTATTCCAGACGGTGACAATACGGCTTTTGTAGCACATCGAATTAATAACACTTAATCTGTCGTGTAAGAACAGGATTTCTCCGAGCTTGTGGCTCGAGATCGCATCGGCAAGCTTACCGAGGTTAACACACACACGCCAAGCCTAGAGACTTTCTCAGATTGAACAAACTTCATAATATGCAGAATGCTGGAGTAGGACGGGATTGTCGTCTCTGAGCTTACTACGAGTCTGTTGCTCAAGCATTGTGATCAGATCAACACATAGAAGACACAACCCCGGGGGATTGCCGCATAACTATACGTACATGAAGCATTACCAAAGCTAGAGTGCCCGACCATCGGCACAAAGCATCATATTAAGAATATACAAGACCGGCAGTACATAGTTTGAGCACCAAAAATAATTTGACACGATGGTACGCGATTAATCAGTAAGATGTCACACTACTTTCTCTCATGGTGAAGGATGGGAAACCACGTTGATCTCGACGCTTACCTTGTTTCTCACTGGCAACTTGACGTAAGAAAATGTCAGTCGTCTCTCTTTGTAAAACAGCTTTGCTGCTATTGGCCCTTTGCCTTCCGAAAGATGGTCTCGGACACACCGTGTCCCGGTCCTTCCCCGTAGGACTCAGTCGCCCGGCAATGAGAAGAAGCAGACGCCGTATTCATGCATGTACATGTGTGCTTGCCTACCTCATCATTGTGCATGACGGCTACGCATACACAGGACCATCAACAATGTTGTTTCTGTCGCAGTTGTCTGTGGAGGCCGTTATGCAGGATGGCACGTGCTGTCTGCATCTACGCAGTTTGGTATGGCAATCAATTACTGTGTGGTGCACCCCTTTTCGTCTAAATAAGAGTTCTGACGAAGCCAGTAGTTGGTTTCTTGTGGTCTCGGATGGTGAACCTGCAGAAGGCCGGTTTTGATCTTTCTTTTCTATCCATATTTGGAACTTAATATACAGAATACGGGTGTAAGAGTGTGTTGTTTGCTTCGGCGAGGCCGACAAAGTCGATTTTACTAACGAACTCCGATTATGAAAGACCTTGTTGTTTTGACCATTTTGTGCAGCCATCCTATGGCGTTTGTGTCAGCAACGCCCTGATGCAAAAGATTTTCTTCTCTCTACGTCTCTTCTCGCGATGACTCAACAATGGTCGCTACCAGAGCAAGTATGAACCAGTCGGCGAGGATTGGCTCTGACGCACCAACCAGGTGAGGCCCTGGCGAAGGATGCGTCCAGCCGGCATGCTATTATAACGGGCTTCTGCGACTCTGGGTCGGGGGAAAGCTGGAAGTAGAGCGATAATCGGGCCTACGGGGTCCAGCGGGGGAGGCACAGTGCAGATGGAAGAGGGAAACATGAAATCGGTTGTCTTTCTGCGGCAGGGCTTCCGAACGAGTGTAGCGGTCAGAGCATGCAGATCTTGACTGTCTACTTGTTCTGTCATTGGAGGCTCAGGAAGAGGGGAGAAACCGGCACAGCCACACTACGTTGTACGTGATAATGTAACGCATCCCGAAATGCAGAATCCCAGATCAAAAATGTTACCACTATGGAGTCCCCCTCGGCCAGGCGGCCACACAGACCGAATCACGGCCCCGATTGCTTTTCGTCCTCCCACTCCGCCGGCCACGCGCTACCCCGTGGGGGAAATGACAAATTAGAGAAACTAACTGGAACCATAGATCTGGGGGGACCTTGGTTGTTGGTGGACGCCGGTCGGCTCGTAGCTTTATTTATTTGAGAAAGTCGTTCTCAAGCTCCGCAAAGGAATCCGCAACGCGCCACGTGAACACTTGATTACTACGTGATGCCAAATAGGCTGTAATTGGCTTTACGGAGTTCGCCCCGCTGCCGACCCGGCCTTCATGCCGGGTGACCAATTTTAACCAAAACCAAAGACCAACCATACTCTAAAGGGTTCTCGGCGTTGTGGGGGTCCCAGAGAAGCATGGGGAGTAAGGTTGGGGTAATGTCGGGGAAAATGGAGTCATACAATGGTCATTAACACAATTCACTTGGGAGCGATGTATCACAGCTAGACACGAGCCCATTCTCGTCTGGTCTCAAAGCGTTTATCCAGTGGAGACGTAAGATGATGTAGTCCCATGGCTTACACGTAGGTGAGCGGACGATCTAATCCGACACTGCACTCTGCTGAGACTCAGTATAAGGCGGCGACGTCAACGAAATAACAATTTCTGGACCCGATGCGCTTACTGCCAGTTCAAAATTGCGTCTATTCGTCACGCTCTACTTATTCTTTACAGTACCGCTTCTTTTCTGTTCACTCTCCAAGTTCAAGCCTTGTGCTAAGGCGGGCTGGTATCACCAATCCCCCAATTCTCTCCTCCTCATCCTCCTCGTCCGTCCTCTGTGTCGATTCGAGTTTTCCCCCTCATGCCAAGCCACCGAGACCAAGCGTTAGGCCTGCGTGCCCAGCTTCTCCTTCTAACGCTGGGCGCTCTTGGCTTTTCCACCGGATTTCGAACCTTTTACACAGAAATGCTTGGCTGCCAGACGATCTCATCCAGCGTGCTCTCCCCGGTTGCAGGGATAAGAGCACCGGAGGAGACTCAGGAAAGATGATACCAATGGGAATATGCCTCAGTCCAAGCCTGTCGGCCACTTACCGACAACGTTCACAACACCATGCTGGTCAACCTTACCTTTGGTCCGAACTGGTAGCTGCAAACTGTATTTCAGAGTGGGACGTGGAAGCGGAGGCGTCTGGCCCCAGAACTGGGGTCCGACATGACCCACGACAGGGGCTTTGATGGAGCTTGAGATCCGGGGAATCATCGCCACGTCCAGTCGCTTCACGTGTCGTTTTCAAATCTCATCGATCTCAACTTGACATTTCCGGGGACGCGACGTTGGGCCCTTAGGTGGGCGGGGAATCGCACATGTTCCACAGGGGTATCGTCCTTCCTGCTCTGTCCACCCTCACTTCCTCCTCCTCCTCCTTCAGCTGGCGACTGTTGCTATCACTGCTCCGCAGGACCACTTGGACGGAATGAGAATCGGGTTCCGAGAACAATCTCTCTTTCGGTTCACCTTGCATCCTTGCGATGATAATGGTGGCGGCGGCAGTTCGCAATGATGAGCAGGTCAGACTCCCGTTCTGGGTTGGTCATCCGCGATGCCACATCATATCCAGACTGACTATGCATATTGTCAACAATCCTGCTGTCAGCGATTGGATCGTTGCCTTTGACCTTGGATGAGGACCATTTCTTGACTAAGGCCAGTTACCAAGTGGTTGCAGAAAGACCCCATCATCAGCGACAACCGCCTGGTAGGCTAATAAGCTTGCATGCATTCATAATTCAGCCCGGATGACTTCGACACGACTTCGTGGCCAGGAAACGGTCCAAAATGTCCAATATTTGGAACGTCAAACTTTGAAAACCCATCGACTAGATCACCACATAAATTCTCGCGACTTCACCCGACAGCCGCTATTTCGAATTCTAGCTTTGTCGAAGCGTTCTAGCGCGCCACGCCAAACCGAAGCTTTCTCTCCCCTCGCACAACTGCCGATCCACTGAACGAGACATCCCGGCCTGCTGCCAAGAGTGAAATGAGGGCTTAACCACGTCTGACATGCCCTAACATGAGCTACCGCCACCCAAGCAGAAAAAAGCCACCACACGCAACGGAAGCGCCTCCTTCGTCAGGACAATAAAGGCGGAGAGGTGAAAAGGGGAGAAGAAAAAAAGCACGTTCATCCAACGCGTTGGCTAAGCTTGATTCAAGGTTGGCACTGGTTGGGCGCTACTTGGCGCTACGCCATTGTCTTGGAACCCGCCTGCAACTCGCTCTCGGCGGACGTTCGAGATGGTGTTCACAAATCTAGACCGTGTGGAACTCATTACAGCCCCTCGCAAATATCGTTCGATGTCTGTCACTTCCCTCATGGAAAAAACGAGATGTTAACCGCGCAGCAAACAGTCCGGCTGAGCGAAATAACGCGGGGGCATGCACAGGACCAAGAAGAGTTCTGGCCGTCGACCGAACAAAACGCCCCCCTTTTTCCCGGACGGAAACCATCTGGAGTCTGGAGAAGCACAGCCCACATTCCGCACCCGACACCGACAACATGCGGGCGTCGTAGGTAGAACGGTGGATACCATGCTCCAGAAAAAAGAAAAGGGTCGAAACGGGCGTTCTATCTGTCTCGTCATTCACTCAGCTATTCTGGACTCTGTGACTGGATGAACGGCTTGGGTTCTAATGCTTGGCCTGGGGCGAGTCATCAAACCGCAGAGCCAAGACAAAGCCCTCCACCCCCAATCTTGAAAGCTCCCGGTGAGTGTCATCCTCGTCCGGCAGTCTCTACTACACCACTACTTCAGTATGACATGAGGAGAGGAGTAATTCTTCTTGGGTCGACCCCAACTTCGCCAAGCGGCCGGGGTCTTCAGACACGTTACGGAACTATCCATGTTCGTTCTTCGCTTGGGTAGCCTTCTTCTGTACTACAATGTGTGGCCTATCCATGCCAACGGAGGGAATCCCGTAGCCGACGTTCATCTGCCCAGCCAAGTGAGCGCCAGGATCTCATCATCCGCCTGGGCAAACATCTTGGACACCCAATTTGTTCATGGATGTCGGAATATGTCGGGCATTTCTTTGTAAACATCCAGACAGGCATGGTAGTAGCAACGGCAAGCATGTGTTGGTGTCCCGAGAACGATTGCACCCATGTCCTGGCAGATCGCGACCACTGCTGGAGGCACGACGTGGAGAGAAGCTCAAGACCATCCCACGGGGTATCAGGGCTGGGCATCCCCGCTGACGATGAGTACATAACACCCTCCAGCCCCCGCGAGGAGAGAACACGAGGGGAAGTTTGTCCTCCATGGTGCTCTGAGCTCAGTGACTTCCCTTGTCCTCCGCCAGTCCATCTGTTCTTGTTTTACCTCGCCTGATTTATCATTTCTTTCTTCAAACTCTTTGTGTAGTCCACAACTATCATGGCGCCCAAGGACACTCGGAACGACGCCGACAGAGTCAAGGACGCGGAGCCTCAAATCTTTGAGGATGAAAACCCCGAGAAGCCTATCCCCAGAAATACGGGCAGGATCGACTACTCCGGTGCCCAGGAGAAGACTGACCCCAAGGAAATCGCCCTCGTGAAGAAGCTGGACAGATGGATGATGGTATGACCCAGGCAGTGTGACTTGTGCATCCGCCGTGTTTTTGACTGAGTGTGTCGATAGCCAATGTTGTGGTCCATGTACTGGCTCAACGTAAGTGTCACATGTTTTAGTCTCTCATACTCACCCCATACTGACTGCTTCCAGTACTTGGATCGTAATGCCATTGCCTTGGCGCGTCTCAACAACCTTGAGGAGGACTTGAACCTCACTGGCACCCGTGAGTATTGGTCTGCAGCACATGCGCACCTAGCCTTCGGCTAATCGCATCCTCTTACAGAATACCAAACTTGCGTATCCATTCTTTTCGTCGGTTACATCTTGTACGTTTTACATTTCAAAGGAGCTTTATACGATTCCGGCTAACATTTCTTTCTCAGGGGACAGATTCCCTCCAACATGTTTCTCACCCGAACCCGCCCCAGTCGCTACATGGTAGGGAATTTAATGGCTCCGACTCGATGCAGGATACGAAATGAAAGCTGACAGTATCATCATAGGGTATCATGATGATGCTCTGGGCCGTTGTCAGTGCGCTTACGGCTGTAGCCAAGGATTTCACCGGTCTTCTCCTAACCCGATTCTTCTTGGGAGTTACTGAAGCCCCCTACTATCCTGGAGCCGTCTACCTCCTCTCCATCTTCTACACGCGAAAGGAGGTCGCGACCCGCATTGCCATCCTTTATACCGGAAACATCCTGGCAACCGCCTTTGCTGGTCTGATTGCTGCCGGTATCTTCCATGGCATGGACGACGTGGCAGGCCTTGCTGGCTGGAAGTGGCTTTTCATCCTCCAAGGTGCTGTGACCTTTGTCATTGCCGTCATGGGATACTTCCTCCTCCCCGACTTCCCCCAGAATACGAGATGGTTGACTCAGGAGGAGCGCGACCTCGCCCACAACCGCATCGCCCTCGACACCGTCGACAACAAGGGCGAAACCAGCACCTGGAATGGTCTGCGCCAGGCTGCAAAGGACCCGATGGTTTGGATCTTCTGCGCCATGGCTCACATGCATCTTGCCGCGAACGGTTTCAAGAACTTTGTAAGCTTCGAGGACTCATTTTACGAAGTTCGGCATAGGCTGACAACCCATTACAGTTCCCTACCGTTGTCGAAACCCTCGGATTCAACAGAACAATTACGCTCGTCCTCACCTGCCCCCCCTACCTCATCGCCGGCGCCGTCACTATCGCGGTCTCTTGGTCCTCGGGCAAATTCAACGAGCGGACGTGGCACATCACCATCTCCAAGGCCGTCGCAGTTGTCGGGTTTGTCGCTGCCGCTGCTACGCTCAACACTGCCGGAAGATACATCTCAATGACTGTGTAAGTGCTGTTAAACCATGTTCTTATGGTACCATGCTAACGAGGAGGTGATGCATAGTTTCACCATCGGCACATACGGCGTGAACTCCCTGATCCTGTAAGTCACCTTCGACTTGACTCTCTATGAACCTTCTTGCTGACAAACGACATAGGGGATGGTGTGGTAGCGTTTGCGGTCAGACCAAGGAGAAGAAGGCCGTCGCCATCAGCATGGTTACAATGATTATGAACGTCTCATTCATCTGGACCCCTTACCTCTGGCCCAGCAGTGACGAGCCCCGCTACGTCATTGCCATGGCAAGCAGTGCTGCTTTCAGCATCGCGACTGCTGCGCTGGCGTGGCTCGCCAAGGTCATCATGATCAGACGCAACAGGAAGCTGCGGGCTTCCAACGACGAGACCACTGTGTTCTACGTGTACTAGAAGGTTCTGAGCAGGGCTACTATAGTCTGAAAACGTTCCGGATAATGTTTTCTTCTAGCTACAGATGCATGGGGTACAGAGGCACTGTTGTGGCACATTTTGCATTACTGTTAAACTACACTGCATGAATGCCGGTAGATACCACGTTGGGAAATGATACACTGCTGATTGCACATCACTTCCTGGTTCTTCTGAGGATTGACCACTTTCTTGAGGTGATATATCGAGAAGTTTGTCCTCTCTTTAATCGTCATGATGGTGAAATGTAGTCTTAAAATAACACTGATTTGATTCGACGATATGTTGAAGTTAATGACACCCGCCCGCCGCTTATTCTTATCTTCCGGGGTTTGACTGCGAGGTCGTGGTGTCAGCTTCACGGATGATGTCCCTTCGGTTCACCTTCAGTTGATAGTCATTCAGCAGTGACCAAGGAAGGGAAATATGAAGCCTTTGGGAGAGATCGGTCTTCATATGTCGCCTTCGGTCATTCTCCGGAAGGGCGACAACCCAGACCGTACGCGAGTAATACCAGAGCCCACGTGCCGAGTTATAGACAATCTGAGATTCGTGTTTGACCGACATCGCCGACAGAATCGCTAGTTCAGGCGGTATCTGGACCGTTCATGCGGATTATGTTCCCCACTATCCCACCCTCAACCAGTGGCCCAAGACTCGCGCCCCTGATCGTCACGACCCTGATGGTATCTGTCGCCTTCTCTTTACCATATTTGGTTACATCAGGTAGGTATTCAATCAATTTAACAGCCTCACTAGTTTATCCATCCCATATTTACTCATAGACATGCTGGAAAGGGACTAATATTATCACCAGCCATGTGGAGCTCTCGACTAATCTATCTGAAGTTCGACGTTTCTATACTCTCGAATTTCGCAAGACTACCTATTTCGGAAAGCAGAAAGGCTAGCGTGGCTTGCTCTTCAGGGTTACTGATTCAAGTCAAGCTGTTTCTCTGCGCTACGGACCTCCTGCAGCAATCCTTATCCTGACCTCCTTCCCCTTCATGTCGGGCTGAAAGGCCGACTATTCGAGACCACATGCAGCGGACTGAGATCTGAATGGCTGAGCATCTCAGAGCATCCGAATCGTCAGTGTACGATTTTGGCTGAACCGCTTCAAAGAATACGACAGACGAGATGCCTCTGCCAAATCTGGGAGGAAGACAGGATTGGGATGAGAGCCTGGAATGAGTATAAGAACGTCTGCTCGCCAACGTGGTCAAGTAATCTTTTCCCCAGCAGCAACACAGTTACTTGCCACCATCATCTCTTGGTCTCATTCTTTCAAGTCACCAAATCCGTCAAATCAAACGAAAAGACCGAAACACAATCACGACCATGCAGCTTAGTACCATCATCTCCGTCACCCTCCTCGCCCTCGGCGTCCAGGCCGCCTACCCGGGTAAGGTCTCCGGCCCCAACGGGAAGCGCATTTGCGTCGGTGGTGCTATCTCATGCCAGTATGAGAAGGGCCGCTGCGCGGAAATCTGCGGCGACTCGCCTGCTTTGAACCAAGGCACTCCCCTCTTCATCGATCCGAACTGTTCATGCCCCGAGGGCCAGCCCGATAACAAGTACACCGGGGCCGCCTGCATCGACGTCGTTCGCGCCCTTGCCCGTCAAGGCTGCTAAGCAACAGATATTGATATGAGCGGTGGAAACGACGCTACGAGCTGATTCGAGTGTCCGTCAGACAATGGCCAGTTCCGGCGCACGAAGGAGTTGGTTTGTGGAGGAGCCAGTACAAATAAAAGGGACCGTATTATAATATGCTTAAATCATCATAATATACCCAAGTTCGCCTCTACTTAATGTATTCGTGTCTTCGTAACTGCAAGACGCCCAAATTAGGATTGATGTCATGACTGAGACACTATATCTGTTTTCAACACCGAGTGGATGATCACACAACGCGGCACCTGATTTTTGACAGTTACATATAACTGGTAGGAGCCACATCCCGGCCTCAGCTGGCGAATCATCGATAGTTTGCACTACACATGCATGTTTTTCAACGTTCGGCAGAACCACTGAACCAGGCCAATTCGCCGACTCAAGGGCTCCGTGCTTGAAAAAGTATCCTCCTTCATCGAGCTATCAGGGGTCAGCACTCGTAAGGGCAGGCCAATGAATGCTCTAATGGGGACCCTCCACGATTTAGCGGATAAATCTACACGTCGGCATTCTCTGATATCCTTGAATTGTCAGCCTTTTCGCCCCCAAACAAACAAACTCAACATCTTCGTCCTGAGTTTGTCTTGAATCTATCACACTATCAAAGATCTTCCATCTCGTGACCGTGCAAACCTGCCTTTCAAGTTTAATCCGGACAAGTAAATAGATTGAATGACTCGAGCCACCCCCTTAACGTCATCGGACCCGGCTCCGACCTATACGCCCGCCGTGCTGACATTCTCCGTCGCCGAACGTCCAAGGGCCAGCAGGAAATGTGGCCGGAAGACCCGATCGGGATGTATCACCTGCTAGTGAGTATCGCCACGTTCCGACATCTCGAGTGCCTGAGAAGACGGCGAACGCAACTCAACGGAATTGTCCAGGCGACGCCGAATACGCTGCGATGAAGCGAAGCCGTTGTGTCAGAATTGCGCGAAATCGAAACGAACGTGCGAGGGATACGCACAAAAGCCAAACCCGGTAGCACGGCAGGCTCCGGATATGGGATACCGACCCCTCCTCATCAAACCGGCCTACGAGTCTCTTATCTTCACACAACAGCTCGAGAAGGACCAGTTCGAGTACTGGATGGCCTTCAGCAAAGAGTCCAGCCTGTTCCCCTCGGACCTCATGTCAGAGCTGCTGCCCCAAATTGCGCGGGAGGATCCCGCCATCAAGTACGCCGCCTTCGCTGTCGGCGCCGCCACTCTAGGAAGTCCCACCCGTCGACAGCGGGTATCCGGAACGGGCCCCTACATGGCGGACGCTTTACGACACTATGGCCGCTCGATCAATCTTGTTCGATCCAGCGAGCCGTCGAAGAAGAGCGTCCCGCGTGCCTTGCTCGCCTGTCTCCTTTTCGTCACATTCGAGGCTGTGCAGGGGAACCACAAGGCGGCCCTGACACACCTCAATTTCGGTTGCAAAATTCTTGATCAGCTCATGCGACAGGGTGTCAGCGGTGACTGCCCCCCGCGGCTGATTGACGAGGTCATATCCAGCTTCCAACGCTTTACGTTGTTATCATGGACCGTCAACGATTACCATCCACCGGAGACGGAAGCGCACGTGCCATGGTGTTGCCGAGGAAAACGGAGCCGGTACGCGGTTGACGAGATGCCGGACTTGTTCAACGACCTCCGTCAGGCGCGTCGCTGGTGGGATGTTGTCCAGCACTACGTCATCTACCAGACCCAAATGCATTCGGCGTTGCGGTTTGAGGATATCCAGACTCCTGCCAGTACAGGACGACGTTCTCCGGACGAGAAGAAGAAGTACAGCGGCATCCTGGATCGTTGGCGTGCTCGTTTTGCGCCGTTGAAAACGCAGGTGTTGGCGGAAGAGGCGAGCAACGAACAGGCGTACCTGCAGTTGATCAGTCTGAGATTATCGTGTCTGTCGCTCGACATCTCTGTGAGGAGCTCACAGTACACCGACGGTGACGTTTTGGAGTCATCTACAGAAGACTTTAGGCAGCTGGTTTCGATGAGTAGGATAATTCTCGAAGGGCAGTTGCCTGAGCATGCCTCCGATGAGGTATTTACTATGGATAGCAGTCCAAGCTGGTCACTCCTCTCGGTGAGCATCTATTGCAGGGACGATTCGACGAGGAAGGAAGCGCACCAACTCCTGTGAGATTACCCTCGTCGTGATGGGATATGGGATACTAGACTATTTGCAGCGATATCCAAAGCGAGCCAGCATGGAGGAACAGGGTACCAGTGGAGCAATGGCGAGGAATTTGACGCCATGTTGCTCAACAAGGAGCTCGTGCTTTATCGCGATGAGGTGTGTAGTAGAAGATACGCCCTTGGTTCGGGCGGTAAGTGGCGCATTGTGGACGAGAGCAGGCCGCCGGTCTTAACTTGAAAACTTCACTCGAGTGTACAACCATTCACTGCGGTTTCAACGTGGGTAGATGCGTCACTAATATGTATCAAGAATCAAGTGCTATCTAACAGACGGATCATAATCTAATGAGCTCTTGTTCATTGTTCATGATTTTGGCAGTCCAACTGCACGTATTGCTTGTATATCCTTCTCATTATCCATTTTAATAAGTAGATCGCCGCATGTCATTTCCATAACTCCTGATCCGAGTTCATGTTTGTTGTAGAAACGGTATCAACTGCTTTCCGTCGAAGTCTTTCTGAGCTCTCCAGTCGTCCTAATGGCGGTGCAGGCCAGTATTTGTAACAGACCTGGCTACAATCATGGTTTCGCAGATGAGGAAGCGCGCAACGATACGAAGGCAATGCCACAAGCAAAATGATGGAGTCGAAGGAGGTATCGAAGGAGGTGCTGATAAGAAACATCTGCATTTTGAGCCCATCGTCACACTTGAGCGCTAACGAGCCAGTCCGGCCTTGATAACGTCATAACAAAGCTTGAACACAACAGGTTTGCGTGCGAGCATTATGAGACGTGGGTTCATATGTTGTACTAAAACTCGGTGCAAAGAATATTGTTGCGATTATGCAGCACTTGACTCGTATACAGCCCGGTAAACATATCGCTTCGCATCCGCGACGCTGGAGATGTCGTTGACAAATACATCTGTCGTCAAGAACACCTTTGGTGTATTTGGTGCATTCCTTGTGCTTTACTCATCGGCACGACGCATGACGTGCTCGAAGTTGGACGCATTCTCATGTGACCAGGACCGCTACCAGTACCTATTTAATGGCGTAATCACCCACCAGGTCCAGAGAAATTCGGCCTTCTTTTTTTCACCGGCATTCATCCAACATGCCACCAGTTAACGAAGGTGATATGCTTACTCCGACACGCGGTTTACGCCCGGATGGAGGCAAGGCCCGGCACCGTTCGCCATTCAAGTACACTGATCGATAAATCGCAAACAACTGGATTGAAAGTCGAGCATGTCGGATCCCGAGTCGATACATGCCGCTGCAACCAAGTTTAATGGACGATTAAACCCGGCAACTATTTGAAGCTGCTTTAAGGAATCGGAAAGAAGAAAGCATAGAGAGTAAGAAACCAGTCAAGCGCGCGTCGTCTGCGGGGCCGATGGGTCGCCAGCAGTGTGGATGATGATAACGCTGCATGAAAAAAAGGAAGGAAGTGGAGGAGGAAAGGTAAGAAATTAGGAAAAAGCAATAGGAAAGGGGAAACATGGCGCGAAAATCAAGCACGGCTGCAGCACACAAGATGACCGTTGAACGTCTTTCCGTCTGATTCCAACGAATGTGTCACACTCCAGCGAACAACGCAGTACCCGAGACTGATTCTCCATCCAGCGTGTCGATACAGGAAGCGCGGTTGGTCCTTTACAATATCGAACGTGTGGTCAAAAACGCATCACAGTCCCCAGTTGTCCGATTCACATTTACACTTGACCGACATCACGACACCCCCCAATAAAACGAAGCGCAGGTAAGTTTCCACTTCACCACAACTCGCGTGATTCCTACTATCAGATTTGAGCCCCTGGAGACCTATGGGGGACGGATGTATGAGAATGTTCTGGCCTAGCACTTCATTAGATACGCGCAGGTACTTGGGATCATGTCAATATCGAACGGCAACATGGGTTGATCGGTTGGAAGGGAATAGATGATCTGATCCCAGCGGCCTCTCCACATCGCAGTGGAGCGCGTATCCGTCCCCAAACTCGCCCGACACCCTTTTGCCGTCAGTGCCGCGAGGCGAGATGAGGAGGCCCCTTTCGGCCCCCCGAGACGCCTGAAGGGTGTTCATTGAGCTAGAGGGGGCGCGCCGACATCACTGGCTCAGGATATTTCTCCCAATCACGGCCCACGGTGAACACAAAGCAGCATGAACTTAACTTTATGCGTGGCGCAAGTCAAGAGATGTGGTGGCAAAGATAATCTCCAAAAAAGAATTGTTGCTAGGACGAAGATCCATTCTTTCAGCGAGAACCAAGCTGTGACGAAGGAGCTGGAACCAGCGGGAAAAAACGAGGCATGGCTGGTCCTGGCTATGGCCGGCTTGTTCGGCCGATTCGTCGGATCACACATCACCGGCGCATCCTGTATCCCTGCACAGCCCCCAGCAAAAGGACCGGACTGGCCCTCTCTCGACCAGCCAGGGCTTGGTTCATGGTTCCGCTGCGTAGTTTCTCTTCCCACCTTTGCGACAAGCTCCGTCTGCTCTATCTGCTCTGGTTTAGAGTTAAATCAGACAATCAAAGGCGGCCAGTAGCCCGATAAGGTCCTCCCTATCAGCTTCCACGAAGGCCCAAACTCATGTTGGCAGAGGAGTCTGATGTTTTCTTTTCAAGAGCTGTGAGCACCTCTGGCGTCAACATGTGACAGAAGGAAGAATGAAGAATGAGTCGTCACCAACCGTCAATTCAGTCACAGAGATCACAGGGAACATATGTTTTTTTCTTTTTAGTCTCAGATCCCCTTTTCGTCTTCTCTTGCAGTAGCACAAGGAATAAGAAAATCGCATCCGCCTTGCCTTTCCAGCGCCATCCCACCAGGGGCACACACACAACCGTCCGACAAGGGAATGGCTTCGTGCGGGGGAAATTGGCAACCAAGCTCCCCCGGACGAGATGGGCCATTCCTGTCCCAGTCTCAAATCCCTTTCATTCCTCCTCGTCGAAGGGCTTGCCACCATATCATGGTAGCATGTCGCCAGGAGTGCCAAAACCTTACCTTTAGCCAGAGTAGGCATGTCCAATCATTGCAAGAATTGCCAACGGATATTACCAAAAAGAGACTCTAATGGAGGGGGTGACCATGGTCACAGTGTTCCTGCATCTGCCCGCATCTTGGTTTACTCTTCTCCTTTTAGTCTTCTGTTCGTCTTCAGCGTGCCATTCGGGTTGTTCTAGCGGGTTTGCCTCTCGTAATACGAGGGACACGCCACCTCGGCAACGCCTCTGCCTTGGTGCCTGCACGATGCTAGTCCTGGACAGTCCGAGTCCGGTCTTTGCTTATTCGTCCTGTCAACCAACAAATTGCATTGTCAGAGTCTAGAAAAAAATCTCTCCGGGTTGGCGGCAGCCACCAAACTTTGATGTCCATAATCAGTGTTGTGGACCACGCGCGGATAGCTAGCACGAGAGCTCCATTTGGACGAAGATGTTTGTCTATTCATCGTTCATCCAAACCTTGGGCAAGGGTCCCCAATAGTCAATGCTCAACAAGCTGGGAAGTTCCTTGTCTCACTTGTGCTTGCTCACCTCACGCGCAAAAAGAAACCCAGGATGCAGACATACTGAGCGTGGACCAGACGGTGCGTGCCCATCGCTACCCGAGTCATCAAGATCCCCAAGTTAATTACACTTCATTAGTCACAAGGACGCTATGAAGCTCAGAGTTACACCGACAAGGATCTCTCAAATGGTTCACTTGTTGGCACCGAAATTATGCCCGCTCCGATTAGGGAAATACACCTTCCCAATCGACCTTTCGCTGCAAAGGCCGATTCAATCTGCATGTGTACATCATGCCACCACACCATCTTCTTCAGGGACGATCTGCTTCTTCACATGTTCGATGAGATGAATGTGCCGAGCAACCTGTGCCTTCGCCACACACCTCCCCTTCCCCGTACATAGGACGCTACCCTACGCCAGGCGCCGCTGAGACGACAGCCGATCCAGAGTCGCCTGCTCCGCGGGGACTGGACGCCTTGACGTTAGATACATCGTGTCCATCCTGTCGGAGAAGACTATCCAATCTGGTATCTCATCCCGTCCAGTCCCTTGCACTTCTGTGGTCCGCGCCTCCGTCTCCAGACCATGGACGATCACCAACGCAGCCCTGAGGCCCACAGACCAGTCGTTGACCGAGGACTAGCGGGAGGGCTACGAAGGTTGACGCGCCGTCGTTGTTGCTTGGTTTCTTTTTCATTATATCGTTGCAGCGAGTGTGCGTATGCACAACCCATCCGTCTTCGTCCTTGGCAAATACCCAGCTCCCATGGATGACAGGGGATCAGCTTACCCACTTCCCCCAGATTCTTGCCTTCGCTCGCTGCGGAACCTCATTGCTGGACTGCCATCCCATCCATCCGTCCAGGTTCTTTTGACTAGCTTGTTGGGAAAGGCAATATGAGTTGTCATTTTTGCCATGTTTGTCTGTAGGTTGACACCTTGAGCTGCCCGTCTTTGCCAGGTCCTGACGTGCGGCTAACCAGGTCCTTCGAAGCCGCTTCTCCGTGATCTGCCCCCCCTTTGCAGACCCTCAACACATAAACTTTACTTTCGCTATCCGCACATAGTGTAAATATATCTAAACAAGATACCCACGACGAGTGCAACCCTTATTATCCAGCCAGAATTTACATAAAGCCCGCTTTCCCTCAGGCTCTCGTACCCTCTTGACCTCTCCTCTCATCCACACTCGCTAGTCAGCTGCCATAAACACTCGTTGCCCTCTGTCCTTCAGCCGTCACAAACTTCCTTATCAGCATTCAAAATGAAGTACTCCTACGTCCTTGCTGCCTTGGTCGGCCTCGTCGCCGCTCAGGTTGACCCTACCATCATCCCCGAGTGCGCCCGCGATTGCTTGACCCAGGCCGTCTCGTCTGCCAGCTCTTGCACCCCCGGCGATTACGCCTGCACGTGCGTGCCGGAGACCCAGGACAAGATCAAGACTGCCGCCACCCCCTGCGTCCTGAGCGCTTGCGGTGCCCAGGTTGCCATCAGTATGTTGATTCCCCATTCTCTCCGCCCCTCTGACCCAGCTGACGATGCCTTCAGGCGAGGTTCTCCCCGCCTCCGCTAAGCTCTGCGCCGCCGCTGCCGCTGCCGGTGGTAGCGCCAGCTCTGCCGCCGCCTCTTCCGCCGCTGCCTCCGTCAGCATTCCCACCTCTGCCAGCGGCTCTGCCTCTCTGCCTTTCACCACCTCTGTCACCGCCGTCGTGAGCTCTTCCGCCGCTGCGACCACCCGCGCTGCCGGCAACGGCACCGCGGCCACTACTGCCGCCACCACCCCCACTACCTCGGCTGTCCCCGCCGGTGCCGGTGCCCTCACTCCTGTCGGCGGTCTCGTCATGCTCGCGCTCGGTGCTCTCGCCATCTAAGCAGGAGGTTGTTTGAAATAGGCAGGAATATCGCAGTGAGCTGACTATAAAAACGATCGGCTCCATGGTGTCTAGCCTCTGACGCGAAAAGGTGTGACGGAACGGATGATGGTTCATGCTGTATGAGAAATCCAGCCTCGGGGTAATCGGCGTAACATCCCGGTGGCTTCATAATCTGGACATACTGGGATCGGGCGCGTAGTTCGAATACAATACAAGCAGCCCGGTATATAATGTTAATACGTCTTTCCACCCAATCTATCCTCGCATCTTCTGTGACCTGTACTGGCAACGAAAAGGATTTCTCTTTGATTGAGTAAACTTTTGAAACCGACGAGCCGATGGCAATAAGAGTAAATTTACAGAGGCCGTATCTCATGAGCATCCGTAACAAGTAAATGTCCGAGATTATGTCACCAAACAACTAGCTCCGACTCGAGTCATAGTAGGAACTCAAAAGCCATCCAGACCACCGCAGCGGCGCCCCATAGCTTGCTTGCAGCTCTATCCACCACTCCTGTCGCCATGCTGTGTGGCGTATTCATCAAGATGTTGGCCTGCTTGTTGACGTCGGGGCACTGCCCGTCGAGCAGATCCTGCATGCTAGACCTCTTTCTCACGGCGGCCTTACCGTCTGGCATGCACTCTCCCGACTCATACCCCCGTCGAAACTGTAGCGCGTTTGCAAACATGCGTGCCTTCTGATCCGTAGTGAAGCCGTCCTTTGGAGATTTGCCGCGGCACGAGGAATACTGCCCAAAGTGTCAGCCAATAATTCTCTAGAACAATCGAGTTGAGGTCGTAAAGCCTATAAGACGAGATTAGAACAGTGATTTGAAGACTCACACTCATGTAGTTGTTGATCTCAACTGCCGGACCGCCAACGCAGGTGACCTGAGAGCATTCGTAGACGACATCGCGGTTCCCTGATGTCTGCGTCGCGTTCGTCAAGCCGGTTTGGATGAGGCATTGCTCGCCAACCCCCCCGAACGTGTGGCCGAGACCCAACCAATGGCCAACGTCATGAACAAGCGTCGCCGCGTCGCCACCCTGGACATGTGCCTCTTCGATGACGATGCCATCGTCATCGTCTAACTTCTCATTAGGGAATGTGGCATACTGTTTTTGTCACTCTTAGTCAGCCTCCTTGTGTGCGGTCTTAAAATGAAATTGTAAAACGCCGAAACCAGTGGCTTGGGAGAGAGGTATCACATACGCTACTAAGCTCGCCCTTGTCATCTCCTCGCAGACCATTGACGATCCAAACAGTCAGTACGAGCTTTCCTGGAGAGCGAGTCCGCTGTTGCCACTCCCGGAGCTTGGCTTCGCGTCGTGTGATGGTTGTCCAGTCTTCATTTGCTTTGGGCTCCCACCAGTTGAGCGCCATGAAGCGGAAGTTGATTTTCACGGCCCCAAGCGCTTCATTGAGAACGTCGACCTGCACTGGGGTAAACTTTTCTGTTTTAGAGACTAGAGCCGGCTCGGCTTACCTGGGCCTTGACTCTCGACTCCAGCTCGTTTGGTCGATCGGCAGCCGCCGTCGCTCTCATGTAATGGAAATAAACGCCCACTTCCAAGGAGTCCACGGCTTTGCAGTTACCGAAGCCTCGGAGGTCCCTCGAAATTAGCGGCACCCAGCTGAGCGCCCTTTCGACAAAACCCGTCCTCTTCTTCAGTCTCTGCGAATACGTGTTCTGGCACCCTGAGATGCTGGCGGGAATGGAGAGCTTGCCAATATCTACAGGCGCGGGGTCCGTATTCACAAAGTACTCGAAATACGCAGTCTCCAGGATCGCCAGATCTCTGGCGGTCTTCTCGTTGATGGCCTTGTCTGGGATGTTCGCGGTCAGCTCGGCGTGAAACTGGTCGGTCGTCAAGACATCCGGGGGTGTCGGCTTGTTAGACTCCGGCATAGCCTCTAAGGAACTGGAGTTGACGATTTTAAAGGAATCCGAAGGCTGCGCGGCAAACGAGGCCGTGGTTGCGAGAGCTGGGGAGGAAATAGTAGCGTTGATCCCGCCGCCGTCCGAGTCCGACCCATGCCTGCAATTGTTAGAGAGCAACACGGAGCATTCCAAGGGGGCCAAAACTCACAAGCCTCCCGTGGCCGTGCTATTAGAACCAGAAAGACCTGGGGCCCCGGTAGCGTGAGGCGCACCGGCTACCGTGCCGCTCGCTCCAGCCGGGGGAGCGAAGGCCAAGCTGCCGGAGGCTGCGGGTGCGCTGGCCTGAGTGTCAGGCGCCGACTCAGATGGACCGGGGACTACGCTCCTTGAGACTTGGGGTGTATTAGACTGAATTGGGGTGTTCTGTGCCGGTAGTGTGTTAGAATCTGGTCCGTTTAGCGACACGATGGTTACATCGGCTCCTCTCGATGAGGCGACGAGTTGCACTGAACGCAGCGTTGTTGCTATCTCGGGGCCATTCTCGGAGGCGGAGCCTTGTATTATGGGTGGTTGTGCCGAGCTCGGAGAGGGGTCTGCGGAGGGTGGTCTTACGGCGGACGATGGTGGTGTAGGATTAACGCGATCGCTACTGACGGGGGAAACATCTTCGGAGTGAGGTTAGCCGTGATACGGATCGTAAGATGCTTCACGTATGCTCACCCTGTGCTTGGGAGGTTGCAGGCGCTGCAGCAGTCGTGGCAATGTTTGCCGGCTCATCAGCGGACGAGGGATTCTGCGCGTGGCCTCCGGCAGAAAGTGCCAAAAGGACGACTAATGCCGATGGTAGCCTCATTGTGAAAGTCGTATCACTCAAAGTTCAAGAGTACAATGTCACAGATCCCAAGTTGACCGAGTTGAGAAGAGAATCCAGAGGGGAAAAGAGTGGATCGTTGACCACTTCAGAAGTCTGGCTGGACTCAATTCATATATGAATCCCGCCAAGACAAAGAACCACCATGTTCGTGGCTAGTCAGTCTTGACTACAGCCGCTTGAACGAGACACGCCCAAACAATACCCAGAACACGCCACCACGATGTTTGGAGAAGGGAGATGAAGCTGAACGCGTCCAGGCGATTAAGCAAACCTCCCGAGCCTAGACTTGCCTTAGCTGTGCGGCCTTCCCTCGACAAGCCAGGAGTGGCTTGCACCAATACTGCTAGTACTGGACTGGGAGGCGCCACGAACGTTGGCAGTGGTTCAGCCGCAGCGCTTGGGGGCATTTCCGAGTCTTTGCGCTGCTACAAGGCCCTTGGCATTTGTTTGTGCAGCTTCGACGTCCACAGAGCAGACAATCGGCTGGGCGAAAGAGCTGAAATGCAGCAGTAAGAGGAGTATGGCTGGACTTTGTCAGCTAGGTCTAATTAGCTTCATTCTTATGCTCCATGTGCGACCATACCTCCACGGCCAGTCTGTCAGATCATGAACCTGATTCTTTAGATAAATTCGATATCGGTTCGCTTAAGCATTTGTTAGTAAGACCAGAGAAATTTGATTCGATCCCGATTTGCCAAGTTGAGGTGAGGATATGGAAGTATTCGGGTTGGACGAAAACGTCGTGGCTGAAACCAAGCACGACAAAGTGTGGCCAATGGCTGACTGGGCGCCAGATTCAGCACCGTAGGCTCGACCTCCGTGATTGAATGTCATATGTGCTAGTTTACTAATTTAACACCTAGACGCTTGCAGTTGCTGAGAAGAAAAATAAGGAGCGCGTTACAAACATTGCTGTGCTCAGGCGCGAATTAGGACATCCCTGCTGACCTAGCTGTCAATAAGATAGAGTTACTAGAGCCCTCTGCCGGGCCGACTGAGCACAAGGGTCGTGCCGAAGATTAATTGCCATCTATGTTTCCCAGTAGGCGTTGTGGCTTCAATTGTCGCCATTCTTTGTCTGAGATGCTGCCAGATGTCGAGGCGTTGTTGGTTCCGCTAGAGGAATGTGGGTGTGGCTTGGTCTGCTCCCTTGGTGGACCAAGCCCATGAACGTAAACCTGCGATAAATTCGGCGCTTTCTGAAAATAGTCCAAGAACCTCATCCATGTCGATGTTTCTTACACAATCACTCGGCCTGGGTTGATGAGGATGCATGAGTAAGGAAGAAGAAGACGAAGAGTGGTTTCTCTCTCTCCAGCCAGTATCGCAAAACTTCAGGGTGAACTGATTACCCGCCTTACTTTGATGCGTCCCTATTCGAGCTCTGACAATAGTTTCAGCAAATATATGTGCTGAATTGTGATGATGATGATGATGCTAAGAGGTCATCAAGCGGCTGTCTGCTCAATCATCCCTAGGCTGCAGCAACGCTCGTCGGGTTTTTGAACGAGAACCGCCTGCCTTCCACCGCCCACTGCCACTAAAATAACCCCTAACCCACCAGAATCTGATCCCACGCACTTTGAACAATATTTAGGGACCTCAATCCGGCTGTGTGGGCCGTCGTCTGGAAGGGCTCGCGCTGCTTTTATGTCCATGTTTATTGCCCTTTGCCAGGCTCCCGCGACTCATTTGAGCATGCCGACCGAAAGAACGATTCTACTAGCGACCCTGTCAAGCTGTGATAGAACATATTAAATCTTGGTGGATGGTAAATGGTAAAGTCGAAATGGGCGAAATGATGAAGAGTTTAGCCAAGACGTTGATGCCGCAGGTAAGCTGACCATGAACTTTCAATCGATTAAGAGACGTGCTGAGTTCCGCATTTCAATGATCTTTGGGCCTATAACACACACAATTTCAAGATATATAACGTGGCCCGGTAGATTTAGTCGAAAGCGAAGTACAAGCATTCTGATCTGCAGATGAGATCTGGTTTCCGGGATCGCACATGTCCAGATTAAGTTATCCTGATCTCCACGCTGCAGCTGACGTGGAGACGCGGGCAACCTACCAGCGATTATCCAATCGCCGGTGCATCAGATGGCGACATCGTCTCTCAAAGCTTCGTAATCAGGTACAGGCTTAGATAGCGGTTGTGGAGATCAGATTGAGGCTTACATGTCCTCGTTTCTTTGATATGTGCATGTAGGCCGTAACAACAACGTTATCAAGCTGTGTCAACTGGCAAGCCTTGACGGTCGCCAATTGCAAAATGACGCCTAGTCTCTTCCGGCCCCTTTCAATCGCGAATGGGCGAATCACTCTTCAGCATCGTGTCATCATGGCACCAATGACTCGGAACCGTGGCGTACCGCTATCAGAAGGGACACCCGAGAATCCAAACCGAGTGTGGCTCCCCGACGACGTTGTCGCGCTTTATTACGCCCAAAGAGCCTCGCGCGGCGGGTTACTCATCACCGAGGGCATCCCACCCTCTCTCGAAGCCAGCGGCATGCCAAACGTGCCAGGTCTCTTTCATCCAGCGCAGGTGGAAGGTTGGAAGAAGGTCGTGAAGGGCGTTCATGATAAGGGTGGCTTCATTTACGCCCAGCTGTGGCACGCTGGCCGCGCTACGATCCCGCAGATGACCGGATCACCGGTCCTGAGTGCATCCGCTACGCCGTGGGACGATGACGAAAAGTTCCCTTTTAGAGTGCCTTTCACGAAGGAAAAGGTCGCTTATAGGGATCATCCGCCAAAGGCGATGGCGCAAGAAGACATTGTTCGCACCGTTGGTGACTTTGTCCGCGCAGCCAAGACGGCTATTGACATCGGGTTTGACGGCGTTGAGATAAACGGCGGGAACGGGAACCGTGAGTACATGGCATGCGGACAATTCATGGGCCCGTTGACTCACAGTCCACACAGTACTCGATCAATTCCTTCACTCCAACATCAACATCCGTACGGACGCCTACGGAGGCAGCCCTGAGAAACGAGCCAAGTTTCCCCTCGATCTCGTGGCCGCGGTCGCGGAAGCAATCGGCCCTTCCAACGTCGCCATCCGCCTAGAGCCAACGGGAATTTATAACCACACACGTGGTGCCGAGCGTGTAGAAACCTGGACGTACCTCTGCTCGCAGCTCAACCAGACATATTCGAACGGGGGCCGTCTGTCATATGTGCACTTCATCGAGCCTAGGTTCGACCGCATCGACTCTGAAGCGGAGAAGGACGGCTTCTACCGTAGTTGGAGCCTGCCCTCGGTCTCAAACGATCATTTTCGAAACCTCATTACGGATACGCCTGCGGTCACCTGCGGTGGCTGGGGTAACGAAAATTTCGGCGGAGCGCTCGAGCAAGGTTGGGATGCAGTTGCGTTTGCCAAGTGGTTCGTGAGTAACCCGGACTTACCTGTTCGACTGGAAAAGAGCTTGCCACTGCATGCCTATGACCGCAGCCGGTTCTATGGATCATGGGACGGAGTGAGGGAGAATGGGTATGTTGACTACCCTACCTATGAAAACGAGCAGCCGCCTGAGCAGAGACACGTTGCTTTGCCGAAGTGAATGATTCGATTGGGCGCGAGAGGTTTGGCATAGTATACTTGAAGTGTCACTTGTACTAAGTCCAAGACATCATCCACACAATTGCATTCTGAGACTAAATATTACTCATCTTCAAACTCATGCACAAAGAATATCTAAACGAATGTCAAGAAGCGAATCACCTGTTTTGTACTCGAGCCCCTCGCTGCCGCCTGGCGATTCCACCGAGCCCTTCAGATCCCTCCAGTCTATCCAGTCCAACCTCCGGAACCCATTCGATCCTTTATTAGGTCCTCACAACGAGGATTCCCATTTTCTCACGATGCGGCGGCCGTAGTCGTAGCCCCCGTGGATAACTGAGCTCGAGCTAGGCTTGGTGTAGTCAACAGAGGTACGAGTCTCGAGAGTCGTAGGCGTAGGCGACTCAGAAACAGGGAGAGTCACAAGTGACGGCAAGGCACTCTCGACTGTAGTACCGGGAGAAGAGCTCGGGAGGCCATATCCTGTCGAGGTGTTCTCTGACGAAGGGGTGGAAGGAGGGTAGGCGTCGTAGCCAACGGGAATGCTAGTGCTAGTGGAATACACAAGAGATGGAAGGGCACTCTCGACGGTGGTGCCGGGAGAGTAGGTTGGGTATTCGGAATCATAGCCTCCGGGGATTTCGGAAGTGCTGCTCGGGGCGAGGGATGGCTTCGCACTGTCAATAGTAGTTGCGGGATGCGAAGTGGAATATTCATAGCCTGTCGAGACGCTGTCTGTGGAAGAGACAAGACTGGTCAGAGCGCTTGAAATGGTTGTTTCGGGATAGGTAGACTCTGATCTGGACTGCGTCTCGGTTGTGCAGGGGCCAACGGATGTGGAAATCTGAGAAGAGAAGGAGTCAGATGTCGACTGGATGCCGCTTCTAGACGTGACCGTTGTGTTTGTCCAGCCCGTGGTTGTGGTTCCATACGACAACGTAGATGACAGGCGAATGCTACTCGGCAGAGACAGTGACGGGAAACCGCTAGTAACACCGGTCCTGTATCCGGAAGTCGACGTGAAGGCTGTGCCCCCGCTGAGAGGAATACTCGACGAAATGGGACGTGTGACAGTGACAACAACAGTGGATCTGATGGTAGTGCGGGACACCGGGACTGTCTCTCCAGAAGAAAGCGTGGAGAAACCGGGTAACTGTGAGGAAACAGTGGTGTTGATAACGGTGGTGTATGTGGTAACGGTATAAGAGCCGGGAGGGTACGTGATGGAATCCGATTCCGTGGATGTGGTCGGCCAGGGCGGGATACTGATGCTCGGAATAGTTGGCAGCGTGATTCTAGGGGTTGAAGACAAGGTGGTGTCAGGGATGATTTGCGTGGTGTTGCTTCGAATGCTGGAAGACGGGTAAGACCAGCTGCTAGTGATGGTCGTGCCAGTGCCAGTGCCAGTACCGTATGTGATAGTACCAGAGCGGCTGAGAGATCTTAATAGGTTAGGGAAAGCCGATGAACCGCCGTCACGCAAGGATACATTACTTACGTTGTGCTATTGACTCCCCAAGTCCGTGACCAGATAGAGGTTCCAACACTGGGCAGTTGAGATGAGTCAGTCGTTCCAGCAGGGGAAGACGTCCTGATGAAGGTAGGCAACGTAGCAGTGCTCCAAGTGGATGTGCTGGACTCAGCAGGAGATGTTGAGTTGGCTTGAGTGGCGGACGAAGCGGAAGGGGGTGGGATAACAATGGACGACAGTGTAAGAGAGGTGGAAGTTTCTGTCGTCAAGGTGCTTGATGGAGCACAAGTGTAGAAGCAAGGAACGGTCTCTGTCGAGGTCTCGGTCACAGTCACAGTGGTCGCGCATTGGGAATTGCAGGCCGTGACCGTGACTGTTGCAGGGGGCCGACCAATGTAGTTGGCCGCATGAATGGCGTTCGCCAAGGAGGCACTGCAAAGTCAGCTCTATCCGAAGAGGACATCAGAAAGGGAGAACTTACCCAAGGCCCAAGAGGGCAAGACAAATGTGAAAGGAAACCATGGAGGGCGAGAGTGCTGAAGTATCAAACGAGTGTGATGTCGCAACAGGTGGTGCGTGTAAGACCGAACGAGGACGTCGACATGTTCTGGCCTCGGGGGTTTATATCATTAGATCATGTCGCTCTGTGTGCCTCATGTCACCCACTACCTTATCAAAGCCAGCTCAGTGCATGCAAGATCCCAACACTGACGGGAGGGTCGGCGGACACCCACGTCGCGCAAGCTGGCGTCCCAATCCAGAACATATCTCGACTCGGGCTTGCATGCAGGCCGCCGTCGAAGTCCAAAAGAAAAAATGTGTCAGAAACGCAGGCTGTATCGCTCCTCCTGAGGACGAAAATCGCCCACCACGTTACTTGAAACTCGACGATGTTGGGAGAAGAAGCTGCCAATCACAACCGGCCATGGTGACACTGGATACTAGAGCAATCACTATATCCGAGCTCAGCCACATTGTTCTTTCAATTGGACCGATAAGTTTCTAAAAATATGCTTAGATATGAGAAGTCTTGATGAGTTAATAGCAGTTATGTCATCACGTGTTTAATTCCAATCGCAACGTGGAAAGCTGCATAGCAGTTTGGTGGATCCTTCCATGATGACAGAATATTCGAAATGGGTATAATATTGAAGGCTCGAGACTGGAGGCGGGCGAGACGGCAAAGCCGGGTGGTGACGAAAGGCGGCTGCAAACGCCCTGTTTACGGCTGCAAGTATCCGTCCCTTACAGTTTCGAGAAACGCCTACTCGGTAGAGCACTTGAGTCAGTGTAAACAGCACCCTTAATTCTCTTTTCAGAGACAACGTTCATCTGCTGGCTGCTGGCGCGATTAATCCCAAACAAGGCCATCACGGAGCGAAGCGCGAGAAATGTCCAAGACGTCTTGGTTCACTATCTATGTCAGATACGACAGCTGTCGTGTAGAGATCTTGCATGTGCTTGACGCGCAAAATGCTTGCTTCATTTGGCTTGGGATAGGGTGCAACATTAGACCACCGCTTGCGTCCCGTGTATAATTCCGTCTGTTCAGCTGCATGCTTCCGAGAAATTCAGGAGGATGGCGGGTCACAGAACAGCCGTCTATGTACGTTTTACATCTGCGTTCGGGTGATTGAAGCTGCGTCAGGTCCTCAAAACAATGGCGACCCCCGGCTGTGTCACACAGTGCCTGTCAAGATGGAATTGTGTGTTATGCAGTCGGGCTGGTTGGAGATCCCGCAAGATTGACAGCGAAGGACTCGATGGCGGCGGAAGCATGGGCTGATGCAAACGCGCCATGTCATGGGCGGATGAAGAATCTGGCCGCTGTTTTGAATGTCTAAAGTGATGAGGTGGCTCTCAGAGCGTATCAGTCAAACGGACAGAGAAATTGATTGTGCCCGTCGGACCAGACCGTCTGTTTGTATTCCACCCTCACGCTGCGCGCGTGTCCCGTCTCACAGCCGTCGGTAGTTGTGCTTCGTCGAATCTCGGGATATAGAACCGTACTCGGACATGTTCCTGGAGACATAATTTTGAACGAACCTTGGGCTCGCCGTGCCATGCGGGAGTTTTGCGTTGGTCGCCGGGCTGACGATAGTTCGAAGTTCGAAGCAACCTGTCGTGCGCCACCACTGGATCCCGAGGGCAATGGTGTGTTCGTCCTTGCACGAAGCAGCCCTCGACAAGAATGGGTCACAGAACTAGGGGAGCAACACTCACGCGTGTAGCTGAGACAGTCTGGGAGCTTACATCAGGGTGAGAATGCGCAATCGCCAGGCATCTCATGGGCTTGCTGTAGCACGGCAGGGTTGAGTGTTTGATGGGACACATTGCCACACGGTACCTTGAAATTGGATCTCTTCATTTTCCACCAGCCACCGGAGTTCGTTATTAATGTACGAACTGCCCCAAGTCGGGAAGAAGCAAGCCAGTCGGGGTGGGAAGCGTGCACGCTGGACCATGCCTGTGTATGCGCATTCCCTGTCTTGATTGCAAACAGATCACATTGATCGACGGGAGTATACATGTATCATGCTAGCATTCATCCGAATGCCTGACGCAATCAAAACTACGTCGGGTTTTTTTTAGAGAACCGCCTTGAGGGCCTTGAAAGCGTCGTCGCGACTGCCCGAAAACCTCGACTCGGCCGTCTTCCAGTTGATAACATTCCAGATGTTCTCAACGTAGGCAGCCTTTCCATTAAGGTACTACACGGGCGTTAGTTCAGCCGTGGTCTACACCGCATCGCAAAGGAACAGGTTGGCGGTGCACAAACCTGAAGGTAGTACGCGTGCTCCCACATGTCAACGCCGAAGATGGGCACGCCCTTGGTGACGGGGTCCTGGTCCTTTGTGGTGACGATGCTCAGACCCGTCGTTTCATCCTTTACAAGCCATCCCCAGCCGCTGCCGGTGATGCCCAGAAGCGAGGCGTTGAAGGCCTGCTTGAACTTGTCAAGGCCGCCCCAAACGCGTGTGATCTCGGCAATCAGCTGAGGTGCGGCGTCGGGAGAAGCGTCTGGGCTTGATGAAGGGGACAGGTTCTCCCAAAAGAGGGAGTGGTTGATGTGACCGCCACCGTTGAAGTTGAGGGCCGCGAGGACGGCGATGCGGTTCTGGAGGGGGTTGGCGTTGTAGGTCTCGACGGCCTTGTTCAGGTTCGTGACATATGCCTGGTGGCTGCAGCGATCCATTCTGCCGTCAGTGTTGCTCTGCACTGGTATCCTTTTCCTTGGCGATGGAAGCGACTCACTGCTTGCTGTGGTGCAGCTCCATGATCTGGGCTGAGATGTGAGGCTCGAGAGCCTGGAGGAGGGGTCAGCTGGAGTCATTTCCACACGGCAGAAGCGGAACTGACATCGTAGGCGTAGGGGAGCTTGGGCAGCGTGTACTGAGCGTTGGCCATTGTGTTTTTGGGGTTTTGAACGGCTATTAGAGGCAGATTTGAAGGTTCTCTGGTTCCTTTTTGCGGTAAAAAATGAGACTAGAGAGAGGAAAGTTGATGATGGAAGGGTAAAGTGTCAGACTGGAGGGAAGAGAGAGGGCATGTCCCCACCCCCAAGCCGAGGAGCTCCGGCAGGGGCAGTGAGCACATTTCATCATCTCGGCATTCGTGGATGTTCTCACTCTCTTCTAAGCCAGTCTGGCTCCGTGGAGGCCGGAATGATGTGATGAACACCTTGATGGCACCCTTTCATCTCGTCGGTCTTGACCAACAAATCCTTGCAGGGATCCGGACCATGACTGGCAAGGTGGTGGGGACTTATAGACACGGCGATTCAGTTCGCCCCTACTGACATCAATCATTTTGATGCATGTTTTCGGGGATTTTCGATCTGAAAACAGTGATTCGATTATCAATTCTTCGTTCTGGCCACTCCTCGAACTCATGCACTCATTTGCCAGGGGGTGTTGTGAGTAACTCGATCAATATTGCTCTAACTTGCTCATCCGCGCGTCCCTCAAATTGCCAACTCGGGGGCACAAAACAAGATGTGATTGGTCGAGCTGTTGACAGGCGACTTGCGGAGATGCCCCGGGCCGGACCCGTTCGAGCTTGTTTTGGGATGACAGGGGGCATCACGAGAGATGAGCACCTTGAGGGAGTTGTTTTGCTGGCTCGATGACTTTATAGTCTCGAACGACTGCTATGTTTCGCCGGCCTCTTTTGTTAACTAATGTACGGAGTTTAGATTCGACATCTACTTGAAAGATATTCAGTGCTCTCGATAACGATACCTTCAAACCATCACAGCGTAACCATGTGCGGACCGGACACTTGCAGCAAACCTAGAGGAGGCGCCCTGGCTGTTCTCAACCAACCGTTCAGGGAACCCAGCTCGCCGACTTCCAGTCAAAGGTTACGAGCTGACCTCGCTTTTCACACACCGGGGGAGCCAGGCAGCTCTTTCGCGACACATGCCAGGATTACGAGGGGGGGAGGATGCGACCTACTGTCTCTTGCAGACATGGTGGTTGTTATTCAGTTAGTGCACCCCTAGCCAGGGCCAATCCAATTCCTTACGACAAAGCTGACGCGTGTGCTTTCCCAACAGCAAATCCGGCGACCTCACACGGCGGCCAGAAGACTGCGGTCTTTTTCACAGAATCCCGTTCACTGGCGCATCGGTCCTCGAGGACGGCGCGACACTTGAATTGACGCTCCAGAGGCCGGTCTCGTTGCAGGTCGGAGATGACGGAATCATTGGGCGGCGGGTATCGGTCTTCCCCAAGACTGAAATGGAGAACGCTGTCGCCGAAGGTATTGTTGGTTTCAACTTCATGAACTCGCTTTGAAGGCTCAATTCGGAATTCGGGAATCGGCAAGACACACGGCGCTTAGGGATTCAGCGAGGCCTTTTCTTCAGGGTGTTTTGGGCGTATATGATTTGGGAATTGGATTGTCCTTGTTCGTGGAAACAAGGGTGGCATTCAGACATGTTCGGTTCTCAACAGGGACTGGCAGGGGACTGCGGACTACTTTTGATCGCAAGATGTATTGAAGGAAGCTTTGCGAGCAATCAAAACGCCACAGTATTCCTCAACTACAGCCATTTCGCGTATGATATTCTCATGACCAACGTGTCGACTGGGCAGCCGTACATCAGCCGTCGCTCAAGGTGCGGGCTGCGGAATAAACCAGGGGGACCGTTACCACATTTATCTGTCTTTATGCGACTTGAGAATCATTGCGATCTTTATGTAAAGCTAGTGAATTGCAAAACCATTGGTTCTCTCCGCAACTTGAGGGCATTCTGCAACAGGTCTTCGCCGATATGCAATCAGGCTGATGCTTACACTCATTCATCACCCGAAAGCCGTTAGTTATATCCTTGCCAAGTATGAATAGAAAGAGGGTCACTCGGAAGTATTACCACTGTTGGGACGGTTGTCCCCAAAGAGCGACTGCAATGCTGCTCCTGCTAGAACTGCCGACACGGCTGACTGGAACGCGTGCGCATCATGCAATCACGATTGCGCCACTTGCGATGACGCTTGTACGTGGTGAGAGGATGTTGCCGGTCGACAAGAAGGAAGGCCAACCCATAGCCTGTTCAAGCTTTCAGTCGTCACCATATAACCATTTGTATCGCAATAAAGTTAAGCAATGCAGAAGCAGATAGCCTTTGACGGTCGTGAGGTTACCATCGGCAGTCGAAAAGATGTCAACCCATTCTCCGATCATGGACACCCACAAAATGCCTCCCAAGAAGCCAGAAAAGTATACGGAGAATGAACAAAGTTTGCTGCGGTATTTCACTCTTCCATTCGTCGTCGCTTTACTCCTCGTGGGGAGTGGTAAATTGCTTCCATCAGGCGTTGGTGGAAAGACTCGTGCGGCTCATACTGTACAGCAGTGTGCCAGATGTTGAGGGCAGCTTCGTCTGTTGCATCACGCCGTTTTGAGGGATGCGCCAACTTGTCGAGGAACGCATCGGCGACGTAACCAGTACAAACACGCATTGGCTTTTTGTCTCGAAGGTTTGAGAAGAGGACGTGAACCTAGCAAGGTGTTGTCAGTTTAGCGCTGAGATTTGTTGGTAGGGTGACGGCTGATCCTATGAGAGACATCCAGCTCATGAATCATCCCTTTGGGACTGGAGATAGCGTTTTTCCTCCGCCTCAACTGAGCTCGGGCAATGAGGGGAGCGGTGATGTACGGACCAAGATACTCTTCCTTTGGCAATTCTTGGTCCCACCCAATCCGTTTAATACGCAGAACTTCGACCGACGTTATGTACTCAACATGAGCAATCGTGAAAGACTTTCGTTGGCTGATTCTAACACAGAACTCGTGTATAGTTCACATGGCAGGTGGACATCGTATCTGCGGAAGCGGAAGACGAGAGGGTAACTGTAGATTTGAAATCAGGAATGGATGACGCTCGAGCAAATGAAGGGGCGATCACTCACGGCAACTTTCTGAATGAGCAGAATTCAAGGAGAGACTGTAAATTCTCTGCGGTGTCTTCCGGCTCCCAGCTGGTCATTGCTCGGCCCCATGCTGCGGAGACCTCATGTGACGGCTCTTTGACGGTATCCCAGGGTCGTGGCTGGGACTGGTCAACGTTGGTTGGCGCCTTTAGAACCAAGCACAACGTAGGTAGTGGAGGTGACGTGCAGTCCACTCCAGCGGTTGCACGAAAACGCGTTTGCTGTGGAATTGGCGAGCTATTTCGCGTAGAGAAAGGTTTGCTAGATCGTCCCATACTCCCCCCTTCTTCCTTTGCTTCCGAAGAGGCCATCGCAACATGTTCGACGAAAGTTTTGCCCTTCGGTGAGCTGTTCGCTTGGTTTGCAGGTGGAGGATTTCAGCTTGTGAATGCTCAAGATTTTGCAATACGTCCTGAGGTGAGCGCCCGCCAGATTTATGCAACCACCGAGCTGCCGTCCAGGTCCCAAACGCGCAGAAACTTCGCCTAGATACAGGCTTGAAGAAGAATATTGGAATATCCTCCCATCAGGGTAATTGGTTAGGTATTGTCCTGCCTGTAGTACCTAGGTAAGTAACATAAAGATGCCAACGCTGACACTGTCTTAAGGAGCAGGAAATTTTGTGAATAAGGGTCCTCTACAACGAAGTCAGAATCTAAACAATTGCACGGCGAGTGACAAGCGATGCTAATCAAGAGCCTTGTCGCAACAAATCACGGTGATTGGAATGTGTCAACATCTCAGTCCTTTTATCCGAGCAAACGCAAGCCGGAGAACGCATTGCTCCCATGCCAACAACTGCAGCAAATCCAAAAGTAGCGCCCTTGCCGATTGCGCCTGGCTCTAAGATCTACTGAAGATCCGAATGGCAAAACCATCCTGAACAGGATTAACCGAGGCTCTGTCTAAAGATTCGCCATCAGGTCAATCCTATTTCCGTCGCATCAACCTTCTAGGCCAACACCCTAGGCATACCAGAGTGATTCGGCGTCATGACAGTAGGTCTAAAGCGGCATGAATGCAGTATCCAAATCAATCTCGGGCTCTTGCGGTATGCATGGAACGTAGGCCTCGAAACACCGGATGAAATACTCCGTCGGTTATTGCTTTTAACATGCGCTCAAAGCTTTATGCATAATCGAAGGATTGGGTAGGTATTAATCTTAGGTACATATGATCACGATCCAAGATACGCTTGCAACTGCAGAGAGCCTTTTCGATCTGTCGTGTGGGATCAACAGGGTCCGCTCAAGTCGGTGTGTCGCCGTCTGGCTACCGCCAGCCTCAACGGCCTGTCTGGAACTTTGACTAAACGAACCGAACAGTGACAAATAAGTGCAATAGGGAGCGGCATTCCATTTGTGAAAAAATATCTGTGAGTCTGAGAGAGTTAAAGGTGAATATTACGTGATGGATTATACCATCCGTGAATGATTTTAAACATTAACTAAGGGAGTGTTTATGCTATAGTATGATTCGTCTACCATTTTCAAGGCCGTCTTCTCCGTTTATTACCACCTCCATCAAACACACTTTTTCACGTCTAGTAGGTGAAGACCTGCTCAGGGCCGAGGTCTCCGAACTGTCCAGAGCCGAACGGGTTGGAGGGAGCAGTGGTGACGGGCTGGCCGTTGACGTCGGAAACGCCAAACCATGCCAGCTCCTTGCCCTGGACAACGGTGATGACGGCGAAAGCAGGGGCAGGCTCAGCAACATAGCCCCAAGAGACCTTGAAGTTGGAGCCAGATGTGCAAGGCTGGTCCGACCAGCTCTCGGTCGCGGCGTTGGCACCAGGCATGCGAATGACGGTGCATCTCTCAGTCTTGCCGTCAGCTTCAATGGCGAAGTTGTAGTCACATCCGGAGTTGTCCTCGCCGCAGTAGCGGGTCAGGTCCTTGATTGTCCACTTCTTGCCCTCGACCGGGGTGGGATCAGTGTAGCCGGAGGAGCTGCCGCCGGATCCTGCGGTGGGGACGGCGGAGGGTGCGGGGTACGTGAAGTAGGAGGAAGGGCAGGATCCCGGATGAGCGGGGTTGCAGCCTCCGGGAATGCCGGGGATGGGAGTGAAAGACGGAGAGGCAGTCGCGGTGTCGACAGGGTAGGTGAAGTAGGAGGAAGGGCAGGATCCGGGGTGGGCCGGGTTGCATCCTCCGGGAATACCCGGAATAGGAGTAAAAGACGGCGAGGCGGTCGCAGTGCCTACGGGGTATGTGAAGTAAGAGGAAGGGCAAGATCCGGGGTGAGCGGGGTTGCAGCCTCCGGGGATGCCGGGAATAGAGGTGAAGGAAGCCGAGGCAGTTGCAGTGCCGACAGGGTATGTGAAGTAGGAGGAGGGGCAAGATCCGGGGTGGGCCGGGTTGCAGCCACCAGGGATGCCGGTCGCGGTGGGCTTCGGCAGGTTCGCAGTAGCGCTGGCGCAGTACTCACGGTTGCGAGCGTTGTCCTCGCCCAAGCAGGCGGTGAGGGTGCAGGAGCAAGCAACCTCAGGCGTTCCGGCGGCGATGCAAGCTCTCCAAGTAGCCTGGCAGTCGTCATCGCGGCGGACAAGGGCTGGAGCCGCGGAAACAGCCGAGGCCATTGCCAAGGCGATGACGAGGTTGTTCATCATTTCGGAGACGGTTTGGTTTGCTGTAGTGTAGGATAAAGAAGAGATGGATTTGGTTGGTTTGAGAAATTTTTGGTTGTTGTTGTTGTGGTTGTTGTTGTAGAAGATGAGCGTGAGGAAGAAAGGATCAAGAACTTTTAGAAGTAGTGTTCTTTTGGCGGTTATATACTCATTCCCTCTTTCGGGGGAGACATCCAGAACCAACATATCGGTTCTGGCGGACTGAAAACCTCAACATCTCGTGTTCGCCTGGGAATGTGTTACCCCATCTGTGGAGTCGAGAGGGCGGGAATGCTTCTAGCTCTTCGTATTGCCTCGTCGCTCTCACCGTCTGCCCAGGCAACTAACCCAGATAAGGTTGACAGCTCATGGCCCCACGGTGCTCATGATCTCATGGCCCAGTTAGCGCCCCAGCGAGTCCCATATTTTTTGGCCGGCGCTTGACCGACCATCGAGTTGTCTGCAACGCTAAGAGCAGCCAGACCCCGGATTGTGAGCTTGACTAGAAGTGGGATGAGGATCTCTGGAAACACAGTTCAACCTGACGTCAGGAACATGCTGAAAATAGACCATAGCCTTCCGAATTGGGGACAAAGACTGAAAGCGTACCAACCAGGCCACGAGCAATTCGACTGTAACCAGGATGGGGCTAGTCCAGGACATGCCGACCGGCCGAAGATTCTAAGCGGCTCCGCAGGGTCTGCCAACCCACCGGGTCGGGCTGCCAGAGGAGAGAGACCGAGAACCGAGCGACAAATACAGCCCCCAGAGCGAGTCAAACCACACCTAGAGATGGCAAGAATAGAAGCGGCCATTCGGTAAAAGAGTTTGTAGGGTTTGGCCGATTCGATGGCTGATTGTTGAACCAAGCGTACGATCACCGCAGCCGCAACCGATTCCTTTCAGATAGATCAAGACAAAGACCTTTGCTTAGTCCTCTTGGTACGCTGCTCGCATTTGGGTCGCTTTCAAAGGCGAGTTGTTTTAGTCCGTGGCCGCCCGCCATTGTGCCTTTAAAGAGGGTACGTCTTGTGTGGTTTACCGGGTCATGATTACAAGTCCTCCCAATCGTGTCGTATCCGACCATATGATAGACGATCTTTGGCGACTGTATAGAAGTCAAATCAATCCCACTTGTTCGACGAAATTGTATGAAGTAAGAGTAAATCTCACAATCTCATCCTACGAGGCACGTCATTACCTACCTTAGGTGGAGAAAGCCTACTTTCAGCTACTGACGCAGCTGGCATACAATAGTAGATCATGACCAAGTACAGCAAACGAGATTGGACAATTATCTTTCAATTTCCTGTTCGTCTAAGATTGCTGGGCATCTTTGCTCTTTAGCGGGAGGATCTCAATGTTAGACTATCAGGAACAGACAATAGGTCGGTGATAGATTTTCGAAGAGTAGGCGGGGCGGACGTGTCCGCTGGCATAAATGAGAATTTACTTTCTATTTATCGGAAAGCTGATACCATGTCGATCCCATTTTAAGTGACCCAGTGTGCGCCCCTTGGTGTTTGAAAGGGGGGAAGAGCTGTGCGTGTTGACGGTCAGGTCAGCACGAGTCGGCTACGAATAGATTCTCATGATATGCCCACAGTCCGCGTGACAAATACGTTATTCGGACATATTGTGGCCAGCTCCTGGTGACACACCTCCGGCAGTTCTTCGTGCGCTGCAAGAAAGTTCAGGAAATTCTGCAGTGAACGGATTTAGACATGGACACCCCCTGCTTCCTAAACTCACCGAAGAACCCTGAATCTGATCATCAAATGACATGTAGCTCAGCTGGAAGTTGCAACCGGTTTTGCTGTTTTTTATCGCTCGACTGTAGCCATGCTGCAGTCTACTTGAGCCAATCTCATCGTGAGTACATTCCAATTGTCATGTCGGTCGTATGAAGTCTGCGATGTCTGAAACACATTTAGTGTGGGCAAGAATCGGATTCGGCTCCGTAGTTAACCAACTCTCACTCAACAATGTCCTTCCTTTGGCGACGGCGGATGCCAACGTTTTCCACTGTCTTTTGGGCACATCGAACTTAAAGATTAGCCTCTTTGAAAAGACTGACCATGTCTATCCAACACTACGTTCGGACAGCTGCCATGTGCAGCCAGACCAGCCTGCAAGGCCGACCAAGTTTTGATGGGGGCGATAGTGAAATTCTGGCCTACCCTTCGAATTAAGCTTTCTCACTCGTGGGGTATTCATTGAAGCATACTGACTGCCTCGGGCGTTTCAGTGGCTTGTCAGCGACACTGATCTGGCACAAGGTCTGTACCCCGGGGCGGTGTTCATCACTGCCTTTTTTGGTACGAGGGATGAATGCGAATGCCATTTTACTGCTGTAGTTATTGTGCGCCCGTTGTGAGGGGTGTTCTAGATGGCGTGGAGCCTGCCTTCTGGTAGACCAACAAAGAAATCGCGCTCACCCTTCGCTAAGTCGGGACATTCGTTAAGAAGCTGCCTGCTATGCGCAGAGTTCCCCTTTCACGCAGCATGCTTGCGATGCCGGGGCTATCGTCGGGCAAGAGCTTCAATTTGGGCTTTTTCGTATGCGCTCGCAGAAACTTGTCCCCGAAGTCCCTTACCAGATAAATCGGAGCTGGCACTGTCGAGAAATTCATGAGACGGCGAACATGGAGACAACTCGAAGGTTGACAGCGTTCGTTGCCTGACGCTGGTGCAAACCCGAATGAAGACCATTTAGTTGAGGTATCTGTCAACTTTGATTGCCCACGTGCACTGCGATTGTGTACATATAAGTAGGGGTATTCCTTGCAAACCCGTGGAGAGAGTCGCGCCTCTTCATACACGTTATTTAAGTATGAGACGAGATCGTTGGCTTCTATCCCTAATATATAATGCGTCTACAACTTAAGCTGCTTCAAGAACCAGATTTGCCGCTGTCTCTCCTCAACTTTAACCCAGTAGCGCCATTTGTAGTTCTTAAACACATAGGAGTACCCTTCCTGATGCCAGTGCCTTCTCGGGCATAGGGGCGGATGTAGACTTGAAGTTCCAGGGATTGGAAAGCAGGAAGAATAATTACCGAGAAGTAGTTTCAAAGTCCTTCGATAGATTCCACTCCCCGTCTGCATACCCAGTGTCTCAGTTACCCTGTCCCAACAACGGCAACAAGACATCGGTCGTTTAGTTCACAAACGAGAGCTGGTGCTGTTCAATGAGCTTCCAACCTTTGTTCCGCCGTTGGGAAGCTTAGCTCTGAACAGAGAAAATGGACGTTGACGGAGGTCTGTTCCAGGATAGATCCCCGGGCCGAACGGGAGCTGGTTGTTGGTGAAATAAATGTATCCATCCGTTGCGACAGAAAACTGCTTTTAGTTAGCAAAAGGTCTACCACATACTTCATTCAAATGAGGGCTCAGAGTTTGCTTCATACCGTGTCAGACCAGTTGATTCTTGGGTCGCGCAGAAAGACTTGATCTGTCCCGTTCGCTGGGTTGAAGAAGTTGATAGCGTTGATCTCGAGGTTACCGTGGTAGATAAAGCCATTGGTGTCAGTTTCAAAGCCATCGGAGAGACCCCTTTGACTCTCAGTGACCACTGCAGCCTGGGCTTGTATTTCTGACGTAGGTCCGTTGTCGCGAAGGCGCTCTGTGGGGATGCTGTACAGGTATCTGTTCCCAACTCCTCCGAAGTAGAGCTTCTTTCCATCCGCGCCAAGAGCAATGCCGTCCGCGCCGAACGTCAAAAAGGTTGCCGGCTTCCCCGGTTGGTACGCATACAACTCACGGCCCCATACGAATGCGAGAAACTGGCGATCGCCCTGGACGTATGGGCTGCCGTCAAGACGCCTCCATGACTCCCCGGAGCCGAGGTCAACCACAACGAGGCCGGTGCGGCCCTCGTTAGAGGAATCCGTGACGTAGGCGACGCCCTCACCGCTGCTCGTCAACTCGGGGTTGAGGTCAAAGCGTACATCATTCAAGTAGCTATCGGGATAGGCGACGGTGTCGGGGAAAATGATGGTTTTAACTATTGAGTTGGTTTCCAAGTCGATGCCGATTAGCTTTGGGCCACCCACACTCGCAGTGACGAGAACTCCCTCAGGTGTCTGCACTCTGCCGGTGTCCAGGATCCATAGACGGTCTGCCCTGTCGATGACTACGCTTTGCACGCCAATCAAATGTTCTTGATAATTGGCTCCAGTTGGAGGAGTCGTGGTGAAGTTGATGGCTCCGCCGGGTGGGTTGTTGAACTCAACGCTGGGGTAGGGCCTCTCCGTGTTGTCGTCAAATAGCTCGGCGACGGTGTACTTCCCGTTCTCTCCGTTATTGGTGTTGTTCGGGTCAAGACCGCCGGGGTAGTTGGAAAACTTCCTGCCAGTCGATGAGACAGCGATGCCTGCAATACCTGTGAGCTCCGATGAAGATGAGGAGTTCCCGACCCCTTGTTTTCTCGTAACTCACCCGTAGGCCACTGATCGTTGTAAAGATGAACCAACTCGATAGGCGGGCCAGCTCGACCGGTATCAGATATAAGGTCTTGTGCCTCTTGCGCTCGGGTCAATGAAAGACCTGTAAGGGTAACGAATGCTGATTGCCACAGCGTCAGAGCGAATGATTTCATATTGGGTCGGGATCGCGGGCAAGGCTGTGTGAGTAAAGTCTTGAATCTTGGTTTTGTTTTTTCACGGCTCGGGCCCTTTGCAGTGAGGGAATGGGCTCTATAAACAAGAAATACGCAGATGACACCATATACAGGGGTCTGTCATGACGAATGCCTGCATCATCTTGACAGCTACAAGCAAGCCTCGGCCACTTCTCAAGATATTACATGCTAATTTATGTCTATGATTTCGCTCTCCGGTCGTGAGGAGTGACTAGATCACCCCAGAAAGTGTGGGCATCTCACCTGCAATGATGTTGGCCAATTCACTTGCCGTGCGTTATATTAACATACTAGCATAACAGTCACCCGATGAGGTCATCATGCGCTACACTCTCCAGCGAGTTCACATCGCGACTCTTAAGCCAGGTTTTTCCCATAGAAGATATTTGCTTGCTTATAAAACCACTAAAGTGCGTGAAAATTAACTGGATTGGTACGCACAGGATAATCCCGTAGCACTGTAAAACGCTATGAACGTATGTCGAAGTCGGTTAAATGTAGCAGCAATGGCTTTCAGAAAATGTGCTTTCACCGCGAATGGGAGTTTTATACGAGCAGACTTGTGCACAATTAATTTATGCTGAAGTTGTAAGCAATCTCCAACTCATTTCTACCTTAAATATTGGGATGGGTGGGACAACCAGAAAATACCGTCAGCTGGAAAATCCCATGGAACAACTTCGGTTGAGTATGGCCAAAGAAACTCCAATGCTGCCTTGGGATCAATCGCCGAGGTTTCAAAGAACTGAAAGAGTCTTAAGCAGTTCCAGCTCGCCCATTTCTCAGTTAAAGAATATCTTATTTGCAAAAGCCAGTTTCGACTTACTGTTGCTAGCATTGTAATGACGAAGACCTGTCTGCTTAACATATATTAGCGGTATATATGGTGCTGTAACGATTAGAAGAATGAAGACTGAGTTTCTCTGAGCTAGACGTGCAGCGGAAGGTCTGGATAGAACATGCGAAGGCGACTGAGACTTCTGCAGACATCGTTCTACAATAGAAAATGTTTTTACAGAAGGAGACAACTTTCCGGCTGTAAGGCCGGGTATATCAGCCTCATATGCCGTGGGTTAGGGATCTTGGTCCCCCTAAGCGTCAAGACCCATATTATTCTTGCTACAGTGGCCTCCTGAGGGTATCGAGGACCTTGCTATATATGGGAGCGGATGTCAACATGGGGGGTGGCTGTTATGGCAACGCTCTCCAGGCTGCCTCATACAAAAAGCCACCAAGAGATCGTACAACTCCTTCTATAAAAAGGGGCAGGTGCATGACGCGAGTACTAACAAAGCTTGGAGCCCCTGATGGATGAAAGAGCGATCATGTACTCGAAGGATGGTGACTATTACTCTCCGGAGGCCGCAAACCGATAACGCCGTGTTTACTGGACGCCTGTTTCCGAACTATTCGTCACATGGCATCTCACGGTAAAGGATGGGCTGAAGGTTTCCGCATGGGAACCTTCGCACCGTGGTCCGGTCTCTGAGGGCTTCATTAGAGAGTGATCATTTAAGGTTCCTCAAAGTACGAATTGCTCGTGCACGCAAACCACAATGAGAGCAAGGATGACATGCTTTTCGCACTTGACAGTATCAGGGAGAGTTTTAATCACCCAAACACGTACTTAACGGCCCTAAGACGCGACGAATCCTGCAAACTTCCGAAAAGCCCCTCAGTTAAGTCGCCAACAAAGAGTTTTGACTGTTTCTTCAGGGCAAAGGAATGCTTTTCCAGACGTCCCGTTAGCGAAGTTGGACATGACCACTGATAGTGCCTCAACGAGGGAAGTTGGCCAAGGTCGGTTACTATTCAGTACTAACTCGCGATGTCGTTCCGTTAGTTAGCTCACTAAGGTAGGTTGTCCTTGCCCAGACAGGGAGCTGCAGGAGTAACAGAAGCCTGCCATGAACCACAGGATGAGCCTGTCCAGGTCAGCGTCTGACAAGGTTACGTAACTAACAAGTAGTTTTATGCTTTTGCGAAAAAGGATATGTTTAGAGTTCACATAGCAAAGTGGCCGCTACACAGAATTTCCGCGGCAACCCGATGTGGCCCATGAGATTGGGGTGCTGGACATCGAGTCTGTGAAGCTTTGACTGGACCACACGACCACACCTCACGCTATCCTTTTGACCGGAGGATGATGGACGGTAAGCGGCCGTAAGCTCTAACCAATAAATATATCTCATTTTCCGAGAAAGAGGCTTAATTTGATTTTTGTGCATCCTAGTGGATCTGCAAGCACGCCCTTCAGGGCTTACACGTCTAATGAATCCGAGGCTGACCCCAAAGTTCACCGAGGCATTATCGCCACTGGTGCTTACTTCCTGATTTGGGAAAGGATGCAGGCAGATAAGGTATTTTTCTGGGGCTTTCTCGATAATAAAGTCTCTAGGAGACCCTCTGGAACGAAGAAATTGGCTTGCGCACGAACTTACAATGTCGTCGACCTCGCGCAAGTCATCGGTTGGCAACCATGTCGGTGTGATTGGGGCCGGGGCCCTGGGTCTTGTTGCGCTCAAGAACTTGAAAGAACAAGGTCTCCAGGTAACCGCAATCGAGCAGAATGACTTCATTGGTGGAACGTGGCATTACACCCCGAGGCCAGATCAGACTGCCGCGCTGCCAATGACTACGTTCAACTCGTCCAAGCAAGCGGTAAGTTTTCGAACTGTTCCGCATGGAGGCTGTCGCTGACAACACTTACAGGCTCATTTTACTGACTTTCCTTTTCGCAAAGGTGAGATCTGTTTTTGTGGCAACCCTGCTTGTTCAGTCGAACATCCGTCGACGTGAGTCTTCTAAAAAATACCCAGATGATCCGCTGCACCCGTCGACGAAGGACATTGAACGATATCTCGAGGCCTACGCCAAGGAGTTCGATCTCCTTCCCCTCATAGAGTTTTCGAAGAAGGTTGTGAAGATCGAGAGAGATGACGATATCAAAAAATGGGCAGTTTACACGAAAAGCACCAAGGCAGGGTCCACGGACTCGCGTGAAGAGCGCCAAACCTTTGACCGAGTGGTCTATGCTACTGGGATACTGAACAGACCGATTATGCCTAAAACAGAAGGAATTGAGAAGTTTAAGGGTGACGTGGTGCACTCTGTACAGTTCAAAGATCCTTATAAATACACGGGCAAGAATGTTATCATCGTCGGTGTTGGGGCTACGGGAGCCGACACCCAGTCTTTCCTAAAAAGGGCCAAGGCCAAATCGGTCTTTATGAGCCATCGCGGTCAGTGTTACCTGGTGAGTCCAATGCTGTTTACACCCGTCCGTTAAGTTTCTAATTTCACATAGCTGCCAAAATTGGTCGAGGGGAAAGCGTTTGACCACGGCATGTCTCGCAGAGCGATGACCATCATTCGAAGTTTCGGTGATTGGTGGCCCAAAGGATGTGCGGCCATCTTTCGCATGGCGTTGGTGAGTGCGCGGCGGAAGGCTTATCCCTGGCTAGATAAGCACTCGTCATTCCTTGCGCCTCGTATACTTGAGGGCATTGTACACCGTATCCCGGTGTTCTCAGAAGATCTCGCCCATAACCTTCGGGACGGGTCCACAGCGGCCGTTCCGGGCATCCGCGAAGTTTCCGGTCCCAAGTCGGTAATCCTCACCGACGGCACCGTCCTCGACGACATCGACGCTATTGTCTTCTGCTCGGGATATCATTACGATTTCACGTTAATTGAAGGCTCTGGAAATCCGATCGATCCCGCCAAAGCACCGGACCATTACGAGCGAATCAATGCGGCAAAGTACAAGGATCCGCACGACCAGTTTCCGCGCCTCTACCGGGGATTTCTGTCGGAGCAATACCCCGAGTCTCTGGCTTTTATCGGCCACTTCTTGCTCATGAAGCCTCCGTTTGTGTTGAACGACATTGCAACAATGGCCCTCTCCAGCCTCTGGACCGGAGACTATCCTATGCCATCGGCGAAAGAAATGGCGCAAGATATCGACAGCCACTACGATTTCGTTGTGGAGACTCTCGGGCGCGGACCGATGCCCCACATGGGGTTCCGGTTGTTCGGCAGCAACAACTACGACTGGCTCAACAAGGCTGCCGGTACCGGGGTGACCGAGCGTCTGGGGTGCTTTAGCCTGGAAGCCTGGAAGCTTTGGTGGAACGATCGTAGATTATACAATTTGCTCATGGACGGTGTCGATGACCCGGCCGTATACCGGCTATTCGACACGGGACGGGGCCGGAAGACTTGGGCCGGGGCACGGGGACACATTATCAAAACTAACGAGGAGGTGAATCAGTTAGGGGAGAAGTGGAAGAAGGAGAACAGCTCAAAGTCGAAGTAGCCTTTATCCACATCTCCATCCAATTCAAAAGCGTTTTCACTGATGCACGACATGCGAATAATCTCCAACAGCATGGCAACTTCCCCTGGCTGCCGTTCTTCCGATGCTAGTGTTGCCGGGCGGATTAAAGTCCGATGTTCCTTAAAAGCTGCATGTAACGTTCTGCAATCAGCGATTATCATAGATGCTTGGTCATTATCTTGCGTATGAGGGGTCATGGAGCCATCCGCACATCTGGCGATTCTTTCTCGTCGAGTTGACTGTATTTCGAGTGAGCCGTTCCCCACATTCTCCACGGCACGACATCAGGGGGGATGATGTCGCCATCGCCATCAACGAATCCGTGATCCGCGATCGCTCTCCAAATCCACATCATGATAAACATAAAAAGAGTCTCTGTGAAGAAGATGAATTTCGGCTAGGCAGAATCAAGAAAGCAGCGCCGGTCTTGAGAAGGGAGCCTTTCACGCGCCCTGTTAAGCTTAAATCGAGAAGACCTATTACAACATCACATACCATGGCCACCGCCGCAGTCGCCCGCCCCGTCCAGCCGGACATCCAGTATGCTCCTGATTTCCAGAAGTGGCGAGCCCGTGTGGCGCGCCGAGCACAGGAGCCTGGTCTTCCAAAGACATTACCCGAGGGCCTTCCAGCACAGTTCAAGAGCGACCTTGTCTGGGATGGGGCGACACTAGCCAACGAGTATGACTGGACATTTGTGCTGACGACGGAGCAACTTGATGAGCTCGATGCTGCATTGGCACACTTCAAGTGTGAGTACACGTTGAACGTCATGCAAACAAGATGTCATTATACTGATGGCCAGCTTCAGCCCTGGGACTGCCCTTGGGCTACATTAGCCAAGAGACTTTCCCGCTGCCCAAGCTGCACCCTGAACTCCGCAAGCTGTCTCACGAGCTGCACAACGGGCATGGGTTCTTTGTGGTTCGTGGACTGCGTGTAGATGAGCACACTAGGGAGGAGAACATTATTATTTATGCAGGCTTGTCGTCGCACATAGCACCCCAGCGCGGTCGCCAGGACAGGCAATACGATGGCAAGCCGGCTGATGTTGTTCTCACGCACATCAAAGACTTGACTCTCACCAAGGAGAAGGGCCAAATCGGTAGCCCTGCCTACACCGCAGACAAGCAGGTATTTCACACGGATGCCGGCGACATTGTTTCGCTCTTTGCGCTGAGCACTGCTGCCGAGGGTGGCACTAGTAAGCTTGCAAGTATTGCACGAGTCTACAACGAGATCGCAAGCACGCGTCCTGACCTCATCCACACCCTGACCCAAGATTGGCAGTTTGAAGTGTAAGTCAGCTTCCCTGGAGATCTCACGCGCTCCATCTTCAGCGTTCGTCTGGTGAAGGTGGCAAATGACTGATGCGTTCCGCGGACAGCTTCGGTTCGCCCGAAAAGTCTTTCACCTCTCGGCCTCTCGTCCATTACCAACCCGCCACCGCAACGACTCCTGAGCGCCTCGCCGTTCAGTATGCTCGTCGGTACTTCGTTGGTTACGGAGCCCTTCCTCGAAGTGAGGAGATTCCGCCCATTTCCGAGGCCCAGGCAGAAGCCCTCGACACCCTCCACTTTCTTGGCGACAAGTTCGCGGTGAACCTGGACTTCCAAAAGGGCGATATCCAATACGCCAACAACATGGGCATTTTCCACGCCAGGGACGGCTTCACCGACACTCAAGAGCAACAGTGAGTCCTTACCGTTGGCCGATTCTGTCAATGTTTGCCGAGTGCAAAGACAAGTGAGCTGACGAGATTGACTTTCCCTTTTTCGTAGACGCCACCTCCTGAGACAATGGCTGCGGGATCCCGAGTACGCGTGGGAGACGCCCGAGCCGTTGAAGGAACGATGGGCTCAGCTCTACGAGGGCATCACGCCAGAGGCCCAAGTGTTCCCCCTTGAACCGTTCATTCGCGGCGAGGCAAATAAAAACAAGGGGAGGTCATGAGGTGGCCTTTATTGAATTGCACGTAATCGGGACCAAGGCACTGGGCGAGTGAATGAGGCAGCTGCAGATGTCAGGCGAACCAGTCTCGAAGGAGCCAGATGAAGAAGCAAGATTAAAATGCGATATAGTGCCCGCGAAGATGATCCTTCGAAAACCTTGAATAGCCGCTTTTTGGTGTTGAAAACCCTCCCATCCCCAGCTTCTCTCGGTAAACGCCTCCCGAAAGCCCACGTCTCGGTCTAATCCTAGGCCAATGCCAAGGCGCCAGAACACGAGCCTGGTTCCTTGGTTAAATGAGGAACTGACATTCCAAGAGGTGACATCGAGCCAGCCGTTGTAACCAAAAGAAACGTGCGGCCCTATCGGGTGGGAGCGATAACAAGGGCTGGTATAAGGTTACACTCTAGTTAAATGTAGCTCGTTGCTGGCCGCCGATGGGCGCCCGCACCCTATGCCGGCAATGGTCGTCATGATCGGCCAGCATTGCGTGCTCCTTGGCTCTGGCTGACATAGGAAGGTCGAACATCCACTCCCTGCACCGTAGGGCAATAACGGTCAGCGATCAGGATATTCGGGGGTTGTGAAGGAGCGTTGTGGCATTTTTGCCCCCTCTTAGCGACGCAGAGTTAACCCGTAGACTTGGCATCTCGAGAAGTCAGGGAATTGAAGTGAAAACCATTGTTCTATTTTCGCTTGGCAGCTGATGTTTCCATGAGTTTAAAGACGATGCGGTGGAACGTCGACTTAGAGACCCTGTCGACGCGGATCGCTGCGCTCACCTCCTTCTCCACCGACGTCCCCGTTCTTGGAAGCTTTATCTCGAGCTTTAAAATCAAGGTTGGCCCCCAACTTTGCCCATCTTCCTGTAGCCACACGGTTGTTTAGTGGAGCGTCTGCGCTCGAAACCCGGTCCGACATCATCACACCATCTGGTCCCGGACCAGCGCAAGAACATGGTCTTTTCCAAGTTGTCGTCGCGGTTCAAGACCGCCGACGGCAACGTCCCGCCAACTGACGTCGAGGCGTCTGACTCGGAGCATTCAATTATTCGCGATGGAGACTTTGCGTACACCCTTGCCAAGGGAGGCAATGGGTCTCGCCCAGCGTACCAGGAAGCAGTCGGAGCGCCGGTCGAGAAGCAGTCGCCCCTGGGATACCACGTGGGATGGCTGACCGTGATCTTCCTGAACGTTAACCAGATGATCGGAACTGGTATCTTCTCAACGCGTACGATCTCCCCACCCGCTCCGACTGGGATGTTTCATTGACGTGCTCCAGCCGCATCTGTGTTGAAAGGGACGGGCTCTGTGGGCCTTGCTTTCATTTACTGGACTCTCGGTTTCCTAATGGCCCTTGCTGGGCTGAGCGTCTACCTCGAGTTGGCCAGTTACTTTCCTAACCGCAGCGGATCCGAGGTCGTCTATCTCGAACAGGCGTACCCGCGCCCGAAGCACTTCTTTCCGGTTGCATTTGCTGTGCAGTCCGTACTGCTCTCCTTTAGCAGTAGTAATGCCATTGGTGAGCCTTTCGTGCGCTTTTTCCTGACTTAGCTCCCTAACACGTTCCAGTCCTGTCCCGATATCTCTGGCAAATTGCCGGAAAGGTTCCATCCCCATGGGAGCTCAAGGGAGTCGCCATCGCAGCTTACACCTTTGCCGTAATATGCGTCATCGCCCACAATAAGTACTCACTTTGGGCCACGAACATCATTGGTGCTATCAAGATCATCACTCTGCTCTTCATTTCCATCACCGGCTTCGTCGTCTTGGGCGGTAACGTCGGCCACATTCCGGATCCGCACGCCAACTTCCGCAACTCCTTTGAAGGAACCACGGACAACGGTAATGACTTGGCCACCGCCTTGGTCAACGTCATCTTCTCATACACCGGCTACTCCAACGCGTTCAACGTCGTCAACGAGATCAAGAACCCGATTCCTGTGCTGAAGCGCCACGCGACGATTTCAGTTATTATTGTTTCCTTGCTCTACATGTTCTGCAACGTCGCTTACTTTGCTGCCGGTAAATACTCTCCACTTACACCTTGACATTTGCTTCTACAAATGAGCTAATCATCGGACGTACCTAGTTCCTAAGGCGGAGTTCATGCAAGCCAAAGAGATCGCCGCTGCCGTCTTCTTCACAAAAGTCTTTGGCGCTGGGCCCGCTCGACAAGCGCTCAACTTCCTTGTTCTTCTTAGTGCCTTTGGAAACCTTCTTGCCGTCTTGATCGGCTCTTCCCGCGTCATCCGTGAGATTGGACGGTAAGCTTTGCAGCATGCACCTTCCATTGCCTGAATTTCCCCGAATGCTGATTGAATCGTCAACAGCCAAGGTGTCTTGCCGTTTACCGAATTCTGGGTAAACACGAAGCCGTTCGGTACCCCCGTCGGACCCTACCTGCTGAAGTGGATCATGACTTTCATCATGATCGCCGCTCCCCCGGCCGGAGACGCTTTCCAGTTCGGTTAGTATAAGTCTTTACTTTCATTGAACGCTTGATTCACTAACATAATCAAAGTCGTGAGCTTGAAGACTTACCCCGACGGCATGTTCCACTTCGCCATGGCTATTGGCGTCTATCTCATTCGCACCCGCCGTAAGCGAGCCGGCCTGGGACGTACCGAATTCAAATCATGGCACGTCACCGTCATTTTCTTCATTCTTCTCCAGGTATACATTCTCGCCATGCCCTGGTGGCCCCCAAGAAATGGTCCGTACTCTGGTAATGTCAGCTTCTGGTATGCTACGTACTGTGTGGTCGGAATCGCCATGTAAGCCAACCCGTCTATCTCGAGTGTAACCACAGACTAATAGCTTCAAGTATGATTGTGTGCTTCATCTACTACGCTGCATGGATGTGGTGGGTGCCAAAGTGGCGAGGATACAGAATTCGCCCCGAGATCCTCGAGGTTAATGAGAACGGCGCAAACACCCATCGTCTTGTCAGGGTGCCACTCGCCGACCTGCCACGGTGGGATGCTGACCACGACGATGCGGGCAATTTGCGGCGCAGACATGTTACCGAGTCCGAGCGGTCTTCCAAGGGTGAAGCCGATGTTGCGGTTATCCCTGACCAAGGAAACACGTTGAAGTACTGATGCTCGCGTTCAATCCACGAGGCAAAGCAATCTCATTGTGACGGAATGAATGGCAATAGAGGGCTGAAAAGGTCGTAAAGAACCTTGGCCGAAGTCAGTTCTCACTACATCTAAACCATAATCAATTTTTCATTTTCCACCAGAAGGCCATGATGCATCCTCAATGGAGCCTAGGTAGTCTTTACATGAACAGACAGTCCACTCAGTTGCCTAAGTGACGCGTGGCTACCAAAGTCCCAAAAGCCCCAGCAGATAATGGAACCAGGCAGAACGACTGCGCCTCTCAACACAGAAGCTGCAAACACAACCCAAAAAAAAAAAAAAAAACCATGCATGTTTTCTAGAAATAATTCTCCGTGTATTTTGATGCTATCTGCAGTTTTCTAAACCGTTGGCATACTTATAGCTTTTGTCCCGATCTCATCGAACATCTCTGAGTACCCACCCAAAAGCAAACCAATAATGGTCGCTATCACAGACCTCCCGGTTGAGATACTCGACAAAATATGCAGTCTGTTCTGCCGCCACTGTCGACCCTACACGCTTTTTCCGACAAAACCGATTCATCCCTGGGACGAGCGAGAAGGGTTGGGATTGCAGGTCCTCTTCAACATAAACCTCACCTCGAGAGCACTTCGCAACGTGGCGCAGCCTATCTTGATGCACAGATTCTTCAATTGTTTTGAAACCCAGAGTCAACCTTTCATCCAAAGACTCTACATGTTTCTTAGGACCCTGTATGAACGGCCCGACCTGGCAAAATGCGTCGCCTTGATGCATATTAAACCCTGGGCCGTAGAACACGATCCGCCTGGTCCACTTTCTCCCGAGCAAAGAGAAAATGTTATGAGGCTTGCAAGAACGACTGGTCTCCCCGTCGATATGCAACAACTCACAGTGGGGGATTGTCTGGAAGCACTCGTTTCGCTGGTTCTGCTTCTGGTTCCGAATGTGTTGCATCTAATTCTCGACATTCTCTGCCACTGGCAGCTCGCCGCCCTGGGAGAACTGGTTCGCGCCCGACAACAAAGCCCCATCGCAGTTTATCCGCTGCTGCAAAGACTACGGGAGCTCGATTTTCACGCTCACTAGCTAAGAGGTTGCAACTGCGACTGCCGTAAGGGAACAGACGACGAGGGCGGCCCCAGAACTACATCCAGCCCGGTCGAACGTGTTCTCGTCGACGCCGCACCCAACCTTGAAGTTTTATACTGTAATGCCGGGGCTTTGGAAAGTCTGCCGAAACTTCCAAGGCTTCGGTGCTTGCAGATCTGGATCGACGGACCATGGGACGGGATGCTGCCGCGACTGATGGAAGGGATTCCGAGCCTTACACACTTCAGGTACGGGTCCACAAGTCAGCACTGCGCAACACCAAGGGAGGTGCAAAAGTCTCTGGCTGGCCATCGTCGCACCCTAGAGTATCTCTATGTTTGCACCCGGAGACCCGAGGATTTGGAACCAGGTCAATGGGCTCAGTACGGCATGAGCTCGCTCGCCGACTTTTCCGCTCTCGAGGCTTTGAACCTTGCCGACTTCATGATATGGCCGGACCGCGGTAGCTGGACGGCCAGGGTAGAAAATGCAGCGGACTTACACCTTCTTCCCAGCTTCCTTCCCCAGTCCTTGGAGCAGTTGTACGTGATGGCCTGGGATTATGACCGTCACTCCGGGAATTGCAAATCTCTGGCCGCGGCCATGGCGGATGGGCGATTTCCGAAACTGGAAATTGTCCACTGGGACGCAGACGAACCTTTTGTAATGGACATGGAGACTGTTGCGCGGACATCCGATTCGGATTCTTCATGGAGGAAAGAGATACCCAGAGAAGTTCTCTACAGGATGAGAAACGCTCAAATGCATTGGTACTGTTTTCCAGATTGCAAGAACGTGTACAAGGATGCTACATCAGTACCATCCTTTCACAGTTTTCCCAAGCCTGACGATTGGATGCTGTAGCGAAGCGCTTCGAAACCACCACCGAGAAGGAGACAATAGCCTTGTGTCTGTCAAAGTGCGTGGGTGTTTTTAGTCGTCAATCTCACAAAAGCCCCGATCCGTTTAGAATGGAAGTGGAAAGTTGTTGAAAATAAGCAGCGCAGCAATCAGATTAGATATATAAATGTCTAGCCGCGAATGACAAAGGTGGAAAGTTCTAAGAAACCAGATGGTTATTTACAGTCTATGTTAACCCCGTACAATGCTTCGAATCTTCTGCATAAATAAGTTCAGCTAAGATGAAAGGCAAATTTCAAATGTCATCCACTGATGTGGCAGGCATACACTCCAACTCAATACTTATGTCCATCGGTGTGCTCCCCTCAGCATCCCGTCCCATACCACACACTGACTTCACTCACTGAGGTATGAAGATTGCACGGAACTGAGTGTTGACGTGCCACCCTGTACTGGCCAATGAAGGATTTCCCTTGTTGTAGCAAGTCTTGGTGACGAAGTTATACACAATTTTGGTGCATCCCGGCCTGGACCGACAGAGAGAGATACAGGCAGCATCGCTGGCAATACCATACCAGATGTCCGGTGCTGGGTTGTTCGTGAAGTCGCTGCTGGGGCAGACTTGATAGACAGTGTTGCCGACTGTGACAGGGTAGGTGGGCACCAAGCACTTGGTCAGGGGTGTACCGTCGGGCACTTTCACGAGAGTCTGGAAACCTGGGTTGACGGCCCAGTTTGAGGCGGGCACACTAGGGCTGCCCTTGAGATAGCAGGTCTTGGTGGACGGCCGGAACACAGCCTTGGTGCAGCCTTGTGTTGCCTCGCACTGCGTGGCACAGTCTCGGTTGGTCTGGTACCCATAATAGATTTGGGGGCTAGGGATCTGGAAGTCGGTGTCGGGACAGACGGCATACAAGCCACCCTGATTGCCAACGACATAACCCAATGGGCTTGGGCAGCTTGTCAGAGATGACCCACTCGACCCATTCGTACTGCTAGATGTCGTTTTGGCAGAGGTCGATGTCGTAGTGGTAGGCTGGCTGGTCGAAGCCGTCGTCGTGATGCCAATGAGTGAGATGGACGTACTGGTCGAAGTCGATGGGCCATTCGCAGAGCCACCCTGGGGGCAGTTGAAATTGCCGATATCAGCTGAATAGGTCCAAGAGAAGGCGAATTGAATCGTGTAGACATCTGAACCAGATGTGTATCCCATGTTGGTTGCGTAGCTCTGATCCCAGGTGCGGGAATACAAAGCGCAAATCTGAGCCTGAACAACGCCGTTCTTTACTAAAAGATAGCTGGTAAAGAAGCGGCATGTCAAGCCGTTGAAAGGACCCGTGTTCTGCCGCTCATCAGCGCAGTCGGCGGCGCATAGAGCAGGATCGTACGGCTGGTTGATGTGAGCCTTGTACGTGATGTAGCTGTTGCAGCTGGTTGGGGCGTTGATGGTAGCCGCATTCGTGTAAGTTGAGTTATAGCCGGGGATACTGCAGTCAGGCGCTGAAAGTTGGTATCCGTTGGAGCCAGCAATGACAACATGGAAGTCGTTCCTATTTTGGCCATTGTTTGTAGCAGTGGACGGACCAATTGCAACACCCCAGAAGCTGCACTTGATGACAGTCGTGCTCGGCGGGTTGGGGCATGCCGAGGCCGGGTCGAGGCTTGGATCTCTCTCAAAGAATATGTTGAAAGACAAGCATCCGGAGATTTGAGCACAGTCGGCTGCGCATTGGGCCGGATTATAGCTCGCATAAGTCTTGTAGCCCTGATAAGACGAAGCTGAAGTAGCGGACTGGAGGTTCTGGAATGTCTGGTACCATCCGGATGGAGTGACGGCCTGTAACGCGGCATTGGAAAGTGCTGAATCGGCCAGAAAGGCCTGGTCCGTATCGTTTGAAGGCACCGGGCCGCTCCCGGGGGGGAGGATTGTGCAATCACGAGCAACCAGTTTTTCGAGATCACGCTTCGATGCCGTGACAGTCTGGTTACCAACACCGACTGGAACGGTCTGCAAGGTTGAAACAGGAATACCGGCTAGATCAAAAGAGTTCATCAACTGGGCTGCGCCGGATGCCGCAAACGCGGTCAGGACAGTGAATGAGCGCATTCTGGAAAGCGTTGAAGGATGACAGAAGAAACGAGTGTGAAGAATTGTGAGATGCTGATTGAAGAAGCGGAGTCTGTCGAATGTCCAACCAATTTATATAACAATCCTCCACCACGGTGGACTCTTAGCTAAACACCAGTAGGCGTGACAAACCTCACACTTATTCTTGGAACCACGAGGCGGATTCAAATCATCAACTGATTTTCTCCACAACGGCGAGAGAGAGGCTGGCGGTTGAATTGCCGGTGTTGGTGCATCTCGGTTTCGCTTCCCTTCAGGGACTTTGACAGAAATGCTTTAGGGTCCGCGGTCGATGCTAGGCATCTGGCTATTAAAGTAGGCTACGGCAAGGGAGTAGCACAGGACAAAGGTAGAAGCAACGCGTTATTCTGTAACGCGCCAGACAAAATCACAAAGACTCTTTTTGCCTTCTAACGGGAATAAACGTGCCGATTAAACAATGAAAACGATGATGAATCGCCCTGAGTGGCTTGAGTTTTAGACTCTCGGACATCGTTCGCCTGCCACTAATTTCCATGCTGTCAGTCCATCTCGACGTAGTTCGTATTTCACCTGTCATTAGCCTCAACTGCCACGACTTCCATCAGCACTACTAGTGGTCGCGGTGGCCGTAGCGTCAGCCCGAGGCCTTGGGCTACCGGGCTTTCGGAAGTGCGCTTCGGTCTGTCGTGTGACTACGGCTGCGTTATCCGATGGCCACAAGGTGCGCTTCAAGGATGAGTTACACCTTGCGCCAATCGCACGGACGATAGATTGACTTCGCACTTCCCAGTTCGCGTCCGTCTTGACGACTTTCGCAAGTGAAAGCCGCAAAGTTTCCCTCCGACAGGATGGCGTTCGGTACTAAGAGTTGATAGCGGAGGCTTTCCGGTCGACAACCTCACACTCGGACAGTGGACTCACCGCACTCACCGCAGCCCAATGCAGACGACTACCATTGTGCCCTGGGGCTGCAGGCTACTGCAGGAGGCACTCCAGCGAACCGAGAACCTCATGATAACTACAGCACCGGTTTTGCTGGGCAAGGTTGGCCCCAACTACCCACAAAGAATGCATTAGTGCAATCATACGATCAGACGAATGAGATACCTCCGTCCATGTGGCTTAGTGGCGGCCGATGACAAGTAGTCAGCAATTTTGGCATTCGGCTAGTCGCGAAAGAGCAAAGTCGCCCGGGTTTTCGGGTGCACTGATAGTTATCAGCGCGAAGCCCGAAGTCAAATATACAAGTTTCCTTGTCTAGGAATGCGAAGCCTCAGGGACGCAGGGGCAAGCGATTTTTAAATGTCAGTTTACCTACTTATGAACCTTTCTCACCTTTTTTCGAAGGCTTCGTTCAGGTGTTCGATGGTCTAGCTCGGTCGCTGAGCCCAGAGTCATGCAAGCTCTCGTCACTCACACTCCTATCCATGATTCAGAACGAAAAATCATAAAATTGCAGGCGCCAGCCCCGGTGAGCCTCCCTAGCCTTGACAGAAGTATGTAAAGCATTCTGATGGGACCTTGTGTATAATAAAATAAGCATCGGAGGCTTGCTTGAGTTTGCATCGATGTATCGGTGAGTGACGGTCAGTCTCAATTTCAAATCTCAAAGTGTCCCTCAGTTGCGGGCTAAACCTTCACTCAAGGACAGAGCGTCAAACTAAGTCCTTGCCAGCATTATTTATGTGACGTAGTACAATTCTCTACCTCCAAATGTCACCTGCTTTCTCATACCTGGATCGAACCTATCCCGAGTTCCACAATGCCACTACTACATACTATTGCGCCTAAATCTGCCCCTTAACCTGTTTTCTCAAGGAGACCGTAGCCGCCTGCTGGCTTGAGTTCACAAAGAAGATGCACCATGAGTAACACACGTCTGTTCTACCCCAAATTACTGCCTTTTTCTTACTCGAGAGAAGTGGTTGTTAACGGGAGAGCTCTTAATCTTCTCCAGGAGATGATTTAGGTGTCAAGGGTATTATATCAGTACTAGCCCAAGTCATTCAAGCACCTAGAAGAAGCTTATGCAATATCGTAAGCCTAATTCTCTTCACTTCTGGCTCCGTCATCGTCAATGTCAATCTGAACGACAACGGCAGCAGCGCGGCGGAAGGTCAGACCATTCTCCCTTGTTCGAGCACATTGATGCACAAATTTAGCCACTGCTGAGATTAATTCTTGGGTGGGTGCTCAGAGTAATAGTGATGTTGAACGCCAGACCTTGCTTAGATAGCGAACTCAATATGCACACCTTTACAAGAACTAGTACGAGATTACGTGGTTATCTATGATGGGTCTTGATTTGAAAGGTCTCTGTGTTTGTTTCTCCTCCTGGCTTCGAATCTTCCGCATCATTGCAACTTAACTGCGTCACATCATCAATTAACAAAACCTTTACCAAGGCATTGCAAGCGCTACGCCCGCAAGGGCTGCCAGTGTCCACGCAGTAGCCAGCACGCCGACACCGCCACCAGAAGTTGTCATCCTCCACCCCTGAGCCGAGCTCGGTGCCGTCTCCGTCGGGCCGGCCGCGCCACTTCCGGCGCCGGTGGTGGCTTCTGCCGTCTTATGAATCAAGTAATATGCCCCGACTCCCTGGTAAGCCACGTATTGCGCGTCATCGACTCCGTACTGCATTGTCGTTGTAGTAGACGATAATGGGGGGTTGCTCGTTGCGGTAAAAGAGATAACTTCCCTAGTGTGAACAGTGTCGTTAAACGTGAAAGTCGCATTCACCCATGTGAAGTAATCGTTGTTCCTGCCCTCCCAGACGCACGCCGTACTGACGTTTCCGTACACTGAGAGCGGTACTTCAGAATAGCAACCGCCCCCACCTATTCCAATTGTGTGGTTCCTATAGATTCCAGATCAGCAACATCCAGCATCAAGTTGGAGGTGCGGCCCTCGGCGAGGGAGGGGTAAGAAATGGCCAGAAACTCACTCGGGACAACAGATGACTGCCGTCTCGCCGTCATCGAGAGCCTCCATCAGAACATTGAGAGGCGGGTTGTAAGGGAGCCAGTATTCATCCGGGCTCTCTGTAACTACAGGTGGGACAAAGATACCAGAGGATCTCACATCGCCCGCGTCGTTTTTGGCGGCGATACCGACGGTAGTGTGACCATCAGGGCACTGGCTCGCCGGGGAAAAGTATGCGATCGTACCGAAGTCGGCGTAGCCACCTTGACTGTTCAAGGAGGAGTAGGTCTCGTCAAGAATGCTGCCTGAGGCCCAGCAGTCGCCCAGGGGAAAGTCATCGCAGCTGTTCACGTAGTACGGCGCAATCTGGTCCGTATTGGAGCTGGAGTCGTCCTCAAACTTGTAACTCAAGTAGATCGGGTGAGCCAGCGTGGCACACGCGGCTGGAGCCGTGAAGACAGTCGTGAGTGGACCGATGTTCGAGATGCCATATTGAGAAAGATATGTCGCCGTAGGCATGTTGAGCTTTGGGTCGGGACGAACCGATGCTGGTGTTCTTGTGTGGGGTTTCTGTTGACTCCGTAGCTCGGAACCGGAACTCTGGTTTGCGTCCGTTTGTGTAAGACAAGTATGATAGGAATAGTCAAAAAGTCTTAGTGAAGCAGCTAGACAACGTCCCTTTATATTACAGATTTATGGATGAAGCCATGGCACGTCGTGGAGGTGTGGCGAAGCAACCTGCATCGCTTCGCTGGGAACACGCAAACCACCTATAAGGTGCCTTAATAGTGAAGCGAAATGGACTTGGCCTTTGAGAAATAGGCACAACTCGGGCAAAGCACCATGTCATCTGGCGCACCCCGTTGCTTCTTCGGGCCGCTCACCGCTGTGCCGCACGCCAGCAAGTACCTTGACCCCTGCTCAGGTGTCCTAATCTTGACTAGCATGCTGGACCAACGGTTGATTCGCAGGGTCTGCTGATGGCTCACTTCGAAGGCTTTCGTATTCTAGACAGGGCTGTGCACCATCCAAGCTTATCAGTCCTTTCGAGCGTTTTCAAGAGACCACGCACAACAGCGGATCAAATTTTGAAGATGAAGGTGCTTTTTTGCGTGTCCGGCATATCATCATTATTCATTTAAGTGATTCTGTCTTTCATTTAGTGAGTGAGTAGTTCAACGGCAAGATGAATCACAAGAATAGATTTGAACCCTCTTTAAATCTTTTGCTTGGTATGAGACAACATGTCCCTTATCACAACGACTTATTGTAGGATAAGGTCTTGAAACTATCGCTATTATACTAATGAACAAAAGCGCAAGGCTCAGTGCTTGAAAATCTGCAAACGAAAATCAAACCCATTTGGCCATACCAGGTGCTGGTGAAGTCAAGCGATTTGTAGGAGTCGGTGTCATTGGCAACGTGTATACGGGTGGAAAGCAGCAATACGAAAAGTGTGCTGTGTCGGTGCTGGATGCCGTATGTGTACATGTAGAGGAAGTCAAAGGCGAAGGACGAATTGGCAGTGAGGACATCTATGGCACAAGGAGGTTAATCATGCGACAAGTAACGAGGCACTTGATTACTGACCCAACAGTAAGGACTCTTAGCTACTTCTCTCTGAGGCTCTGTTCCTAGAAAAATACCTCTTTGGCAATCACTGTAAGAAAATTTGTTGACAGTGATCATGATAAGCTTAAGGAAACTCTCGGCATTTATAACCAAAACACTGTCTAAACAGCGAGGGCTGATGGGATACAACACAACTTGAGTGGCTGGAACTCCCAGCATCGATATGATTCAATTAGCCACACCAATTTTAGTCAATGTAGAATAGCTGAAGGCATTCTGGTCAAAGAGTCCTAGGCAACCCGGCAAGATGCTTATTCTCTAGATCGTACTTGACCTTGCCGTAGAGTTATAGCAAAAGCTCTTTACCTTGTGTTGCTAAGCGACATCAGATGCGTATAAAAGTAAGGATTTATTTTGACTCTTGAACCCCTAGCCACTATCTCTACGTTTTTTGTTTCACGTAACGGGATATTGTAATATCTATAGGATAGGCTAGGTACTATAAGGCATACGCTAGATGGTTTTCAAAGGATTGACAGTAATAGCTTAATAGACACTGAAATGAGGGAGTATATTCTATTATTTTGTGTAAGATACTGCATTTTGAACGGTGATATTTTTACTCTAGAATACAATCTCTCCTCTCGAAGGTGCTGTTTAGCTGTGACGTGTATGAATTACAGCCCTGACAACTTTTAGTAAATTTGAAGTCAATGGTACAGGGGCATTCCTAAAAATACAGCAATTAACTAAAGCAGCTAATCCTATAGTCAGGGCTATGTTAAAAAATCGCCATGTGATTCCTACATAAGGTTTGGAGGCAGAATCCGTGGAACAAATTGCGATTCATCATGATGAAAAACACAGCAGCTTTTGGTCCTGAGCTTGGATTCTATGCCGCTTGGGGGCAGTTATGGCTTTGGGTATTTACTCTGCCAAATGACCTTTTTGCTGGGCTGGAAGCCATCGTGGCTCTACGGATATCATCCTAGCATGCAGCCACATTGCTGTCTTCCACGCTTCCAGTGAAAAGGGCGAGAGAGTGAGTAACCACATGTCGTGTATTAGACAATACATTCAGAGTCAAAGGACGTTGAAGGCGGAAAATGGCATCACTTGCAAGGAGCTCAAATCTGGAGGACAGAACCGTAGTTCGCTCAGTGATGGCTCACAAATTCCCAGGTTTGATTCGTTTTAGTTCGGGCTTTTTCCTTATGACTTTGTCATCGACATGCTCCTTCTTGAGTTTTGCAACGGAAAGGAATCGCTCTAAATTGAAAAAATGCAGCAAACCTGGAGAATCCTTTTTGTCTTGAGAGGGCCTCTCTCGTGATGTTCATGGTGTAGCGTTATAGCAGCTTTCCTTCACCAAACTCGATAGTATTTTTGTCAGGTCATATCTCTAAAATCGCCTACGAGATGTCGGGTTGCGTCATGCATCATGGCTTTCTCAAATTCTGGTATAATCGTACTTTTACTATGTAGCCTAAATCCGATGCTCCTTTGCCCGCCTAGGATTTTGCCCCCGCTTCGTCGTAAGTCATGCGGAACGCCGTTGTCTTCCGAATCGCTCTCTGGCCCTCGACATCCTCACTCTGGCTCCGCGCATGCCGGCTTTCCTTCCCCGGCGTCAGAATGTATTCCTCGCTCGTATCATCTGCTACCCTTGGCTTCCCTTGTATGCTCGTCAGGTGGATGCTGGTCTTCTCTTCGCGACCCTGGTACGGGTGCCAGTCGTTTCTGCTCGTACCGGCGTGTTTGAAGTTGCTGTTGTTTGTGCGCGGCGTGGATGAAAACTCGTAGCTTCCGCCGGTCGAGCCCTGTTTGGAGGTGAAGTATGTCGGGAAGATGTAGGTCAGGGGTAGTCGACACATGGGCAAGCAGGCGCAGATGATGGCGACGTTGTCTTCGACGAGGGTCCACAGGGTCGAGGCGATGTCAACTAACATCTTCTGTTAGTGTTTGGAGCAAAGAACTGAGCACAGAACAATGGAACATGGTAACCTACAGGTAGTATCCGGGCTGGTGGTGGAAAAGTCCAGCGTCGTCATGCGAAGGACACTTGTGATGGTGACGAACAAGCCGAGCGCAAAGACTACCATGAGTGCCCTCTTTTGGTTGGTAGGCAACTTTGATTTCCACAGGACGTGTTGGGGAAGCGCAATGATGAGTAAATCAGTCGCGATGGAAAAGCCCGCGTTGGCGTACCAGTTCATCGTCAAGCTGATGCAGGTGCCGGGGATAGACCTGTCCCACGCACGCGGGATGGGTGTACACTGCCAGATCGAGGACGCAGAAGTGGCCACCATGTAAGCCAGGATGATGCTGAGGAGGACATAGCACAGAATGCGGAAATACTGCTGGACAAAGATGCGGAGGTATAGTAGTAGAATCGACGCCTTAGTAAGGTTGATGGTGATTTTGTAAAAGATTTGGGCAACATAGAACAACTGTCCACAGTCAGAATCTCGGAGGAGAAATATATTGAGGTGTTGAGGTTTACCTTGAGGGTCATAAGCCTGTTCGGCGCCGACAAGTTTCTGATATGCTGGCCGAAACCATATTCGCACGATATCATCATCAAGATCGAAACAGTCAGACAGCACACCTGCTCAGATCGTCAGTTGCGACGGAGTTCCCGGTGGGCAACAACTAAAACATACAAACGAGAATAAGATCGTCCAATCATCCCACCCTATGCCAGACCTCATCTGTATCCTCGACCAGAATCGAACAATGACGAAGATGGGTGTTAGAACGAAAAAGACAATAGCCGGCACCTGAACCATGAGCGCATTGCTCTCGCCAGGAATATTCCCCTCGACCATGGCGAACGGCTAAGCTCGTCCGTTCGAACTCGCAGAGAAGTTTGAGGCGAAGCCAGTGAGGTTGATGGAGTTTGGGAGGTCGGTATGCAGAGACGCTCAGTGCTCCCCTTCAGGAAAAGGAAGTACCGAACCCTGGGGGGGAAAACCAAAAACCCAGCAAATTGGGACGACTGGGTCCTCACAAATGGTTATATGGCCATGCCCAGAATTCTCGTGCAAAACTTTCCGCTCGGAGGCTTTCCAACTAGGGAGGGTCCGTCCCAACCTAGATGGGATGAGTGCTCGGCAATCTAGAGCACAAAACAGGTATCGACAATCAACTAATAACAAGCACAAAACGAACGAGGGAGCTCTCGTCGGGTGTGATGGGAGAGTCAGTCAATAAACGGGCCACCCCCCCTTCCCACCCGTTAGGTACGTACGTCAGGAGTCACATCCTGCCTCTTCCCGTCTTTTGCAGCCTGGTCGAATGGGTGGTGCGCAACGGCGTGACGGCATATGCAGACTACTGCACAGAAGGAGGGAGCGGGGATAGGGCATACAACGTAAGCAGCACCGCCAAGAGGCAGGGAGGGTGGCTGGATCATAGTCATGTAAGGGCGGACTATCAAGAGGTGAGTGAGGCATGGCGAGGGGCGATGGAGTACTGTGATAAGTCAGATGCAGAGTCGGCAGGAGAAGACCTCTGAATAAGTCTTGTGAGATTACCGATCGCGAGACGTACGGAGACCAAATGAACTGAACCCCTGCCCAGGTGCGACTTACGAGGGATAGAATCACTGTTCATCATGGGTCAGCAGGTGAGGGGGCCGCCATCATCCCACCATGGTTCGTGCCGCGGGGATCAAGATCTGAGCCGTCCTCGACCACCCTCCACCATAATACAACCTTCGACTCTGGAGCAGTTCGGGTTTCGGCGATATGGTCTTACGCGGCTACTGCTGCCAAGATGTCAGAAACTTTTTACCTCGCGTGCAATTAAAAGAACTGGGAAACTGTCGGCGCTTCTTTGAAGTAGGGATCATGAACTGGCGCCTGCTGGAAAGTTATGAGGCGGAAGTTTGTATGGACCGAACAGCCAAAACAGCCACCATCGGGACCTGCATAGAGGAAAAACGTTTCCTGTACAACGTACAGTTGGATGCAGGGGGGTACGGAAGTAGGTCTGCTACTGTACGTGTGCATCTGGGTTGCGACACATTTCCGATCGGGTCGTCATGCACCACGACGCCTTGATAATTTTGGAGGTGGGCTTCTTGTTGCCACAGTACAATCAAAGTCGATCGGAAAACGAAACAAAAATGAGAGCGCAGAGTCCGGGCAAAAGGGATCCAGAAAAGGCATGGATTCAAAAAGATTGATGTCCAGCAAGGGTTTTTTTTTACTCCTCAAGTCTCTTCCACCCTTCTCGTCGCCTCCCCTCTCGTCTCCCAGGGCTGACGATTCTGGCCTGGGCTCGTTATGGGGGTGGGGTGATGCGGTTCTGTAGCGGGTTCCATAGCCCTGCGAGCTCCAGTGCGGCGCTTCTTCTTCATTGAGCTGAGAAGGATTCCCTGTTCATTAGGGGCGGGAATCATCTCATTCCCCACGGAAGCTTGCCGAATGATTTCAGGTGAGTTGAGTGTACTGACATGGCGCCGTGGCCTCAACCTGCGAGTTCAACGTTTAATTGTCTCCCAGAGCAACGTTTGCCTTGTGTGTTTGATGTGTTTGTGTCACGAACCAGCTCATTTTTTCAGACTTGCCGCCGGCTCCATCTTGTCCAAGTACGTAGTATATCTCGGATAAATCACAGGCTGGTACCAGATATGGTTCGTTTAAGGTTCCCGAAGTATCCGCAACATCTGGAAGGCTCGTCTGTGCGTACAAAGGCCATCAATTTACATAACAATGTATTGCGTCTCCAGGAATTGCACAGTAGCGTAACTAGTAGGTGGTTTGGTCTGCCTTGTGGTCCCTTTGTGAGGCGGGGGCTTGCGGGCCCCGATTTCCCATTCCGGTTCCCGCTCACACAACGCTAACGTTGGCGGGAACCACGTCCCGTTCTGATGAGGTAGAGTGATTGAAATCTGACATCTTGTTGCAGGACGGCGACAGCGAGAGTTACCTTTGGGGAAGTATAGTAGCATCAATTTGAACTTGGCGGAGAGAACCTGCATACGCGAAGTTGGTCGTTCTCGATAGAGGAGCTTGGCCGCTGAAATACGTCGCCATGATGGTAAGTCGATGAAGCGCTCGGTGAAGAGAAGCGTGAGCTTCCTGTTCAATCGAGCTTCCTTTCTGGGCAGGCGATGACATTCGTGTTGCGGGCCTGCGGCGTGTACGGCTATTACTTCCGGGGCTATATCAACTTGGCATTACCCAAGAAATGAAGACTCCTTTCCATGAAAACAGGCATCCCTCAGAACAGTACGGATAGGCGACAGTAATTCCCTTCGCCTTGCAAGATTTTTTGAGATCCGATTGTGCGGCTGCTAGTTCGTGCCAGAATGACGAACACCAACGTATTCTACCATTGCAACGTAAATACCAAAGCCTGCTGAATTCGCTCTTGCTCGTCATGTTGATCGAATTGTGTACTACGAAGAGTAGGCCGCCGTTCCTGAATCCTAAATTGTCTTTCACTTCCCTCGCCTGAGGGATTTTCTTTGCCCCTCCAATGGACCAACCGCGGGTACCCGGGACGGAGCGCTAAACATGCGGGAACCCCTGTCTTCAAGGGTCGGCTTAAGATGAGATTCTGCATCTAAGTCCAAATAGGCTGCCCGTTCTTCACCTGAGGATGTAACGATGACCCTCTGGAGCAACTCTGCGAGAAGAGGACGGGTGTGAGGACCGAAGTATCACAGGCTCTGGTTTTCGTAGGATATTAGGCTATTTACAACACTTTTCCCTTTAAAACGAGCTGATGAATGGAGCAGTTTCTTGGGGCTCGACACTCAGTTATCATTTATACGAGACCAAGATAAGAAAAAAAAAAAACCCTGTATGGAACGTTGCGAATTTCGATTGCAAATGTTGTAACAGGTATAAGCATAAAGATGAGTAATGCTGTTCGATAATGGTGACTGTTGAGGAAAATATGCGCACGAAATGATTTTCATCTCGATAAGAGAAAGTAGTGCCTTTCCTCCGCTTCTACAGAAATTTAGCGACACGAGCGACGACGCCAAGAGTATGGGTTACCAGAGACTGGCTCAGTCCCTCAAACTTTGGCACCATACCCTCAAAGCCTTCGTCGTTTACGGGTCCAAGAGCCCCAGCGCAACACTCCTCCCTACTTGTTGTTCCGTTATTCCCGGCCTCAGTTCTGTTGGTGCTCCCAGTCATGATATCAACGTGCTTCCCCGGACCAGGGCTCTACTGGGGTGACAGCACCGGATTCGAGAGCCCGCATACTACGTAGTAGCTTCACCTTGCTGCTACGCCGCTCACCACCCTGCAAACTATGACGTCTCGCTAGTTAGTGCATGCAAAGGACGTTTTCTCCGGCCTTCTAATGCGGACCTGGACTCTATGAAGACTCTCGAGGCACAGCAAATATCGCCGTGTGGCACTTTCTTGGGCAAAGCAAGCCTGCCTGGGTAGCCGAGCAAAGCCAGGCAACATGCAAAGCGGCGACAACGCGCCCCAACTCGAACTCCACGAAGGAATGGCGCCAGCCCACCAACGGCAGCAGCAGCGTCGTCCTCGTGGACATATCCCCAGCGGAGCCGAAAAGTCTTCCGAGACCCACCGTAGGGCGGAAATTAGGGACGAATGCTTAGCCACTGAAGATTCGAAGCTATCGAATTCGCATCTTTCCCTGCCTGCGTCACTGTGGCAAGCCGAGGGGGCCCAGAGTTATGTCCGGCGTCCTCTCCCAGTCTCGCTCCCTCCCTTTCGCCTCCCCTTCGAGTTCCCCATCTCTCATATGCGGACGCATGCAATCCCATGCCATGCTATGCTATACCATGCATGCATGCCCACTATGGGCCACAACGCGCCGTGTTGGTTCCAAGCAACCGAGCTCGCTTGCTCGTGTCCGAATATAAACACGGGCGCCCTTCCTAGGCCAAAGTCTATTAGATGATCTCCCGTCGCACGCACCAGGAGTTCGCTCTTTGATCACGTCAAACGGTTGGGATTCTTAGGTTAAAGTACAGGTCGCCAAAGGCTATTCAGGTAAGCCATTCAGCTTTTGCTTATTGTCTCAACTTAATTCGGGTCATCTCTACTTGTTTGAACCTCTTATCTAGAGCCCATGAGTTAGCTTGTCACTCTCTGCGCGAGTCATCATGAGGCGCCCAAATTCCTCAATTGACCCGGAGTTAACTCCTGCATGCCAATTGAGATGAAGGCTTTGACGAGAAAACACAGCTTCCGTCTCGCCAACATGGCTAATGCATCCAAAGGTCCGTCACAATGAAGGTCTTCTCCCTCCTCACCTCCCTCGCCGCCGCGGGCGTCGCCCTCGTCTCGGCCCAGGGCGTCATCGACGACAACTGGGAATCTTTCCCCGAAGACCTCAACGGCTCCAACTTCACCTACCCCTGGCCCGTGAAGCTGTACAAGTTCACCTCCCAGCTGCAGGAGCTTGAGATGGCCTTCATGGACATCGAGCCCAAGTGCAAGCCCAACGGCAAGACCGCCGTCCTCTTCCACGGCAAGAACTTCTGCGGCCCGACCTGGGAGACCACCATCCGCGTCCTCGCCCAGTCCGGCTACCGCGTTATCGCCCCGGACCAGGTTGGCTTCTGCAAGTCCACCAAGCCCGAGCGCTACCAGTTCTCTCTGCAGCAGTTCGCGACCAACACCCACGGCCTCCTTGAGACGCTCGGCATCGAGAGGGTCACCGTCATGGGCCACTCGCTCGGCGGTATGCTCACCACCCGCTACGGCCTCATGTACCCTGACGAGGTCGACGAGATGGTCCTCGTCAACCCCGTCGGCCTGGAGGACTACAAGGCTCTCGGCGTCCCCTACCTCCCCATCGACGACAACTACAACACAGAGCGTGCCAGCTCCTACGCCTCCATCAAGGGCTACGAGCAGGCCACCTACTACGTCGGCGAGTGGAAGGATGAGTACGACACCTGGGTCAACATGCTGGTCAATGTTTACAAGGGCTCCAAGGCCGAGACCTACGCCCTCAACCAGGCCCAGATCGTCGACCTCGTACTCACTCAGCCCGTCAGCTGGGAGTTCCCCCTTGTCAAGCCCCGCACCCTCCTCCTCATCGGTGAGAAGGACAACACCGCCATCGGCAAGCAGTGGTCTCCCCCCGACGTCGCCGCCAAGCTGGGCAACTTTGCTGCTCTGGGCCCCGCCGTCGCTGCGCAGATTCCCAACGCCACTCTGCACACCTTCCCCGAGCTTGGCCACGCGCCTCAGATCTCCCACCCGGAGGAGTTTCACGAGGCTCTGATGGCCTGGCTGTCAAAATAAGCGTTAGATCGAGTTGCGAAGCGTGTTTCGCTCCGAGATGAGGGATGCGTTTGGACACGATACGACCTTATAATGGATGTATATACAGAAATGACTTCTTCCACGCCGTGACACTAGACACAATACCACTCTTCCTGTCTCAGCTTGAAGTCGCGATCGCGGACCATGCAAATCTCAGTATCCCCTTTGCCTTCTGATTCTCGACGACGTCCTCGAGACTCGGTGCATCACTCTCTGGGCAACATACATGGCTCCTAGGCTTGCATTTTTAGTTGGCCTGAAATCCCTGCCGGCTGCATGTCGGGAGCTGTCAGTGTCATCAAACTGCAAACCCCATTGGCTCCGCTCACAAATGCTCATGCAACAATCACTGAGATTCCGGCAGCAGCCAATAAGGTAACATACACAACCAACCCATGAACCAGCAACGGCGCAGTGCCTAGCTACGGTCAATTCAAGGCTTAGATGGCTGGACAACAGCATGAGATTTCGGCAGGAACCAATGGCATTGCGTTCTCCATTTCGCAGGCAACTGCTGCATTTAGAAATACAAAACCCGCTGGTTTCCCCTAAGCGTTGAGTGCAGCCTCACCGTCCACGAGATTTCGGCTCTCCTAATCACCAGGTCGACCTCGATACCAGCTCTTTTGATCCATCGTCGATCTCATCTCACTACCTAATCGTACAAGAAACCTAGAAACATTGTCATGCCTCCTCGATCGAAATCTGCCATCATTAGCGACGACGAGTGGGAGCGTTTTAGGCCCGTGATCCGCCAGCTGTACCTCCGTGAAGACAATACTCTTAAAGACGTTATTACGATCCTTGGAACTTCTCACCAGTTCCGACCAACGTGGGCAGCACACATTTCCTGATTTGTGTAGGTTCTGGCTAACGTCGAATACAGCAAGGCGCAGCTGGAATGGAAGCTGAAACAATGGCGCATCACCAAAAACATGGTGGCAGAGGAGTGGAAGTATGTCATTAACAGCATCAGCAAGCGACAGGCCAAAGGTAAAGACAGCACGGTATATCTCTCGGGTATGCCGCTACGGTCAGCAACTGTCGAGAAGGCGAGAAACCGGCACTGCTTTGAGACGTCGATCGAAAGATATGGACGCCAGATGGGTAATTCACATTATCCACGAAAGCAAAACTATCAGCAAGTTCAAGCTAACCCGGCTTCATCGACAAGTTCCCAGGCCACACGTAGCTGAGAGCCCGCCAACACCCATCGATCTCCCCCTCATTATTCGTACACCACCTCTTTCTGACGAATTTCTGGCCGCATTCCAGAATCTCCCTTGGGGTGTAGCCCAAGACTTTCTGAAAGGTATTATTCGTCTTTTCAGGAGCTTTAGGAAGTCATACTAAGTTGTTGTGCCTGGCAGCCTTACAAGCTCGAACTTTCAACACGCTTCCGGTCACCAAGGGCTCTCTTCAAACGGGGTCTCGCGGTTCGCTTTCGCTACGGATTCTTGGAATACCAGAAAGCTACTCAGGTCATACTACTCTGCTGCACGTCACAGTCCAAAAACTCGCTTTGGTTATGCCGGAGGACTTCCAAAGAAGCCACGTCATGAGAGCCGAGGGACTTCTTCATTGCGCCAGAACCACGAACCTCCAATGGGAAGAATTCGAAGTCATTCTCTATCACCTGTCGAACAACTTGTCAAACGACGATTCGCTCGAGAGAGACCTTCGAACACTGAAGGAAAGCGACGAGTTTCACAAGCGACTATTGAATCTGCTTCGACGTGTGATTGATTCAGGAATCGCCATTGCACGCCGGTACGATGAGCTTCCGTTGAGCTTTCAGGCAGTCCTGGATCATCTTTTTGATGAGGCTGTTTTACAGTCCGATCTGTCGATGTTAACGTCGCTGATTAAATCAGGCGTCCCCGTTAATCGTCGCTCAGATCTCTTCCGGCTCACTTGCAGCACCACTGATGCCTTGAATGCTCTCGAGTGTTCGATATACAGAAAAGATGCCAATTTATTCAAACACCTCCTCGACTCCGGAGCTTTTTCTAATCAGATCAACTGGGATCTACTTGATTGGGCCTGGACTTGTCATCACACTACTTGCGGGAGGCAGTCGGGCAAAGCGCAACCGATTATGAAACTCTTAGTATCAAGAGCCGATTGGGAGCACCTTTGGAAGCATGGTCATGAAGCAAAAATATTCTTTTTAAGACTTGGCGGAGCTCCGTGCATTATTCACGGCTGTCAGAACTTCGAGATCGTGCTACACGCTGTTCAGCCTCAGCTCCAACAACCGGAGTACATGTTCGGACTTCTGATGGCGGCTATCAACTGCGACTATGATAAGACTATTGACCTCGTTTCGGATTATGAACCCTCCGTCAACTTCTCGGACGCCGACAGACAGTCACTTTTGGCGACGGCAATTCTCAGACAAAACTTTGCAGTTTGCAGAGCTCTGCTGGAGGCTGGTGTTCATCCTAAACCCGTCCCGATCGTTGAACCAAGAACGTTGGTGGAGACCGTGGTCCCAAGCCCGCTTCAGTGTGCCGCATTTTGCGACGACACAAGCATTGTTCGTCTGTTGCTGGAATACGGAGCCAGCATCAATCATCGGTTGTCGAGCAATGCGAGAATAACACGGCGATACGAACAAGAGGAAGGCTGGGACGTTGGGAAGACTGCTCTTCATGCCGCTATGCTTGGTCGCAGAGACGTTAATGTACACTTTCTCTTAGAAACAGGGGCCGAATTGATTGACGAAGACCTGGTTGTTGCTGTTATTACCGACCAGGGAGATATCATTCCGAATCCGGCTGTTCGACAATCTCTTCTGAGTCGCTTAATCTTAGGGCCCAAAGCAGACACACTCCTAAATTTTGCTATAATTTGCGAGGACGAAGAGTTGGTTGGTTCCATCATCGAATCGAATCAGCGAGCCATCACAACAACCACACTGTTCGCAGCCGTTCATGTTGCAACAACAGGCATTTCCAACCTGTCCACTATAAAACGATTCTTAGAACACCGCTCTGACTTTCCCGCATCTGATGACCCTATGTTAGGCTCTGCTATGGTGTGGGCAGCGAAATTTGGTCATCTGGATATTGTCGAATTGATTTTGCAGGCTGGAATACGTCCTGCAAAATCAGTAACAACTGCAATGGGCGAAAGCGACGCAGACGAACGACACTACGGCTTCCACGGAGTATTTGTTCTGGAAGGCGCAGCCAATGTGATTGACGACGATTGGAAGATTTTCTCCGACTTCTTGCTCGGCATCATGGATGATATTGGCAGAGAAGACTTCGTTGAAGGTTTGCGAATGGCGTTCGGTGTGGGTAAAGAGGCCATTGCATTCACGAAGCTTCTGCTGCATCACGGGTATGAGCCAACAAATTTGTCTCTATATCAGGCAGCACGTGTTTCCAGAAATTTGGAGCTTGTCAAGTTTCTCTACGAATCCGGCGCTCCAATTACCCCATCGGTGCTTTCTTGGTGCATTCTGCACAAATGCGAAGAGATCTCATCTTGGCTTCTGAGCTTTGACTTCGATTTCGCCAGCTCAGAAAATGCGCCGAACCCTACAAGAAGGGCACCCATTCAAGCTGCAGCTGAAGTGGGAGATATTGACCTTCTCGAGAGGCTGCTTCAGCGAGGTGCCGACGTCAACACACCTGCTCACACCCATATTGGTGCCACAGCACTTCAGTTGGCAGCAATTCAGGGATTCTTTGGCCTCGTACAGAAGCTCTTAGGTCTGGGCGCTGATCCCAACGCCCCTGGTGCCGAGACACTTGGTCGAACAGCTTTAGAGGGTGCTGCCGAGAGAGGCAGACTGGATACTGTCCAGTTACTCCTGAACGCAGGCGTCGAGACCGAGGGGAATGGGCGCCGACAGTATGTCCGTGCTATCGCATTTGCCAACGAGCAAGGCCATTTTGCTGTGGCGAAGCTCCTGAAGCTACATCGGCCATGGACAGAACAAGATCAGACAATTATGGATGATGAGGATCTCCTTAACGAAGATCAGACGCCGGAAGCAATCGCACAGCGAGAAAGTTACTTTTACGACACCGAGGAAGACTTCGAGGAAGATTTCGAGGAAGATCTTGAGGAAGAGTTTGACGAAGAGTTCGAAGAAGATTTCGAAGGGGAATTTTATGCAGAAGTTTCAGAGGAGAATACCCCGAACGACGGGCGCCAACCACCTACGACCTCGCCCAGCAATGTTAGTCAAGAGTTGGAGCAGGAGGTCTCGGAGTGTGATAAACCTGTGTCGGCGGACGGACTAAATGACCTTCTTCCATCATCGATATTTGATGCGATCCAGGGGTATGGTGAGCATGGGGAGGCGTCCATGAGCAACCCCGGTGACGAGATCTGGGCAGAGGCATTTGAGAATTTGGTGTCGGAGTTTCCATGGACCACTTGGTGAATTGCCATTACAGTGGGAACTGGTTCTTGAAAGTTATGCTTCCCATAGGTATAATAATTAATCTGATTTCCTGGGGCTCGCTCGTGTTGGTAACCGGGGGCTTTGTCGTGGCACGTCGGGGGAAACCCGTAGGGTAACTGCACCGTTGATATCGACCAGGCCAGCAGTTTCTGCTTCAAACAAGATGGATTCAATCCTTGGGCCCAACCCCGAACTCTCCGGTCTCGTACAAGCTCCCGACCGTGACGCTCCTCTTCTCGGCAACCATGCCCATCAACTGCTGCCCGACGTCCTTGATCTCGTTGTACTCCCTCAGCAACCTCATGTGCCTCGCCACCACGGCCGAAGCCTCTTCAAATTCCCTTTCGCAGGAGACATCAGCGACCTTGCATCGTATTTTGGACCGAAATGAGAAAGAGAGTCAATCAAGTACAAAATGTGAACTGATGGTGACAACTTACAAATCTTTTTTCGTTGTTTTTGTTGCGTCTTTTAAAAGAGACGCATTTTGGGACGGTTCGGACATCCGGATGCGATTCTCGTCATCTGGTTGCGTCTTTAAGCCTTTAGAACTATCCAATGAACCTGTTTCTCTATTCTGGTTCAAACTCCGAACCGACTTTCGTGTCGTGGGGGAAGACATGTCAACCACCTTCGCGAGGCTGTGTTGTCGTTGATGTTGAGTTGATTATCAGAACGCGCACGGCCCACCTCCACTTCACTCAGAATTACGGTGCTTGGAACACATTGGACGGACAGGCAGGGAGAGTACTCGGGACCGGGCTCACACACATACAAGTAAAGAACGTAAGAAAATTCACTGAACTCTAGGAAACCTGAGAGTTCTACTCAATTCTCATCACCACATCATAATAAGGCTGACAAAAAAGACCTCTTGCGTTGATTGAGGGCAAAAATNATCAGGGAATCGAACCCTGGACCTACCGCATGCTAAGCGGTCATTATACCACTAAACCAATCGCCCGTTATTGAATGATTGACCTCAAATTGTAGCCTATGTAGTGCAAATTTTGAGTTCCTGACAGCCGCATTAGTGGATCTTGCTCATCTAACCTCTTTGTCTGCGACAGCTGCCTAGTGACATGTTCGCGTCAAAACGGTCATATGAATGTCCGGCATGCTGGCTGCTCGAGGATGTCAACGTCGCGTCAAAGACACGGGGAACCCTGGCTCGTTGCATCCCAGACGAACCCATCTATTGTTGACGGAGGCCACATAAAACTGGGACCGATACCGCCATCTCTGTGCCTTTGCCTGAGTCGTACCAGCGACAACCAAAACCCCGAAACCGTGTGTCATTTGGGCTAGGGCACACGAAACGCGTCGGACCGCGAAATGGTTACATTCACTCACACGCCTCTGAGGGAAATCGCTGGGACCAGATCAAGGTCATGAGGGTCGCGTAGTCTCAATTCGCGACACGCCTGTGTCGCCGTGTCCCAGTGACCTGAAACTCATCAGTCCTTTTTTCAGTAGCCTAACCACGGCCACCAACCTCCCAGGACAGGCGTCACTCGACCATGATGAAGCAACATGGAAGCTCTCGATGACGACATCCTCGTAGTCTGGGTCACATTTTTCTCACATTTACATGGGTACAGTGATTGTAATGCATTTTAGCCGTCTATCGCACTAGAAGAAATGCAAGCACAAGACGCCTCGCCCAAGGTTCCCTCNGTCGTGGTATAGCTTTGTGGTTTTTTTTTTTTGGCTCTTTTTTACATCTTCGTCGTCTCTCCACTCCATCCATCTTCAAAATCGCCTCATCTGGAATTGGTTGCTCTAGGGAAACTTTGAAAGAGGTCATCTTTTTTTCTCGCGAGAAGACGGGGGAATGTTGCAAGTGTTGTCCCATTGACCGTTGTGCTTTTGAAACCATCAATTGTGCCCATTAAAATCAAGACCCAGAATCCCATTTTTGTGTGATAACCACCACCCGGAATAAAAACAATAAGCCCATTGGACATGAATCATCTTGATTGATTGTTGCGCGTTGTTGCGTGACTTATTGCGAAGAGGTTTGCGGGGGAGGAGGAAACTGGTACCAGAAACACCAAACGGCGGCGGGCGGGGGTGTTCATGAACCAGACGATGAGCGCGAGTCTTTCGATTCACGTCAACACAAACAACCTTCCCTCACTTCCCCATTCGGATATAAAGACTCCCCCATCCAATGACCAGCCCATTGTGCCATCAGCAAATGAAGAATTTCCCTGAACCGCCACGCCAATCTAATGAGGAAACGCGAGGAAGAGGACAGAAATGCGCGAGAAACCCCTCCGGAATCTATTCAGCAGCCCCTCCCGGAGAGATACAGTGGTGGTGGCCAACGGGGATAAGCCTCCTCCTCCATCTTCTCCCTGAGAGCGGCCGTTGACAAGACTGCGGAGAGACTTGTCGGCTACATTTAGTAGCCGAAGGCCTCGAGGGCCTGCGCGGTCTTCTGGTCGACCTTGGCGTTCTTCTTGGCGTCGGTGAGCTGGCGCTGAGCGACCTTCTTGCGCTCGTAGTAGGCGGCACCCTTGGCCTTGCGGCGCTCCTCGAGTCTGCGGGTACCACGTCAGCATCTCCAAAAAAATAACACTGTTGTGAGTGGCAAAGCCTCTCCAACACACAAAAATCTCAACGCACCTGGCAACGACGTCCTGGTACTTCCAGCCGACCTCGTGGCTGAGACGGCCGACGGTGCAGTACTTGCGACCGGGCTGCAGTCTCAGGACACGGAGGGCCTGGGGAACGACCATCTTCTTCTGCTTGTCGTAGGGAGGGGGAACACCCTCGAAGACCTTGAGACGCTCAAGGGCGGCAGCACCGCGAGCAGTCTTGTGGGGGATCATGCCACGGACGGTCTTGTAGAAGATACGCGACGGGGCGCGGAAGTGGAAGGGACCTATAGATCAGGTCAGACAATCGAATGTCCTCGAGTTGATGCTAGGCATCAGAGCTCGGATGCATAAATGAAGCTTACCACCGCGAGTCGGGTTGTAGCGAGTCATCTTGCGCAGGTACGCGTGGTACTTGACTATTATATGTCCATCATCAGTATCTTGTTTTTGATCGAAGTCGGTATCTAGCCGACCCAGTCCCCTTGGTGCATCCAGCGATGTCTTTCTTCAGGTGGTATTCCTCCTCTTTGGTGGGCTGGGTTCGGCATCGATGGTCTCGGGGGTGTTCTTGGGATTCGACATACGCTTGGCACGGAAGAACTCGCCGGAGATGTTGAGGGCCTCGGTGCGGACAACGACGATCTTCTGGCCGTTCAGAAGCTGCTTGGCAACGATGGAGGCGAGACGGCCAAGGAGATGGCCCTTGCCGTCAATGACGACCTGTTCACAAGGCTGGTTAACAATCTGCACTTTGTTGTTTGTTGTCGCTGAGCGTAATGTGCTGCTCTGCCATCGCAGAGCGGGCGGCGGCGACGTCGAGAAGCGATGGCAACATTGAATACGAGACCGGTCGTAGCGTCGGGTTGTTGTAATCGTCCATCGCCCATCTCATCATCGTGCCATTCCATGCCCAACCACAAAAAGAAAACACAGCCAAGTCGATCCCGCGATCCCTTCACCGACAGGGGAAAAAAAAGTGCCCGTGGAAGACTTACCACCTGCTCGAAAGAAGACATCGTTCCTGTTCCTTGGAAAAACACCGGTGCGCGGTGTTTCTGCTGAAATAAAAGAAGGGAAAGAAACGGAGATTATCAGGTCTCTATGCCTCTGTAGAGATCTGCTGGCTGGGTGAGCTGCCTTTTGAGGGGGGTTAGTAGAGTGATTGTCGGGGAGGACAAGTTTTGGGAAGAGGCCGTCGCGACAATCTTGAATTCGGGGAGAGGCGCTGGGGCGGGTTGGGCGGAGAAATTTGACCACACAAATGGAAAAACTGGCGCCTGCCATTTGCTGCCGTTTGGCTGTCTCTGCTGCGGCAAAGAGCCACTGGCCCATCCTGATTGGGCATAGTGCCATCCCACACAAGCGAGGGTTGGTAAGCGGGCCTAGGGCTGGGACCTACGGCGCTCACCTCGCCATTCTGTGCTCTCTCACCGAGGTGGGGCATTTCGTCTCCGGGCGAGACCCCGATCGCCGGCTTCCTGAATTCGACAATGGCACCCACCCATCGACAGAGACCCGGAGAGCATGCCGTTGGCGGTCACGGAGTGTATGATGTTGACTCAGCCACAACCAACGGGCCCACTCGTTGAAGCCACGCTCAAACCGGGATAACCCCACGATGCGAACTGAACACTCACGTCACGCTGCAGCCTTGCTTGAACGACACGAAGACATCAGCAATTCCAAGGCTGGCGGTATGCATCATGTGCTCTACAATGGAGTGAGGATCCCAGAATTCTTCGGCAGTTTATCATTCCTGTCTATGGCGCAACGTCACATCTCTCTCTCGGCCTGTCTTCTCCCCCTCGCCCTCTTCGTCTCTACCTGTGTTCCTTATCGTACCAAGCAACGTGCTGAACCCATATCCCTGATTCTCAACGTCATGTGTCCGCTTTGTCTACGCGGCTTCTCTCTAGATGCAGTTCTCGCTGTGATTAATGCAAATCAGAATGGAAACGTCCACCAATCTTCGTCAAAACAACCCGTGAGTCTGTTCTGAACAATATGCAGCTGGTTCCGCCGTCAGGATCCATGTAGGCGTCTCTTACTTCAGTCTTGCATCCAAACGCTTGAGAACATCTTGGACAGTCTGAACCAGCGCTTTCCTCTTCGCTCTGGCATCCTGGTCGCCTTCTGTCTCGACTTCATCAAGCTTCAAGAGAACATGCTGCATCGTCGTCTCAGACAGCTTCCGGTGCTCCTCCTCACGCTTCTTGGGGTCGGATGGTGGTGAGGCAATGAAGTTTTCACAGAGCTGGCGGAGCTCGGTGTCGAAGTGCTCGGCGATAGCATCAAGTTTCGCGTGAGGACCGGTGGCCTGTCTAACCTGTGAAGGTGATCTCCGTCCCTCCTGGGCGGGCACACCCAAATTTGGCGCGCTATCACGGGGGCTGGTGTTGTTACTCCGGCGGCCGCCCTTAGACTTGCGACCCTTCTTCTTGCCACGGCGCTTCTTTCCGTCGTCGGTACCTCCAGTGCTGCCGACGGTGCTGGCGCCGTCTCCGGCCACGATGACCATCTCTTCGTCAGATTCGTCGCTGCTCTCGTCGACGTCGCCTTCGGGCAGAACTACCATGACCTCGCTGTTGTTCTTCACGCCATAGTCCCGGACAGGCGCAGCCGGTTCCTTCAGCTGGCGACCCTTGTACAACAGCTTGACGCGGCGCACACGCCTATCCGACAGCTCCAGCATGACGCCCACACGGTCTCGGACGTCACGAACTCGAAGCTTGCCGTCGCCAATCGCATATGCGGGGAAGTGTGCGGGATAAGTGACGCCCTTGTTCTTGATGAGTAGCACATCGTCTTCGGGGACGGGTGCGACGTTGCCGTGGGATCGAGGGCTGCGGGAGTAGCGCTGACCTCCCCCAACAGACGAGGACTGGAGGTCTTCGGTGGTGATGTAACTAAAATCTTCGTCGGTGATATCGGGGACACCGCTTAGGGTCGAGGAGTAAGGGGATATTTGTTCCCGGTTTGTCGACCAACCGTATCGAGACATGGTCAATGGAACTGCGAGAAGGATGCAGCCGATGGTGGTGTAGAGGATGACGTTCGGATCGATGCCTGTGGTGTCGGAGATGTATTCGGATGAGGCAGCAAAGGAGTCGGCAAGGCTAGCGATGGATTTGTCGAGATAGACTTGGAGCGAGGTGGGCAAAAGTGCTGTAATGTTGGACAGGGCACCAGAAGATGCCAGAAGAGGCTGCCTGGAAGCCACCTTGGCGGGCGTAAGCGGTCCTTAAAGCTAAGGACGCTGTCTCGTGGGAGAAGGTGATTAAGTGGAGGGAGAGTGGAGGAAAAAGTGAGGCAACGTCGAGGGCGACGGTGTATGCGTCACGGGCGATGTAGCTGGAGCGGGAGAAAGGGGGTAATCGTGGGGATGCCCTCGTATGGCTTTTTTTCCGACTCGCGGGGTTGCAAGATCAGGCCGTTCTGCAGCAACGCACGGTAAGGCGCAGCAGAAAGTAGGGTCTTCCTCAAAGTGCTCGAAGACGCACTGGACTCGATGCACACCTGCAGTCACAGCAAGCGACGCCTCAACAGTGGAGGACCGATCCGAGTTGGCTGTTTCCCTGGCGGTAGACTGGCGTCGACGATCACCGGCCTGGTTCAAGGATTAAGACGACGAGTTTGGTGAGGCTGTAGACTAGGACTGGGAGAAAGCTACGTGCTATCTGTCAGCTTCGAGGTGAGGGTGAGCGGACGGGCAGGGGTGCGGTGTGCGCGCGCGTGTTTGTGTGTGTGTGGTGGGTGGGTGGTATGCAGAGCTGGGAGTTGGAGAGCAAAAGGTGGCCCTACGGGAGATGACGGCAGAAAGTCGGGGATGGGTCGTATGAGGTGAGGTAAGGGAAACTGGTGAAGTGGGAAGTTTTCTGAGATGTGGAGGGGGATGATTCTGGAAAGCCGGGTAACCTAGCGAATAACGGGGGCTGCGGAGGGAGGAGCCGTGCTTCAATTGGCCGGAAGCCGAATGGAAGACGGCGGGTTGTACAACGGGGACGCGATCTGATTGCTAGATACTTGACATTACGGTAATGCGATTCGGGGGACTTGGAGGGGCGTCTAGGTGCAGCGTACCGCATCGATGCCGTGCTATCTCCATCCGTTTGACGCGGAAGTGAACCCGGGAGGCCACGGCAACCAAGAGCACGGAGGATACCTAGTACGGCGTGCNNNNTTTTTTTTTTTTTTTTTTTTTTTTTTTGCGCTTTTTGACGCGATGTCCGATGCCGTGATGTTTTGACCGTCCACCACTGATTTTGGACCAGAAGCTGGATTGCTTCCTTTGGTGACGCGATGAAGCAGGAATGCTATTGGGAGGCCCGATGTGGCAAATGCAGAGACTAGGCTTCGTTTCCAATGCAGCAGTTACGTATCTAAAGGTACATTAACATTCGAAACTACCCACCTGAGAATCAAGCAAGCAGCCGAGACGGAAGAAGGACTAACCAGTCTACGGGGGGGGCCATGACACCAAACCCAGCCGATACCGTCGCCATCGCCATTACCAACACCATCAGGTCCAAAGATATGAAGTGAACGTTGCCAGCCGAGATTTGTGAGTGGAATCAGAATCCTGAAGAATCGGAGATTCGCATGTTTCTCAACAAGAAAGCCTCTGCCGCTTAGTCGAATACAATTAAATTTCTTCAGGGCTGCCAAAATTTGAAGATGTACGCATGACCATGTCTTTCCCCAAGAAGCACCTTATCTTATCCGTCCTCATCTGATCAGTGCTCATATCTCATTAGGTACCTAACAGATCTAAATGTTGGACCTTCCGCCACATGCCGCCACCTCAGCCTCTCTCTCCAATTACGCACGACGTCATCAAAAAGAACTGAGTTTTGTTTACAACTTTCCAGTTTTGGCGCAATAAAAATACTGCATCACAAATTTAGCTCGTGGCACCAATGACAAATTGCAAAGGTTAGAAGCAGGTGGAAAATCGGGCATGCGTAATCGCAGCCGGGGCAAAAGGTAGCCCAAGTGTCCGGAAGGGCTTCTCACTCAGCATCAGCGTCGGAACCCGTCTCAGCCGCTCCAGCGCGTGCGCGCGCTGTGTTCTGGTACTACGGGAACACGAACAGCGACCGACCGCCTTATCGATAAACTGGGTCCGCCAGTTCTGCCAGGAGGCTATTCCGTCTTAAATTCACTTTTCCAAAAAGGAAAAAAAAAATATTGTCCATTTCTAATCCCGATTGCATCATCCACTTTCCACTCCCCGTAAACGTACATTCGGCCCCGAACTCGCTCATCGCATCTAAGGGTACCTAGACGTACCGCATACCCAGCGAGGCACACCACTCGTCTCCCACGTGCAGTCTTTCCTGCAAGTACCCGTTACCTCTCCAGATCAAGCGGACCCCGTCACTGCCTGTGCGACGTAACGGGATACTGACAAATACCCCACCCCTTCCAGGCGCGCACCATCTCATATCTATATCATCACCTCTCCCGCCCCTCCCTCCGTCATAAAAAAAGAAAGACCGGAAATGGCATTCCTCTTCAGACGTCTCTTCTCCACATCAACCCAAACCTCACCAGCAAACATGGCCGTCACCAAGCAAAAGGTTCAGCAAATCATCGACGACAACAAGGTCGTTGTCTTCTCAAAGTCGTACTGCCCGTACTGCCGCCAGACCAAGTCTACTCTGGACGAGCTCAACACCGACTACACCGTTCTCGAGCTTGATCAGATTGGTACGTCACTTCCCGTCCGCGCATACGCTGTTCGCCTTTTTTTTTTTTTTTTTTTCCCACTTCTGAAATCTGCTACTAACTCAAATTTCAACACAGACGACGGCGCTGCCATCCAGGACATCCTCCAAGACATCTCCGGCCAGCGCACCGTCCCCAACGCCTTCATTGCCCAGAAGCACATTGGCGGCAACTCGGATCTGCAGAACCTGCTCAAGGGCGGCAAGCTCGAGAACCTCCTCCGCGAGGCCGGCGCCCTCAAGGCGTAAGACAGACTGCACCTTTTTGTTCCGTTTCGCAGGATGTGGACATGATGTGAGGGCGTTTCACAGTATACGCTGACCAGGCGCGGCGCTACCCGGAAAAGGTCGTTCAAGCTGTAGCCGGCGTCCCTGCTCCGAGCCCGTGTTTGAGGAGAGTGTGGGAGCAACGAGATACCACCGGGCGATGGATGCCTTGGGATAGAGATTACATAGCGGGCGGAATCGTCTTTTAAGAGAAACTAGTCACGAAACTTTTTTGTTAGGAAGGAAGAACACGGTGATGTAGTGTACATTGCGAATCGTGACTTTTCTTCAAATATTGTTACAAAGGCTCTACACGACCTGCGTGGCGACGGTTCCGACAGGTCTCTCGACAAACTCCATGACGCCGTCAATGATGCTGTTGCGCGCCGCTTCGGACGCCACCTTCTTGCCTGCGAGCCAGTTGAGCCAGAGCAGTCTCGACACGCGCTCGTCCTGGACCTTGCCGACGCTCTGCCGCCCGGCGCTCTTGCCGTCATCGAAGATGACCTCAAGACCGCCCTTCTCATCGCGGCACAGCAGCAGCTCCTTCTCTTTTTGCAACTTGCCGCGGTTAAACAGCCTCTTGAACTCCTTCAACGACTCACCAAATGCCTCGTCGCCGTACGCCTCTTTGTCCGTTGACGACCGTGCCGTAATGGCCCGCACGAAGCCGTCGCGGAGATGGGGGAAGTCGGTGTCGCGGACGGGCACAATGCGGAACGCGCTTCGGCAGCCGACCTCTTGTAGGAGCGCCGACCAAGTCTCCTCGCCCTCGACCGGGTCCAACAGCTTCTGCCTGAGCGTGTCACGCTCCGAGGGGACGAGCGTCGTCGCGATGGGGTCGATCTTCTTGGTAAGGTAGTGCTGCAGCTTGGCTACGTCTGACGTGGCGACGTAGTAGCCGACTAGATAGACCTGGATGCTCAGGAAACTGACGGTGCGGATGCCGAGGCCGACGAGGGTGTACTCGACGCCGTCGCTGTCCTGGACGGAGGCGGCGATGGGGGCGACCGGGTCGCGGGCGGGCTGGGCGAGGCTGACGTCGATGGTGCGCGGGAAGCTTGGGACCGTCTTGTTGCCGGTCGGTACGAGCTCCCTTCCGTTCTCATCGTGGATGACGACCTTACGCTTGCTGCCGGCCTCGGTGGTGAATGTCTCTATCGGCACCGAGGAGTCCAGCTGGTATCCGGTGCGGCGCTCTTCGGTCGGGGTGCCGGCCTCGGCGGCCTTGCGCTTCTTCTCTGCGGCGAGGGCCTTGCGCAGTTTGTTGGCGGTGTATATGAAGGAGATGATTCCAGCGATAGCGCCGGCGGCGAGGAAATAAGTGCGATCGCGGTCGTAGTTGGTGCGGGCTTCGCTGAGCTGGGTAATGTTGAATCGTTCGACCGGGCGGGACGAGGAGGTGCGCTGGCGAGAGAAAAGGGTACGTCTAGACGTTCGGACGGGCTGCAGACCCCTGGGCAAGGCCCGGAGAGTGCGTAGGCGGAACATTGGGGGCCTGAGGTCGTGGTGGTGGCTTCTGTCTCGTGGTATCCGATTTGCGGTGGGAGGGGAGATGAGGAGTGGGCTGATGGATCGATGCTCTTCAGATGGCGCGGGATGCTCGGGCGGGTGAAGTTCAGGCGTCGACGACTACGACGGGTTTGCCAATTCGATTTCGGGGCCGGACGGGTATAGCGACTCGTAATCTGGTCATGTGGATGAAAAGTCGAGGTCGTCGAGGCTGCAATGCACAGACTGGTCCGCCGCGAGGCAGTCTGATCGTGACGGGAAGCTCAAAAATCAATGGATGGGGAAAATNAAAAGTACAGAGCACTTTAGCGAGCCATGACTGGCCCAATGTCATGGGGCGTCACTCGCGAATGACGTTGTCATGATCACGTGAACCGGCTGGTGCCGTGCGAACATCATACATATGAGGCCATGGCGCAACTGTCTGATCTAAATGTCTGGGGGTTTTAGAATGGACCGTGCAGTGGGCAGGACTCTCAGTTGTCGTGTCTTTTTTGTCATGCCTCTTGAGGTCCCTTAGATGCTAATGCCTACCAGGTAAATCGCCTTACATAAGGCAGCGATGCATATGACGCGGGAGCTTTTCGTAGGGCCGTCTGCAACTGGGACTGCGACAGCAACATCTCCTGCGAAACACCTCGGTTCATGCTGATTTGTCGTAACGGACAGGGCATGGCTAGACCAGGTGGTATTCTGCCCTTGTCTCTCCTCTTCGTAATGGGAGGTCTGTGCTTTGCGGCCCGGAATGAAATGCCCGACGTTGGATCAATCGCAGTCCTCTGTTGGCCTTTCGAACTATTGCCGTCCGCTAAGAGGAGGCCGTCAACGCACCCTTAGCGGCAGTCAACTCTGCATCTTAAGCTGCCAGACTTGGCAGGCAGGGTTTGTTGTCGGGCTTGATACTGTTTGCAGGGGACTGTCAGTCCAGGAAAAGATGGCATGTCTGTGATATCCGAGGTGGAGAGGGCGGTGCTGAATGGTCCGTTGTCTGTGGTCGTCTAAGCGCCCACGCGTGATGGCGTTCAGGATCGTGATAGCAAGGCTCATCACGCCGCTGAGTCACGAAGCCACCGATCGTTCACCAACTGCTGTCTGTAACTAGTTGTCAATCTTGGTTGCATACGCACGTCGTCAGCCCCCATTTTATAACGCATGTGGCTGCTGCCCGGCAGCGAGAAGATTGCGCGGTTGTGCGAGTGACGACGCGTGTTGTCTCGAGTTTTGCCTTGTCCATGAGCAGTCCATCCAACATGACGAAGTCATGAATGACAATAATATGTGAGAAACCCAAGATTGACCAACCCTACGCCGCCGTCGTTCTCCGGCCTTCGGTCCCCTCGTGCAGACTGTTTAAACCGATTCAGCCCGAGTTGCTATTCTTAACTACTGAACACTTCCCTGCCTTCTTCTCCACCAAAAACTCAATCATTTTTCTGGCCACCGTCTGGTGTCTAGCGCTGGCTAGAACCCGGAATTCCGGGTACAGAATTGACCAGCCATGTACGACATGCATACGGGGTCAGCCCCGTCTGCTTGTCTGAGGAATAGTACGAAAAGAACATTTTCTGACCCCGATGACCCGTCTTGCCGTTTTGCGAACCGTTCCCTATGTGTGTTCGTCACCATCCATCACAGACGCGGGGAACAGCGATAGGACGACAACGCCGACAAAACGCGAACCGGTATTCATAATCGCCGACGTCCGACGTAACCTACGTCAGCTTAGTCTGGCGTGTACGGACATGCCGTTCACATCGGTGTCGATGGTTTAACAAGTGTTCATACAGCGTGTCATGTTGCTGCATATCATATATGCGTCTGGCAAAATGCCTTTGAAGTAAACCAAGAAGACACGGATGAAGCAAGGAGCATAGTACTGTCCCGGGGTGGGGGATGGAACACTGTCAGGTTCGCCAGGCAAGGGGAGCTGTTTCCATAAATCGAGCGAACGTTGAGTTTGAAAGCATCATGGTAGAAGATTAAGGCGATCATAGAAATGGAAGTCCCTCCGCCAGTAATAGTTGAGCACGGTGTCTGGCGGAAACGGGCACTCCCTCCCCGGGCTGACCGACGCGATACCATTGTAGGCTGGCATCTGAGGCCTCGTGTTCCGTCTCATAATAAGACAGGAAAGATTCTGAGATGCGGTCACTTATGCTAGTTCAATGTTTATGAAATGAAAAACACTTGAGGTCGCGTCTGTGTCCGGAATGCAGATCAGGAGTGGGAGCAAGTGACCGACTGAACCCCCTAAGGCACTTGAGGTGAAGCAACAACATGACGAAGGGACCGTCTGAGCGTTCCATTAAGAAACGGGTACGGACATCGATTAGGGAACGACGGGTATCGAAATGCAGATTGGTCTCCGAGGGGCGGAGCATAGGTGTCCCGTCCATATACCCTATTGTCGACGGTGGGATGCTAGATGATTAGATGATCCCTCGCTTGCTCTGACTTTCCCTGGAAATCCATTTGCACCAGAGAAAACAAGGTTAAGTTGGCTGTGAACGTGTCGTGTTGTTTGGGTTTGCCCTGCGTGCTGACGCCTTGGGGGCTGACGCACCACGTATTCGTCGTGAATGTTCCTGGTCCCTTGGACGTTTGACACTGGACTGAAAGAGAGAAAACGCTCACGCGGCATCGTGGTGTCTGCTGTTTGATTGTCTGTGACGTCTTAGCCTTCAACGTCGACGTTTTCATTTCGTATCTCTGATATGTCGAGAAACGAGGATGGGAGTCAATGTGACTCGAAAGGATTCCGATTCGAGTCATTTTCCTGCAACAGTGAAAACTTTTGATCAAAGGGGCTCTTTGTACGTTCCAAAAGTTATTTGGCCCTTTCCGTTCTTCGGATAGCGCCAGGTACAAGCGCGCCTCGATATCCGAGCCTCTGGCGGTCGTCATCAAGCTGCACATCATATAAAACTATTAATTACTAAGGTATACCTTAATATATGTTTGCAAAATATGAAGGTGCGCGCCTGTATTGTCCGGGCCAGGAAGGGAAGTGACGTTTTCGCTACCAGGTATGCTTGAGATGCAGAGAGGAAAGCGAAGGGAAAGTACCTCTTTGCGGATTACAGTGACTCGGGGTACTTGCCCTCCCTGGAGACACCTCGGTTTCCTGCGGGTTTTTTGCTGTACATGGGTACAAAGGGTGGAATCCCCACACCAAAGGCGAACCGAAAGTTAGCGTCATATGAGTCTTCCATCACTCGTCCCTGTGCAAGACGTGGAGAGCCAGGCGCATTAACGCATCTCATTGAGATTGGATATGCCCCACACCGGGCGTCAGGGAAATCGTCTCGTATCGCGTGCTGGTCGCGGCTCTTTCCATGAGCTTCGCAAAAGGCAGTTGAGCATTATATTTACATATTCTATGGGTTTCGTTTTCCTCCTTTGCGCAGCGTCGTATGTTCCGAGGTAGTGAAACGCGAGTAGATGAATACACAAACAGGAATAGGATTCAAGAATACCTAGTAGGACTCCTCTCGGAAAGAAATTACCGAGTACTTGATTCAACCGCAATTCCAATGAGAAGGAGTAGCTAGGCGTAGTTTGCGTGAACGAAGAGGCTCATGATACATGGGAATACATAATCCTACATCAACCTCCTCTTCCTCATGCACTTTCGAAGTCCCCCAGCTCGTTGTCCCCTCCAGTCTTGTGTCTTCTTCGCTTCAAGTATCAGCATCCAGCTGTGGTGAGACGAAGTACACAATTCCTACAGCATTGCTTTCTCTTTTCGTTCGCTTTCAGTTTTCCCCATTTTGCTTCACTTAACTCTTCTTGCTCGGACTTCGTAGTAAGATCGGTATTAGTGTAAGTGAAGAAGTAACCGGCACTGCATTGCGTGGTGCAAGTCGCGCGACGACTTACAGTAACGGACAGCCCTTGGCTGGATTCATGACGCTATATCCTCACGTCAGGTCCTGAGCTGGGGCATGATACCTGAAGTGACCATTATGAGCCTCCCTTCCACCACCTCCTCAGGAATACCCTTCAATCCCTCGCTCGCTACTGCCAAAGTCGCAGTCAGTTCTGGTTCCAGCTTGATTTCGATTTTCTAAGTCCGGCTACCTCAACCAACGCGGCGGTCATTCGCTGCTGTCACTTCCCTTCGTACCATAATCCCTCTGACCCTGTCCAAGGTACCTGAAGTATACTACAAGCCCTTGCCCCCGTCGACGCGCCTCGGCCACTGTCCCTGCCACAATCGCCTTACCTGAGGTAAGGTAATGTATCTTTTGTACCTTGCTGTAAGGTAGGTAGTCTCGCCCCGTCGTCATTCACCCTTGGTGGTGGTCCCTGCTGTACCGCTCTCGCCGGTATCACTACTGCTGCTACTCCTGTTACTGACTGGTACCAAGGTCCCTGACCCCTTCCTACAGTGACAAGAGACGGTGCTGCGAACTGAATCATCGCAACCATTACCAACCAACCCAACCAAACAAAGCACATTTACGACCCACGTCCAACGACCCTGTCCTTTCTTCCGCGACGCGAACCTTGTCTTGCCTCCCTCTTCCATCCTCTGTCGACTTCAGATCAACTCTACGTTACCCACCAAAGCAAAACAGCATTTCTCGTCTGCTATCTCTCCCTGACGTCTCCTCGTCTCTCTGTCGCCTTGGCATTCCGTCTGTTACACAAAAGCCACTGTCGCCCTGTCCTGCACATCAACAGCACGGCACGGCTCCTGTCGCTCTTTCTTCTGCTTTAAAGGCCCAGCCACCGTCTAGCCAAGCGTCCAGAGGCAGTACACCACCTTACCGTACCGTCTATCCGCAAAGTGCACCGGTCGACTCAAGCGCACACAAGAAGCCCCAGTGCCAGAGCCAACAACAGCGCCAGCGCCGCCAGCGCCCCTCCTCCCTGACTTCAACTGTCCATCCGCATCCTTCCCTCCACTGTCGGAGCCTCTCCAATTCCCATTTTCCGTGGGTCACCCGTCAGCATCCAGTGTCCCTGTCGGCCTCGTGGGACTGGCCCGCCTTCTCAACCCTCGTTCTGGTGACAAATCCCCGCCATTCATCTTGTCAACCTGACCAAAACCCGACGACTCGACGACAAACAACAACCATTTCATTTCGTCATCGCTACTGTCCGCGCGCCCACTTTCCCACCCGGGGACTCGATTCCCGGTTCCCCTTTTCTTTGACCGAAAGCCCAACAATTTCCTCGACCCTCGACTTGCCGAACCGACCCTCGCCGCCGTACTCAACCCATCATGAGGCCCGCCGCCCCCTCAATAGAAATTATGGCTGCCCAGCCAGTCACACCGGACTCTCGTTCCTCCTCGTCTACAAACTCCCCCGCTCCAGCCGACAACGAAGAGTCGGATTTCTTCATCGCCGGCAACGACTCACAGTCGTCCCTAGGCGTCCCCAATATCGAGGACATGCAGGTCAACGACGACCCGTGCCAGCCCGCCGTCAACCGACTGCCCAGCGAAATCCTCATCTCCATCTTTGCCAAGCTCAACAGCTCCTCCGACCTCTTCCACTGCATGTTAACTTGCAAACGATGGGCGAAGAACTCCGTCGACCTCCTGTGGCATCGTCCGGCCTGCACCAACTGGAAGAACCACTCGTCAATTTGCCAGACATTGCAATTAGAAACGCCTTTCTTTGCGTACCGCGATTTCATCAAGCGTCTGAACCTGGCCGCGACCCCTCTGGCAGACAGGATCAACGATGGCAGCGTCATCCCCTTGGCCGTTTGCACACGCGTCGAGCGACTCACCCTGACCAACTGCCGAAATCTTACCGACCAAGGCTTGACTGCTCTGGTTCAGAACAGCTCTTCTCTGCTCGCTCTCGACATCTCCGGCGCTGAGCACATTTCCGACGTGTCTATTAGGACTATCGCTGAGCACTGCAAGAGACTGCAGGGCCTGAACATCTCGGGCTGCCGCTTTATCACTAACGAGAGCATGATTACTCTGGCAGAAAACTGTCGATTCATCAAAAGGGTAGGTTCGCTTTACACTGGCTGATTTTCTTCTGCTTTGTTTCTGCCAGCATTTTTTTCGTGCCTTGACACGCCTTGTATTGACTCGACTCCCCTTTTTTTCGCTGCGTCACAGTTGGATTTTGCTGATATGACTCTTTTTCCCAGCTCAAACTCAACGAGTGTTCTCAGCTCCAGGATAACGCGATACTATCCTTCGCCGAGCACTGCCCAAATATCCTCGAAATCGACTTGCATCAGTGTATACAGATCGGAAACGAGCCAATCACCGCACTTATCACGAAGGGCAATTCTCTCCGCGAGCTCCGGCTGGCAGGCTGTGAGTTGATTGATGACAGCGCTTTCTTGTCTCTGCCTGCGAACAAGACATACGATCATCTCCGCATCCTGGATCTTACTTCGTGCCACAGACTCACCGACCAGGCCGTGCAGAGGATCATTGATGCTGCCCCGCGACTCCGTAACCTTGTGCTCGCCAAGTGTCGCAATATTACTGACGTTGCTGTTAACGCCATCGCGAAGCTTGGTAAGAACTTGCATTACTTGCATCTGGGCCACTGCGGTCAAATTACCGACGAGGCTGTAAAGCGCCTCGTCCAGGCGTGCAACAGGATCCGGTACATTGATCTTGGCTGCTGCACACTTCTCACGGACGATTCCGTAACGAAGTTGGCCCAGCTTCCCAAGCTCAAGCGAATCGGTCTGGTCAAATGTAGCAACATTACGGACGAGTCTGTCTTTGCACTCGCTCGCGCCAACCACCGTGCCCGGGCGCGCCGCGACGCACACGGCAACATTGACGAGTATTACTCCTCCAGCCTCGAAAGAGTTCACTTGAGTTATTGCACCAATCTAACTCTGAAGGCACGTTGTAACAGTCTCTTGTAACACAGTCCCCCATGCTAACACTATAATAGAGCATTATTAAGCTACTGAACTATTGCCCACGACTTACCCATCTCAGTTTGACGGGGGTGACTGCTTTTCTCAGAGAAGAGTTTGCCGAGTTTTGCAGACCTCCACCGCCCGGTATGCCGCTTCACGACTACTTGTTGTGAGTACGGAACTAATCAAAGTGCACAGAGTTCACGGATCACCAACGCGGCGTTTTCTGCGTGTTCTCTGGAAACGGTGTTTCCAGGCTCCGAGACTACTTGAACACCTCTGCCGAATACGAAGCCTTGCGCGACTCCCCTGGTCCTCGCTATCACGGCGCGGCATTTGGATCTCGCCGGCCTGTCGATCCTCGGAACGTAACGACAGGCAATACCGGAACATCCAACGAAGTCGAAGTCGACGATGCGGAGGGACCAGAAGACGATGAATTCGAGGGTCTCGACGGCAGCGAAATGGCAGTAGATGGGCAACCCTTGTTGGCACAAAACCTCGTCAATGGCAACGCCCAAAATGGTGTTCCGCCCCCGCCGCCGAATCATGTGCCTCCCGCAGGCGCCGTACCCATGTTCGCGCAACCCCTTGCACAGGCTCCCCTGCTATTTAGCCCTATCAGCCCGTCTTTCCCACAACCGACTCGGTCGCCAGCATCTGCGGGTCCTTCCAGTCATCCACCGCCATTGGTCGTCTCAAGTCACTATTCCCCAGGAGAGGGACCCAGCACGTCGACGGCGAATACTCTTTCACCCCAGGGAACAAACTTGGGCTTTCCGGCGTACACCAACAGAAGACCTGCACCACTGGGGGCAAGTACCGCTTCTATGGAGGCTTCGATGCTCAGTCCCGCGTCCCATCACAGTCGACCAGCAAGCGTTATTTCCATGGAGGCATCCATGCTGGGGCCTCCCGACCCAGACATGATCGAGCCCTCCACCCCTACTGGTCAACCTTTGTAACACGGAAACAAACGAGAATTGGCGAATTCGATCACATTCAGGGAGTTGTGGGAGATTACGATACGCATGGCATGAGTTACGCACAACAATATACCCAGGAACGCGAAGGAAAAATGCACCGGAACATGGTCGTTTGGGGCAGGGAAAGTGCGGTTCCCCCTTGACTTTTGCCTTGGTTGGGCACATTTTTGCCCGTGCAGCTTTTCGAGGCAAGTGTATGGCCTGATCAAGATACATTTCTCGTGCGGCGTTGATGGCTCTGCTTGGCTTTCGTCCCTTTGAGGGATATTACTTGGTTTTATGGGCTTTTACTCGGCATTGGCCAGTTGGCTATTCTTGTCTTTCTCTTTTTGCCCTTTTCTTTTCACGGTTGCTTATTCGGTGGGAATAGACTGTGGTCGTTTCTTGGGCTTCATGCATTCCCTTTCAAGTTTGTAGCGGGAGGTTTCATGCGCAGCAATGAAGTATGGGTCTTAGGGAAGTGATACTGATAGGCAGGAATTCTTAGCTTTGACTGGAACGAGGCATCAATAGGGGAGACAATTTTTTATAGGCTGCGAGAAACTTTATTCAGGGAGAACTTGCATGTCTATAGCATCATTCGAAGGCAAGATCGGGTGGAGTGTATATTCGATCTTCGTTAGCCTTGCCAATGGGCATCTGTTATCTGCTATGATCATGGCTTCGCTGTCTAACATCGTCTCGCTGTTTATCATGCTCTCACTATAACGTGGTCGCTTCTGCAATTATGGTCCATCCGACAAATTCAGGTGGGCTTCTTCAATCCAACCTGAGCGTTGGGCAATGGCTAGGACTCGCCTTGTCCACAACCGTATGCCGCCGTCCGCGTTGTGTCAGTCCTCACCAGAAGTCAGCGGCCAGTTGCCCCGGGCACTGTGCTTCCAGCTCTGCACGGTTCCACAACATATACCAGTGTACCAAGTCCCTGGCAGCCAGCGCATCCTCTAGACTGTCGTGGCCCTTGCCCTGTTGAATAGATCGACCCAGCAGTTCGGCTGTAAGAGCCTTGAGGGACAGACTACCTCCTTTGCGCTTGGGCTTGTTTTCCGCTGGGCTCTCTTGGGGTTGGCTGGAATCTTCGGCGTCGCTGAAAGAGATGAGGTCGTCCTTTTTGAACACAGCATCGGCGGCAGCGGCGTCCTCTTTTGCCCTCTCTTCTTCCTCTTCTCTCTTCTCTTTTTCGGCCCGAACAGCGGTAGCCAGAATGAGGGAGTCTACGACGAGTGGGTGGATCCAACGGAGGGAGTTAAGGTCGTTATGAACGGCATGGCCAACGACGATGGTTTCGGGTCCGACCCATTTCCAGATCTCATCACGGGCAGCGGCGAGGCCGCCCGTGATGCAATTCCCCTTGGATCGAGCAGCTTCCATATCCTGACGGCTGACGCCAGAAAAGCGCGTGTTGTAGTGCTTCATGCGCACATCGGGGTAGACGAGGTTATCGAGGAGAACCTCGGCTGTAAAGTAATCGATCAAGCTGACGCGGATGAGCTCTGCTTCCCCGTCGAAGGCGACCCCCATCTCGCAGTCTATGGCGACGGCGCGGCGGGGCCGGCGCTGGGATGATGAGGAGGTATCCATGTTTGAGAAGTCGAGGAGAGCGGCGTGTGGCGTCTTTTGGAATTGGTGGCGGGCTAGGAAGTTTCCGGCCTGGTAGTTGTACGTGACGTGCTCGGGAGAAAAGGTGCAGCCCGGGTCGGAGACGTGGGCTCTGCAACAGTTATAATACTCGAGGATGTTAGCGAGGATCACATGAAATATCGAATGGTAACAAGGGAATGAGAGTGCGATATTACCATGTTGATGATACGGCCTGTGTGATATTGACACTTGAGTACTGGCTTGGAGGGCGTTTCATCCCCGCCGTCATGTCCAGGGGATTTGGCCTTGGACTGCGATGGTAGGTGATGTTTGAGAGGAGATCTCTTATCCCCCTTCTGGGTATCTTTACCGTCCAACTTGTACTTATTCTTCTTGTTCGAACCTGACGAGGGAGTCAGTTATCTCGCAGCGATTCGCGGCCCAAGTGAGAAAGGGAGGGTGACTCACAGCGAGAGCTGCACCTGCGGCAACGCTTCTTATCATCGATGTCCGCCTCGGAAAGAGGTTTGAGAACAAACCCGTTCTTGACAAGAATATCTTTACGATGGGTGATGAAGCGGAGCTGACGCATGTAGTCGTCCGTCAGCTCGATGGCCGCAGACAGATTGCCGGATGGGTTCGTCTGGGCGGAGGAGTCCATCGCGCTGGCGTCGGCAGTGCGGGGAAGCATCGCGTCCGCGGTGGGCGTATGCGATTTCGAGGGCTCTAGTCGGCTTATGGGTTCTGTTTGATGATGATTGACGATTGGAAGCTTCTCTGAGCAATGGATTTTGAAAATAAAATGATTTCCAGGGTACGACTTTGACGAGAAGCAAGACGAGGGAAAGCTGGAAATGGCTGACAATCCATAGAGATAGAGAAAACGAAGAAAGATCAAAAGGTGACAAGGCAACAGAACCCCGCGGATGAGATATCAAAGAACTAGGAAGGCGGCAGAGTATCTAGTCTTTTAAAGAATTCACAGAAGCCGACGAGCGACGAGTATGTGAGAACGAGTGAGGGGGGTTCCTGCAACCGTTTGTCCTGGGATGCAATGTACGTTACGTTGCCTGGTTATGGCCGTTTGTTCTTTCCCCTCTCTAGGACCAGTCACATTTGCCCATGCTTTCTGCCTTTATTTGGATTCATCCATTTCAGCTCTCAGCCTGACAAGAGGCCTCCTCCCGAGAAGTCGAAGTATGATGTTGGTGGTTGGCGAGAGGGATGCTGGTGATGTTGGACGGAGATTGGGCGCTTGGTGTTGGCCGCATCCTCCCTTGCGCCTTGCGGAGAAGCTCAGCCCTCCAGAACGGGCCACCTTTCATGACCTGCTGCTACCTGTCTCATTACTCGAGCTTCGCTCGAGGTGTCATCTCAATGGGCAAACTATAGCGGATTGAAATACGAGGCGTAGCAAAGACTGCTTCACTTTCGATCTGCACAGGGCAGTCCATAGTCGCATCGGTCACGGTTTTGTAGCCAGACTTTTTGAAATGGTAAACAACCATCAACTAGAGGAGAAAAGCCAACCTTGTGATGGCTTGAGTTGCATCACACATTTACGTCCATTACATATGTTTATCTGGTGTTGTTCTGGTTCATGCGGGCTTTCTCAAATGGCCTTTTTTTTTTTTTAAACTGTCATGTTAATGAGCGTTCAACTACGTTACCGAAGTCTGGAACGAGATTCACAGCTTCTCCAAAGGTGGCAAGAACTTACCATCCACCGTCAAAAAAATAGTCTTCTAAAATACATGAAATGATTTGAAGATACACATGTTAATTGCAACCAACTAAGGATACATAGGCCTTCGCCGAGATCCAAGCCAGTCCGACGTCGTTGGTTTATCTCACACCCTGGTACCAGCCCGGCATTCGGATGTAAGACTGTCTATCAATCGGCATTAACTCGATTAAATCCACTTGAAGACTTTGCGCTGGTGTTAACTGATTCCTGGATTGTCAGATCTGTTGGGTCCACTTCGAAAATTGCTCCTGCGTCGTACGGAGTTGGCTCCAAGGAGTGAAAACGAAGGACTCAACCAACCCACTGAAAGCGAAAGAAGATAGCTCAAGTTCATTTTGGGCAGTGCGGATAAAAAAAAAAAACGAAGTCCCGGGGCTCACAGTTTAAATTATTCCAAGCAAGTTGTAGCTTCAAAACGTCCGGTACCCAAGTGACGATCGTCTCGGTGAGCACGGCTTTACCGACAAGGACTCACCGAGCCGTCAACCGAGTAACACGTGACACGCGATTTGTGGACCAGAGATGGACCCTCCCGCGTCTGCGCGCTTGCCCACGTGATTGTCCTGGTTCTTGGGTTGCCAAAACAAGGTCACTGATATCCACGCAATGGCTTCCGGCTGCCTAGTACTTGTGGATCATGAAGGAACGAAACTCACCCGGCCTCAAGCTCTCTGTCCTTTCGTGTTACCCCCAATAACGTGGGTCTACCCAGCAGCAGCGCACCGCTATTCGAATGTGCTCAACCGTTCTCACGATACCGGGCTATGACAGCATGATATGGAAGGGCCAATGTCACTTCGAGCAATGTCGTGATGTGTTGGTGTAGTCTACTGATACTGGGTTCAATACAGACCCTTTAAAAACCAAAAGGAAAACCAATCCGAAGCCTCCGTCTCGCGAGGAAAATGTCGCTCCACGTCACATTCGTCATCCTTCAGTACGTGCAGCGCGCGCAGTAAGAGCACTGCCCTGAGCATGCGGTGTAGTCGCATTCATCATTGCTTCATCAAACCTCATCCCTGTCGGTCTTATGGATTCCGTCTTTCTCACCTCCGGCACTCAAAGCATGGGAAGTTAGCCAGTCCTCCCACCTCGACATTGTTTCCACCTCGAAGGGAGGCGCCAACCCGGTACACTGGGCTCGGACATCCAACGTCTCGAGGTCTTGCCGACTGATCTCAAGCCTTGTGCCTCGCTGAGATCGAGCAATTCCGACGAGGCGATGCAAGAGCGCTGCCAGCAGCGAAAGCTCTTTGTTCATTGACTTTTCCCAGTCATTGACCTTCTCGGACACGTCCATGTTGTTAATGTCAGTGAAGGTGCCCCGTTCATGATACGCCAAGATGAAGTTGGGGGTCTGGGCCACCCAAAGGCGTGGGAGCTCCTCTCCCAGGAAATCTTCGTCTTTGCGCTTGATCGACCGGGTCTTAAGGTCGAAGATGGCTTTCTGGGGAACCTGGTAGCCGCCGGATTGCATCTGCATTTCAGACTGTTGACTACCAGTTTCGAGCTTGGCCTCATGCGTACGAAGACCGTCAATCAGCTCTTCAATGGTGCGCTTCTCGATGTCCGCTTGGATTTTGGTTCCGTTTAACGACCATCCAAACTTGTCCTCGAGGTAGCCGTCGCCCTCATGCCGAATGATGAAATTGAGGTTGCCAAAGTCATACTGGAGGAGCCGCTGATGGGACACCGAGCGACGGACACATTTATCCCAGGTTGTGTTTGCCTTTGGAAACGCATGACCGTATCCCCGAACGTCGGGAATGGTTTCCGTGGGCGAATTTTCTCTTCGAATCAGGTGGACGGCGTTGCCGACGATCTCCACGAGTATTCGGAAGGGTCGGTCCTCACCGCGAACGAAGCGAAGGAGATTGCCCAGGGTGCTGCCGCATGCGACAATGTCCACTTGCTTTGTAGCAGGCGCAGGGTGCATGGTCATAATGGCCCGAGCTGCGGCTTCCATCGGATGGTCCGGGTATCGAGCAGCATTCTTGTCGCGATAGTAGATACCGTTGTCTTCCGACAGCTTGCGGGGCTCTGAACGCGGCGTCCATTGAGCTGGCGCACCTGTCTCAGTCAGTACGGAAAAGACCCGGAGATGACGCCCATCACATACCCGGGACTAATATCGATGGTTTAGGTTTATCCAACCAGTTGTATGATGCAACGAACCTGCAGTCGGTCACCCGAGCAGACGGCGCGAAAGCCGAAGCTGGCTCTGTCAAATCCGCGATGCTCACAGTCTCGATCACAGACCCCAAAGGTGGTGCTGGAGCTGCCGGCCGCGGTTGGTTTTTCTGGAACGTTCTGTACATCTTGTGTCGTCACTCTTCTTTTGGGATGCTAGAAACTTGAGTAAGGACGACTTGGCCAACGTGAGTTGAGTTGGAAGCCAGCAGGAGCGAGCGTGGGAGTGCCGTCTTTTGAAGATAATCAGGCTCTGTTGTTTGGCTTGCGGACATGGCCACAGTCTTGTCGCTTTCGTGTGACTCCCTGCAGCCTCATGCCGGAGGCCGCCTGCGCTACTTGCTACACAGCCAACGACGACCAACGGCCGCCCCTTTGCGACCTCCTGTTGGCCGCCTTTTTTCAATTTCGAACTCGTTTCCCCTCCCAGCAAAACTGTTGAACGCAATCCCTGAGCTGTTGGCCCTGATGGTGCAGGTGAAAGGTAAGTGATGAGTAGTTCTGTTACCCCTGCGAAAGGTTGTGATTAGCCGACCGGCCCTACCACACCACCAATCCTCCTGTCGCTTCTTCCTTCAAACCCTGAGTGGTATGGCCAAATCAGCTCGCACGTCTGTCGTCTTTTTCACTCTTATCTCGATGTGCCCGGTATTGTTTATAGCCCCATTCGCCAAACCCGATCCAATTACGTCTCCTACAGCACTAAACCTGCTCTTGAGATATTATACCAACATCTCGCACAGCAGCTGTGCCTCTCGTCAGCCCCTCGCCCGCCCGCCCGTCCGTCCCGCCTCCTGAAGATCTTCAAGGACGTCGCCGAAGGTGGCAAAGCAATGTCTACGTCAGCTGAGGCTCACCTTTTCATCGAGGCCATCCGGACGGACCCTACGCCCGTCACATGCTCGGAAATTCTCACAGCGAGTGATGCTGTTCAGAGTGCTGCTCGGCACAGATCCAGATAGACCGCCCCAACACCCTCATCCGCACCCATGTCATGCCCTTCATTGCGTATATGAGCGACTCCGCAGTCGGGATTGTGTAAAATGGTCACTTTCTCCACCAAGTTCTTCTCATTATCGCTCGCCGAAGGTCTTCCGAGAGTCCCAGTACAACGAGGAGGAACTGCGTGTGTTTGCTTGACCATTGAGCTGGCAAGCATGTCGTCACAATACTTTGACAGCGTCATTCACGATTTACCGGCCGCTGTACCTGAGACACTATACCAGCAAGCTTAGCAAGCTCAGGACCATAGGACCCGTTTCTATCCCAATGGTCAACCTATCCTCACTCTACAGATGAGTCTTAAACCTCATCCTATCGTCATAAATGCACAAAGCCCCTGAAGATGCTGTTGCTGCAGCAAAGGTAAAAGATTACAAGAGAGGCGCTCACGAGGAGCGAGACACTTGAACAAAGCTGAAGAGACACTGTCTATGTAGCGTAGCAATACACGATACTGTTTTGGATCGATGTTTGTTGTTTGTCAATCTGAATATCTCCGCACCCTGGGCTGCTATGGTGCGTCAGAAGGTTGATTGAACTCGACTTGCCTACGCCTAATAAGATTGTGTCGGAGCCTCTAAGATAAGTAAAATCCAGGATTCCTCTACAGTAATAGTCTAAGTGATTATCGCAGCTGACTCTGTTCCTTGGGAATCTAAGACCAACCATTTAGCTTTTAATTTAGGAAACGGCACTACAAAAGTTCCTCGTAGATTATTTCAACTTCATGATCATCATGATAAAGATCGAGCCAAACTTGCTTCCAATCTCTACATCTAATACTAACAAATCACAATTATGGCGCAAATGGCTGCGCTTAGTTCAGCTTGACTAGCACAAGTCTAGTGATACGTACGACACCAAGGCATCCCACAAAGACTCCTGAGCCAACTGAGTCTTCTCGGCGATTTCGCACCGTTTTGGTACTATACTCGACCTCTTTTTCTGAAACTTCTCTTACAGTCGTTTCTTGGCTGCCTATTCTCTTCCGCCATCTGCGTATTTGGATGTGGTGCCCCATCTCAAGCGTCGGGGGGCCATGAGGGACAAAATGTCAGTCGAGTCGGTGTGATACCGCAGAATGCAGTTTGGGGAGAAAGTAAACTAGGGAAAAGAAACGTTACAAGTTTTAGAAGGCTGGGGATCCGACGTGTCTTAGAGACTGAACCAATTTAGGACTCGAATACAGGAAAGCTCTCAGGGCTTTGAATGCATTGCGTCGGAGGTTCAAGAAGTGGAAGAATTTACCCGTCACGGTCGTCGCTGCTTCAAGACGAGAGGATAAATATGGGCATGCTTTCAGTAAGCTAAAATAGGTTCCGCCTTCGTCCTATCTGAATGGTCTGCAGTTATCAGGTTTCATTCACTTGAAATAGTGAAATTTACAGCGAAATAGTGGACGAGAGGTGCCCTGGCCATAGCCTCTGGCCACCAGCACCGAACTTCCATGCGCTCAGGTTCAGCATTTAGTTGGCCACAGTCCTAAAACAACACAAATACGCTAATATATAGATCTATGCAGTTGTAAAGGTCAAGATCTTCCTCCTTCAACAGATTACCCCTTTCTCATGTGTATGGAAAGATGTCACATACAAATCACGCTAATACGGACAAACTTCAGATACACTCAAGTGCGCAGGAGGAAAGCAAGGGTTAGAAACTATATGCAAATAAGTTTTCAGGACCCAGATACACGTATTTAAGCAGGTAGGTTATACTTTGCGGTAACTATGACTTCAAACTGCTTGCTTCATCCAAAAGTAGAAATGCATAGAGTCCTCAATTAATTATATAACAACTCATTTGCTAAATGCTCATGGTTATATTAACTAACACGGTTTCACGCAGAGCCCACAAGACGTCTTCACACGACTGGGAACCTAGGCATTAGTGCAAACCAGAGCATCCAGCCACAAGTTAGAGCACCCCGAGTTAATCTGGGAGTTCCATTTACGGAAGTTAGCCACGGTGATGCCAGCCTTCGACGCAATGACGTCACACGAGTCGCCCGAGGCCACCTTGTAGAAGCGGCTGCAGTTGGACACGATGCCGGGCATGGGCGTGGCGGCGCCGGGGATGCCAACGCAGGCGTAGTAATCCTTCAGCAGGTTGTTGCAGCCTGTTATGTGGTAGAAATTGTCAGCAGTGGATACAGCAAAGCGGATGAGTACGCATGAGGGGATGAACATACTGGAGTTGATCTGGGTGTTGTAGCTACGGAGCATGGCGACGGTGATCTTGTTCTTGGCGGCGACGTTGTCGCAGGTGTCACCGGAGGCAATCTTGTACCACATGTTGCAGTTCCCTACGGCACCGGGCAGCTGGGGCGTGTTGGTCGGCCCCGGCGCGGTGGTGGTCTTTGCCGTCGTCGTTGGCGTGACGGCACCGGGGACCCGGGTGCAGATGTAGTAGTCAAGCCAGAGGTTCGAGCAACCAGCGTTAATGTCCGTGTTCCAGGTTTTCAGCTGAGCCACGGTGATGCCATTCTTCTGGGCGATGGCGTCGCACGAGTCGCCAGACTGGACCTTGTAGTAGCGGTCGCAGTTGGCGACAACACCGGGCATGACAGGGGAAACGGTGGGGCCTGCCGCGGCGGCGGTTGTTGTGGTGGTCTTTGCCGTCGTCGTTGGCGTAGTGGAATCGGGAATACGGGTGCAAACGTAGTAGTCAAGCCAGAGGTTTGAGCAGCCGGCATTAATATCCGTGTTCCAAGACCTCAGCTGGGCGACAGTGATGCCGTTCTTGGAGGCGACGACGTCGCAAGAGTCACCGGACTGGATTTTGTAGTAGCGGTCGCAGTTAGCGGCGGCGCCGGGCATGACGGGAGAAACGGTAGGGCCCGTGGCGGCGGCGGTGGTGGTGGAGGGGCGAAGGGTGGTTGTGGGCACGACGGCACCGGGAACACGGGTGCAGACATAGTAGTCGAGCCAGAGGTTGGAGCAGGAGGCGTTGATGTCAGTGTTCCAAGACTTCAACTGGGCGACGGTGATGCCATTCTTCTGGGCGATGGCGTCGCAGGAGTCGCCAGACTGGACCTGGTAGTAGCGGTCGCAGTTGGCGGCGGCACCGGGCATGATGGGAGAAACGGTAGGGCCCGTGGCGGCCGTGGTGGTCGTGGAGGTCTGAAGAGTAGTCGGGGGCTGGGTGGTGGTGGTAGGCCTCGTGGAGGTGGAAGTCGTAGGCGAGGGCTGGGTCGGGGGAGTAGTTGGATCTTCAGGAGTGAATTCGCCGACGACGCAGTAGTTCTTCCCGGCGTCGAGGTTGGGGCAGGTTACACCAGGGTTGATGTCGATGAACTCGTCGACGGGAATGCCCCAGCTGGACGAGAGGCTCTCGCACGTCTCGCCGCTGTCTGCCGGGAACTCGAAAAAGCACTCGACACCGCGGCGTGCGTGTGCTCCAGCCGAGACCACGGCCGGGCCCGAAGTGAGTACGGCGGCGGCGGCAACGAGGTGAAGACGAGCGAAGTGCATGGTTACTAGAGTCTGTCTGGTGTTAAACGAAGGAATTGATCAGAAACTAGAGGCCGAGCGAAGGCGGATGTCCTGCTGGAGATGGTTGGATTCTGCTCTTCCCAGCGAACGCCAGGTCGGCTATCTTATACTTTGTGTTGCGAGCGACTTCTGCTCGCTTCGCAGCCTGGCGACCCGGCCTCGGAATGTCCGCGGCAACCCGCGATCCTTCGACAAGGTGTACGTGTGCCATCTCAAGTCGAAGTGAGTTCCATTCCGGTCGAACTAAGTGAGCGGCATGCCTGTACAATCCGTAAGATTACGCCGAAAACGAAGACATCCCGTTTCTGACCGAAGGAAATGAAGTCCGGTGATGGTTTGCTGACTGCAGTCTTAGCCCGGCGAGACGATGAAGAATATTTCCCTCCAAGGCTCTCAAGGCTCCGCAATGTATGTTGTAATTCTGCACGGAGACAAGCCAACAGGGCTTATTCTCCGGGCGAGATCATCTTAGAGTGTGCCGCTCTTACTGTTGAACAGGGGCGGAAGTCGGGACCAGCCGCAGCAGGGGGTCATCACAACCCTCCAAAGCGCCCTTGGATACAAACCACGCACCGTGCTGCAGGATCAGGCCGAGACGGGAAACGACATTACGCCAAGCGCTCCATGCGGGTCGAGACAGTTGATGCTGGTGAGGCGGGCAGGCGGGATGCAGGGGAATATGGGACTTCGGTGCTGGCGGTGGAGCTCGAGGCCGGAGCTCTCTGTCCGTGGTCAGGCGGCGCCCCGGGCGGACCAAGGGGCGGAACTCTTTTTTCCCTGTCTTTCTCCGCCCCGATCGTCGGTCGCTTAGGCTTCCGGGGCGAATGCACGACCGAACTTTCTTTCCTTCCTAATCGGGCTATTGCGGGTACATCTCCCGCATCCTGCTAGGCCAATCAAGCTTCTGTATGAACAGTGATACATGGGTCGTGTAATTAAACACTTGGCAGGTGGCGACGGAGTAGTACCTCTACTTTGCCTTAGCTGGTAAATGATTATGTAATTGCCTGAACGATGGCCGCTGCTGCGCTGTTATTAGCGCTGTTCCTTGCTGCTGCCTGCCTATACGTAGGCACGTTTTCTTAGTCCCCGTTGGAAAACAGCCGCCAGCTACAGCCAGCGTAGCGCCAAACCCGCTTGTGTTGAAAAAGTACCCTACGTAGGTGTAGTCATATCAAACAAAGCTGATTTGACCGACCAACTTACACCCTGCAGTCAACCGTAGTCGCTTCCATTTCCAGGTATTGTCAACTTCGCCGGGCCGCGGCTGCAATTCTCGCAACCTCACCATCGCCATCACCGTCGCCGTCCCAATCACCATCACCGTTGTCATCACGACTGCCATCAACCGCAGCAACACGAGAAGCAAGAACACCACCATGCGTCTCTTCTCTCACGCCGCCTGGTCCCTCGCGGGCGCGTCGGCCTACCTTGGGGCCATGGCTCAAGCCGCCGACGGCGTGCTGGATATCGGCCTCGTCTTCCCGCGCCAGAACGAGACGTATGCGCCGATGCAAAGGTTTCCCATCATCTTTGCCCTCCAGAACGCCGAGCTAGCCAAACATCTCGAGCCCCTCATTGACCTTGACGTCCTCAACGGCTCCATGACCATGCTCGACAAGGTCAACGAGAGAACCTTCGACCTGAAATGGGCAAACTACACTAGGGAGCCCTACCTTCTCTATGCCTTCATGGACTTCGAAATCGAGGGCCTTTTGCAGCTGCTCTGGACGACCTGGTGGAGACGCTGTGATGAGAGCGGCGACGAGGTCCGCATCATCAGCAACAGCAGCGACCAGTTCCGGCTGAACTTCGACATCAAGCAAGGCGCCCAGAAAGCCGACCTGGTCGAGGCAACCGCCAACGGGGAGGAGTGTCCCACCAACGTCGGAGTCGCCATCACAGTGACGGACCAGACGCACGATGTCCCCCAGCCCCTTTCCGGCAACGACCAGTATGGTACTTGTGCGGTCCTCGCCTCCCCCTCTCCGACTCTGACGTCGAACCCCTGCAGGGTCAAGATCGACAAGGCTACGGTCGAGAGCATGGAGGCCGACGAGCAAGCTCGGAGGTGCAGACGTCTGAACCCACCTGCCGATTGCCCAGAGAAGGATCACGCTATCCAGCAGCTGGCCGTTGCAGGTGGCGCGACTCTCGCCGCCGCTTTCGGCGCCGCCGCTATCCTGCTCGCCTAATCCCGACCACCCGTGGCCTCCGTACCTCCATTCCTTCATTCCTTGCCCCCACCATCTTTTCCCAGCCTGGCCCCTGATGCCAATTTCGAGGCCTTCCTTTTTCTTTTTTTTTTCTCGCTTTTCTCCTTTTCTTCATGTAGTCGGCTAGGTAGGTGCAGGGTTTAGCATCCAAGGAGGCGAAGCTAGTCAGCTAGTCATTTCTCTAATGCTTATTCTATCTTACCTCCTTCATCTCCCGTGCACTCGACATGTTCGATGACCCATATCCCTAGGTCCTTGGCAGGAACATGCCTCATGATGAACACGTCCCCTTTTATCGGCTAGAATATGGGAGTCTAAAGGAAAGCGGAACACAAAAAACAAAATAAGCATGACACTCGAAATGCATATTTAACCTGCTGCCCATTCCGCGCATTGGGTCCAGTGGCATGACCATCTGGCATCCGACACACACCCAACTCTCTACGCTCTTTTGTGTGAAAACGCACTTCGCAAAAGTATGATACCAGTCCTTCTCACGTTGGAATCGCACTAATATCTGTGCCCTCCTCCAGCCCTCGGCATCATGGTGGCATCTCCATGGCTCAAGGTGGCCCTTACCGCTGTCAGTCTTCTGCCAGCGGCCGTAACGGCCATCGACGTCTGTCCCGCGCGATGCGTCGATGCCGGGCCAAATCCGGGCAACTGGTCCGTCTATCCCAACTTCAACATGATCAAGAGGTGCCAACAGACCATGTTCTATGGCTTCTCCCTCTACGACCCCGTCGATGACACCGATTCCACTCACCGCATAGCGGCTTGCTCCTCCTACGGCACGGATTTCATCAACATGAAATCCGAGCCGGTGGCCGCCAGGCTCCTCGACGCCGCCAGCCCTGTCGACGTCGAGTTCGAGCTTGGCTGGTGGCACGAGGGCTTTGGTCTGGCCACGGCCGCCATCCAGTCCCTCGTGGCGCAGACGCGCGAGTACATCGAAAACGGCCACGGCCCTTCGGATCGGTCCTTTATCCTGTATGGCCGGTCCGGGCAGGCTACCATCGGTGTCTACATTGGCCGAGGTCTGCTGAACCAAGGTCTCAGCGCGTCAGCCCTCAAGACTTTTGAGGACAACTTTGACACCCTCGGTGTCACCACGCCCAGCTTGGCCATGCAGCTCTGCGGGCCTGACTACGATGGTACGCAAACCTTTGGCGTCGTCGTTGCCAGCAACGCCACGTTCGCTCCTATCCAACGCGCCATCAAGTCCTGGGCCAACGCGACCTGCCTGTCCTTCACAGATTCCACCAAATTCCCCGGCAAGGCCACCTTCACCACGCCTCTACTCAACGGTACCGTGACCAGTAACTCGACCATTTCCGCCCGCTCCGGCCTTCTTGAAGCGCGCGCCGACTGCAAAACTGTGCAGGTCGAATCCGGTAACGGCTGTGCGGAGCTGGCAGTCAAGTGCGGCATCTCGGGTGCCAACTTTGAAAAGTACAACCCTGGCATCTGCAATAAGCTGAAGCCAAAGCAGCACGTGTGCTGTTCCAGCGGCACTCTTCCCGATTTCCGACCCAAGCCCCAGGCCGACGGGTCATGCTTCGCCTACGACGTCCAGGACAACGACAACTGCGCCAACCTGGGAGCTGAGTTCGGTCTGACCAACGAGGAGATCGAGAGCTTCAACAAGAACACGTGGGGCTGGTCGGGGTGCGAATTGCTCTATGCCAAGACCAAGATGTGCTTGAGCAAGGGGACGCCCCCATTCCCTGCCCCGATCCCGAACGCCGCGTGCGGTCCGCAGAAACCGGGCTCACAGCCCCCAACAGACGGGAAAAATATCTCCGACATGAACCCTTGCCCCCTCAACGCCTGCTGCAACATTTGGGGCCAGTGCGGCATCACCAGGGACTTCTGCATCGACACCAACACCGGCCCGCCGGGGACGGCCAAGAACGGCACCTACGGCTGCATCTCCAACTGTGGCGTCGACGTCGTCAAGGGCACCGGGAGCGGCGCCATCAAGCTCGCCTACTTCCAGGGTTACGGTATGAACCGCAAGTGCCTGTACCAGGACGCACTCCAGATCGACACGTCCAAGTACACCCATCTGCACTTTGGATTCGGCACCTTGACGCCCACGTACGACGTCAAGGTCGGCGACGCGCTGTCTTCCTACCAGTTTAACGAGTTCAAGCGCGTTCCGAACGCCAAAAGGATCCTGTCTTTTGGCGGTTGGGATTTCTCGACCTTCCCCGACACGTACTACATCTTCCGCGAGGGTGTGAAGCCTGCTAACCGCATGAAGATGGCCACGAACATTGCCAACTTCATCAAGAAGCACGAGCTTGACGGTGTTGACATCGACTGGGAATACCCCGGCGCGCCCGACCTCCCCGACTTTGACCCCGGCAAGAAGGAGGACGGCCCCAATTACCTGGCCTTCCTCGCCGTCCTCAAGAACCTGCTTCCAGGAAAGTCCGTCGCCATCGCCGCCCCCGCCTCGTACTGGTACCTGAAGCAGTTTCCCATCAAGGAAATCAGCAAGGTCGTCGATTACATCGTCTACATGACGTACGATCTCCACGGCCAGTGGGACGCCCACAACGAGTACTCCCAGGAGGACTGCGACACGGGCAACTGCCTCCGCAGCCAGGTCAACCTGACTGAGACGAGGCAAGCGCTGGCCATGATCACCAAAGCCGGCGTCCCCGGAAACAAGATTGTCGTTGGCGTGACCAGCTACGGCCGCTCGTTTCAGATGGCCGAGCCGGGCTGTTGGGGCCCCGGCTGCAAGTTTACCGGCGACCGGCTGACGTCTTACGCGACGCCTGGCCGATGCACCGGTACCGCCGGGTACATCGCCGACGCCGAGATCAAGGAGATCATTAACGGCGGCAGCGGGCTTAAGCGTCAGAACCGCGTCGTGAAGAGCTTCCTTGACGCCAGCAGCAACAGCGACATCCTCGTCTACGACAACAACCAGTGGGTCGGGTACATGAGCGAGAGCACCAAGGCCGTCCGCGCCAAGCTCTACGCGGGCCTGGGCATGGCGGGAACCACGGACTGGGCCAGCGACCTGCAGGAGTTTAACCCTGCTCCCAAGCCGGCCAAGGACTGGGCCTCCTTCATCGCCATGGCGGCCAGCGGTAACGACCCCAAGGAGAGCACCACGAGCATCGGCAAGTGGAAGGACTTCCACTGCAAGACCGATGTCGTCTTCGATCCGTTCAAGGCTTCTCCCGAAAACCGCTGGAAGGCCGTCGACGCCGACAGTGCCTGGCGTGAGGTCGTCTCCAAGTGGTTCAGTACCGATAGGGGCCAATACCTGACCTTCTCCCAGTCGCTCGAGCGAACGCTCAAGTCGGGTTCCTCGATGGGCTGCGAATCGTTTAACGGGCAAATGGACAACTGTGACAAAACGATAGATTGCCCGGACGGCGCCAACGGCGAGAGCTCGGGGCCGGCGGCGCAGTTCATCTGGAACTCCGTCATCACGATCCATAAGATGTACCACTCGTACCGCGAGACCCTGTTTAAACTCATCGGACCATTCGCCAACGGAGCCGATGACATGGAAGACACGTTTGCACCTATCCCCGAAGAGAAGACGAATCAGTGGCTCAACATCTTGATTGATCTCTTAACGATCGGGACCCTCGGCGGCGCGGCGCCCTTCTTCAACGGGTTTCTCAAGACGCTGCCGGCCTTTTCCAAGCCCAACACCAACACGTTTGACAACACCAAGGACACCGTTCTGATGCTCATGGGCCAGACCACGACGCTGGCAAAGGATATGCTCTCGAGTCCCGACCAGGACAAGTGGACCCCGTCGGAGCAGAACAAGTTTTCCAACTACATGAACCAGGTCATCTTCGGCTGGATGAACGCTACCGAGTTCACGCTCGGTAAGCTCTTTGGCGGCGAAAACACATACGTGACGTTGCTCGGAGACCTCATCTCGAACGGCAAGTTCATTGACGGGGCGCGTGAAGGGAAGGCGCCGGCGCTACCGACGGCCGGCGATGTAGAGGCCAACATCTTCAAGACCATCTACGGCTACTCCATCCCCGCCCTATGGCGACGCTCCAAGACGTACGCCTTCGTCATCGACTCAGGCGAGGGCTGCGATGGCAACCCCCTCAGCAAGTACGTCGACGACGACACGGCAAAGGTTACGAGCGTCTGCTACGACGACACACTCTACTACCTGGTCCACCCGGACGGCGAGGCCCGGCCCTGCGAGTGCGAGCGGACCACCGACATGGGTCCCTGCCAGACCGTCTGCCGGGACAACAAATTCTCGGCGCCCGTCGGCCTCGACAGGCTCGGCGACTTTGGCAAGCTTGAGGTCGCGGATCTGATCAAGGGCTCCGTCAACACGTGGCGCCATAACAAGAAGGAGAACAAGCGCCTCAACATCACGGAAATGGCTCTCGAGAAGGCGACGCAGTCCAACCTGCTCGACGTCAACATACAGACGGCGGGGTTCGTCCAGCTCCCCGTCTGCAGCGCCGACCGCGCGTTCCAGTCCTGGAGAACGGGCAAGAAGGGCGGCAGCGACAACTACCCCTGCGATATCCCCCCCGGCAAGAGCCATTGCGGTGACTCGTCGTTTGAGAACCAGGGCAGCAATGCCTCTCCCAGTGTGGACGACTGCAAGCAGATCATTAAGAACATCGAGGGCGACGCTTCCACCGAGTTCACCCACCGCATCACCGGTCACCGCGAGATCCTAAAGTACGGCTCGTGCGCCTTCGGTATCGAGCGGACCGGCGGCACCGGCGGCGCCGTCGAGTTCAGGGTCGGTGGACAGGACGTCATCGACATCATCAACGATGCGATCAAGCAGTTTGGCGGCGGCGGCAAGGTCGGTGCCAAGGGTGTCATGTCTTGCTCCGGCACGACGGCCGGCACCAAGGTGAACGTTGAATGGGGCATCTACTGAGGACCAAAACCTGCGGTCACTTTTTCTATGTGTGCGATTTATGTTTTTTTTTTTTTAATGGCTGTGTCCCTGCATGTTACATTAGATCTATAGATAACTCATACTACGCTTCATGGTCGCCAGCAAACTAACTTCTTCATGCATGTGATTATTTTCGGAAGACGCGCGGCTCGGGGATTTTCTGAACGGCAGGCTCCCGTCACGGAACAGTCCTTACTGAGGTTCTTTATCTTTTCACTTCAACTCCAGCTATACACAAATCTAGTATACATGTACAGTGTATGAATTCATAAACCGTTAGAACGCAGGATAATCGTGTACGATATTGATAAAGTATTGTGACGGCCATATTGGCCTAATTGCTGCTACTTAAAAGAGAAGAGAAGAGAAAAGAAGAGGAGATTAATGCTGTGAACTCAAGAGATTGAGATCAAGGGGGTTGTACCCGACAATCTCGGCAGAATCGATCTTCTAACACTTAAAATAAGTTCAGGGACACGACGAGCCTGCAAAGCCGACTTTGAACACCACCAAACCCTTGAGTTACCGGTGGGTTACTCGTAACTTCTGCAGGGTCATGTCAGCACGGCGCAGTTTTCCTCGATCCTTGTGCTCGAGGTCGAAAGCCGCCGGATTTCTATCTCTTCAAGTCAAGAAATTTGTCCCGTTTCTCTCATGGACTTGTCTGATAGAATATATTGGACTGGTTAGTTTTCTTAAGAGGCAACGTAGTGCGGACTAAGACTATGATAACGCGGACAAAGTCCTCCTACGGAACTCTACTAGTGATCATATCGAATCCCTTATTGGGCGCTTGGACTGACGTGGCGTCCTGACTAGCCCCCGCGGTTGGACTCTCCGGGAACTCGTCATTTTCAATCGGACAGTGCATTGTTGCAAGGACCAACTCTGCTGAGAGTGCCGCAAAAAGACGACCTCTAAGGAATGATATCTGAGTATTCCTGCATCTCAATCATTCCAAACGCTCAATTCGTCCTAGTCGTGGATAGACACAAGTCGGACCTGCTGTAACCTTGACACTGACGCTCTTGACTACTTGTATCTCTCAGTAACTGGGGCTTGCCTCCACGAACTAAGGTTCCTTTTCCTTGATATCTAGAGTTTCGCCCCCTTAATAAGTTTCGGCTGTCTCTCCGTTGTTGTTCTCGGACGATTAGCACTATGAAACACCTCCCCTAAAACTTGCGAACTCTTTCTCGCGAGTTCTGTAAGTGCCACGATTTCTTTCTAGTGCTTTATAAATGCGATTGCGTCCTCAACTCTAGGATCCTAGTCCTGGCGAAGCCTAATGATGAGCAATATCCTCATAAGCTGTGCGAGGAGCATAATGGCTTTGCTTGGTCACTCAGAATTAACACAGGTCATGTGACAGGTCTAGATTTGGCTATACTCTTCCGTCGATATTTGAGAATAAGAACTTGATTTGTAATCGATACGGTTGAAGTTTGCTCCGGTTCTCTACCCGCGACCGCTGTCCTGATCTTCTTGATTCTCGTTGACGATTGCAGTTGTTGTCGCAAACCCCACAGTTGAGGCTTTGAACGATCGCCTTATGTAGATGTAGTTAAGTGCTTTAAAAAAGCTATCGATCTGAGCAGAATCGTTGGCACGCACGTTGTATCGAGTGCAAATGCGGCAGCCACAGCAAGCCAGCGGGTTCCGGTGCGCTGGCGGTTCGCACTGCATCCCAAATCTGGAGGTCACAAAATCTCGAGACAATTTGGGGACGGTAAACATTAGGAAGAGCAGACACTTGTTGATGCGGTCCACGTTGCTATTGACGCGTTGGTGGCATCTGTCTTGCCTCGCAGTCGTCACGTACAGTGCCCCATTCCTATTTCCTCAATCTGGTCCCTTCTGGGTGTGTTCACTAGACTCTCCACGTGGGATGGGCATGCTGTACAGATTCCAGTGCTGTATAAGGCATTCGCAACAGAATGGAGAATTCCCATTGACCTCCTATTCGCAGCGCCCGTTTCACGATGAACTCCACATGCCGCAGCGCTCGCACATTGATTCATCGCCGAGATGTATCTTGGATCTTTCAAAGTTAGGCCAGCTGCCGCGCCCTGATACACTCTCCATTGGTAGCCTACTCGGCTGTTGCCGAATCCCGGGAATCGACGCACTCTTGTCGGGATGGTTGCGTTTGATCTCAGCAGCGCCTACATAGAGGCAGCTTCTTCGTCAAGAGCAGCCGAGGACCATATGGGAAAGGTGTGCAGATATGACGCGGCGAGACAATTTGGACACAAGGTTTCAGAAAATCAGCGGACCGCTTCGGAACTGACGAGCAACGCGACGACACAGCATTTGTCACAAAAGTCAAAAGGAAAAAACGCTTCATGACTGAAATAAAGCGCTCCAAAAGCACCCCGTCATTCTGTGCATCCCAACACGTTGTGGAGCTCCATGAACGAAGCGGCCTTGAACCCAGAGGGATGTTCAAATCACCCATGTCGAAGATCAGAAGGATCGCTGAAACGGATCCAGATCATTCATCACAGCCCTTGTCTGGCGCTGTGTGGAGATGTGAGCCTTGAGAAGTATGGCAGACATCGACCATCGACTGACAACCCACCAAGTCGAGATGCGATTGGTGCAACAGATCTCCGGCTTCAGGTGCGTCCTGTGGATGACCGGGGCGTCTGAGGTCCTGATACCCCGCGCCCTGTCAGTATCTGTCTTGACAGAGCTGCATCGGACGTTGGTCTGGAGGGCTCCAGGGATGCCGTGGCCAGCGCCCTTTGCCCGGACCAAGCCCAGACGCTGACTCCACGGCACTTCATTTGACGTTCAGCCGCGGCAGGTGGGCTGCAAGATCATGAGAGCGGCTTGTAGCAAATACGACGAGGAGAGTGACGCTAGCAACCGGTGACACCAGAGTTGATATCTCCACCTTGTGAAGCTTTGTCCCTCAACGCGGGGAGAGTTCTGTCATGATGGCGGCATGCGGGGCAGAGAAACAACATGAGATATGCGCCTTCGTGACATGCCAAGCTGTTCTCATCTGATTGGGTCGCGGCCAAGGTGCAAATGTCATAGCTGGATCTGCGATCGACCACGCTCTGGAACCGCGGCGTCACAATACCAAATCGGGTGGTGAATTCCGCGCCTCGGCGCATAACGCTTCTATTTTGTCGCCCCATCGTGAACCAGTCCTCGCTTTCGCACCGGGTATCGCGATGCGCCACTCAATAAATGGGCAAAGAGAATGAGGTGTGGCAGAAGCTACAGGTGCAGTACCTCAACAGGGCAGAGAACCTATTTACTGGGCTTCCATGGGTGTGGTCAATCGCGCAGCAGTTTGGTGTTTTAACTTTCCACACGCAAAAAAAGCCACAGCATGCTTGTGTTTCGCATGGTAGAACGCAGATGACGAAGGACTCGCATTGGGAGTCAGAACAAGATTCACGCTAGGAAGAGACGGCGTAAATAACCAGGCCCATAATCATAAGTTGCTACAAGCTAAACAAAACAACAGGGAGTATCCCAGTCTGTACTTATTGTTCCTCCTCCTCCGTCGCGTCTTCAGCTACCTCTACTGACCTCTTGTTGCCGCCAATCAAACCACCCAAGCCACCCAAGCCGCCCAAGGCGTTCAAGCCGCCAGCCCCACCACCACCACCGGCAAGGCCACCGATCAGATCTGTGATGCCCCCAAGGCCGCCGGCGCCGGCGCCAGCACCACCACCGGCGCCTCCCGTGAGACCTCCCAAAAGGGAGGTAAGACCGCCAGCGCCACCGGCACCACCAGCTCCGCCGCCAAGCCCGCTTAGAAGACCACCCAGCAGGCCCTGAATACCGTCTTGCTGAGCGGGAGCAGGAGCAGCAGCAGCAGGAGCCTTGGGAGTAGCAGCCTTTGGTGGCTTCGACGGGGCGGCGGCAGCAGGTTGCTTGGCAGGAGCAGCGGCGGGAGACTTGGGAGCAGTCGCAGGAGGGGCAGCACCAGGTTTGCCTGCAAACGAGGGCGAATACAGTTAGTCATCGGATTATACTAAGAATATTCTTTCGGACGGACGGACGGATACGGACGGGGAGGGAGAGCGAGAACGACGCGCGACGGGGAGAGTGCCTACGCACCCTGGGCAGGTTGACCCCCGGCAGCAGGCGGAGCACCGCCGGCGGTGCCTCCGTACGCCTGGATTGCCTTGTCGAGTTGTGCGGTCACCTGGTCGATGCTCTGCTGGGCGATTCCCTGGCCGATCGCAGGAACCTTGGAGACGATGTTCTTGCCGAGTGTCGCGGCGGTACTCCTTTGGTCCTGTAGATTTTGAAGGACAACATTCGAAACACCAATCTGGTCAAAGTTGGGCTTCTTGGAAATTAGCGTATCAACAAGAGTATTGATACTTGAGGTAAGGTTAGTGGCCAGACTCTGGAGCCCGAGGGCCTCCTGAAGTTGCAAGGGCTGAGCACCCTCGATTTCCGACGCGGCCTTGGAGATCGTGGCCTTGGCATCGTTCGCGGCCGCCAGGACGGGTGCCGCCGAGTTCACATCAGTTCCCACGTTCTGTGCATCTCATGTTAGTCGAGGCTGACCCGCCTGCATCGTCGCCGCGCGGCGCTGCAGGCCAAGCGGCTAATCGCGCTCGCCAGATGCCCGATCTTCGGACGTGCACATACCTGCACAGCAGTGGTGAGGTTCGTGAGAGCTCCCTGAACCGATGTGATGGCATTTTGAATGATTGCAATCTGACGCTTCTCGATAGGCTTCTCAGTGGGGACAGCAACGGCTGTGCCGACGAGAGCGAAGAGGAATGCCTTGGTCAACTGCATTTTTTTTTTACACTAACCAGAGTGATCCGTTTGGGAATAGAGCAAAGAGAAGAGAAAAGTAGAATACGGATCAAAGTCTGCTGTGGGAGGTACTCCAGCCCGGGAGTGGGTGAAATATGTATGAGCGTTGATATTGTCTGTGTGGGCAGTAAAGTTTATGTGTGGGTGAGGCTTTCTGAATCTCGACGGTGAGCCGGGAACTCTCTGGATAGATATACATTCGAAGACTGGACAGATGCATGCTGGCATTGTGTTTGACAGGCTTTTTCATCTTGGGGATTCGCCTCGGCAGCAAGACCATCGCCAAACACCCAGGCCCCTTGAAGCTAGGCGGCACGGGGATGCGCACAGCCCTCCCAGGGCATAAGACGATGAGAAGTCGAAGTGGTGGATATTATTATCACAGCATACCAACGGCAACACAGTATGCGNGGGGCCACGAAGCGCGTGCCATGCCAGATTACGCCGTTCACAGACTGTCTCACTATTGGCTAGCATTCCGTGTATGATTGAGGGGAGCAGAAGCTTTCAAGGTAGTACCTTGTCGCTAATGGTTTAGAGAATGGTTGAGCCAGGTTAGAATGTGTATGAATTTGCGTTCGTGACGACGATTGAGAAGGAGAGCGAGAACACCGTACTGCGCGATTTCTGGCGTTGGGCAACTTCAGATGAAACGAAACTCGGCTGCCTATGCCGTCTCGGAGTGTCGAATGCAACTGCATTTTTACGTGAAATGCACCAGGGACTCCATGTCTGACCGCACACCACGTTTGTCGACCAGATCGTGGGACCCTTTGAGTGAGGGAGAAAAGCTCCATTGCTCAGGCGATCCTGGCACACATCGGGTGGCGATCTGGATGCCCGCAGGGTCGAGGCTCTCATCCTCTTTGCACCTGGTTGCCGCTTCGGAAATGGTCCGGCAGCCCACCTTCAATGTCGATCCCGAGTCAGTGAGCACGGAGCTTCAGGCGCGACGACACCTGTCATTCGACGGATGATAGAATCACTCAATTCGGCAGACCTCACCGGTCGGGGGAGCACGGCCAGCCGTCAACCTGCCTGCCACACAACTGGTGGATGAAATGCGCTTCAGTTTCCTAACAGGGCAATGAGGGGAGAAAACCTTCTTCAAGAAGGTGGGCATTGGTGAACTGGGATGTCCTTTCAATCCGGTTCAAACGGGCCTGGTCTATGGATCGCCGCATGGAGTGACGCTGAGGTCGAAGGATTGCTGACAGGCCGCGGCTAAAGACACTGTTCCACAAGAGAACTAGATTTAACCTTACTAAGAGGGGGCAGAAACTTGCCCCAGACACTGGGAAGAGGTTTTAAAACATCGCGAGAACGCAGTCGCAATAAACGTCGGTGCATCTGTCAGTCTCAGCCTTGGCCACGACTGCATCGTTATAGGCACATAAAACATCTTCTGTATCCTTGATGATGAAGATAAGCTGGCAATCTAACGGCCTGTATTATGGCATAGTAGGCAGCCCGGTTTAAAGAGGTATGACGACGGCCGCTCAGCTGCCAAGTGGACTAAGACACGCAAGGCCCCTCTGTTCGTCCCCAAACATCGCCCTCGGCACACGAGTTTTACACATCCGGAAAGAACAGATCCGTCGGTTGCAGCCAAACCAGGAGTGTGTTGGTTTTAGGGATAGTGGCACCGTTTCAATGTCTGAAAGATCTCACAAACGCCCTCACATAGCCGTTCCTGTTCTCTATCCTCGCTTGTGACATCGCCTGATTAGGCTAGGTGTGAGTCACGTCAAGGGCTAAAGGGAAATGAGGCACTGTTTCGCAGATAGGCAAACACGGTCCCTGTTTGGGTGTCGAGTTGCAGTGGGTGCAGAGCTTTGGCCATTCCGTTTCCTGAGCACATCTGAATAACGCAGGAAATGTTCGAGAAGACTGCCAGACGCTGTTGTGGCGGTGCCATTCTCAGACCACACTCTGACCAAACGAATCAGAAAGGAGTTGCCGATGCGAGTGCGATGATTCGCAGACTGGTAAAGCGGCAAAGAAGCAGGTTTGTGGAAAGGACGGGATAGCCAGCCCAGCCTTCGGGATAATGCGATTCGCTTGTCAGTTGGATGGAACTGGGACGAATGCCTGACAAACAGAGGTATATCCAGCAATCCTCCAAATTCTCATGGCCAGGGATGAGGGGGTCCTTACTCTACCGCCTCGGTTTCCTGGTTTTCTCAAATCGTGAGAAGCAACGGTTTCCATGTTTGATAGACCGAATCTTCGGCCCCGCTATAACCGGCGATAGCTCCTGAACGGCGGACGTAGTTCATCGGCTGTGACCCACCCGGCCTCGGCAAATTCATTTGGTGAATTCGGTCGCGCCAGCCGTAACCCCGCAAGCTTGAATGCCAGTTTGAACAATAGTGAGAGAGAACATATATGAACTGAGGTCAGCAACATGACTGTAGTCGGCATTTCAATGATCAACTCTTCACCAACAGCTTCCACTCTGATATCAGGAATCATCACCTTGTTGATAAGGGTCTATCGAAACGACCGTAAGACAGCGTAATCTCGACATGGCAGCTTAAAAAAGAGAGCTGTTGGGCTTAGCTTCCCAGTTGTAAGACATAGCAGAGCCCCCATTGACCGAGACAGAGAAGAAAATCGCGTCAGAAGACATTGCACAGAAGATTCTCAGTGCAGCCATGGAACCTGTGCCAGACTGGATGGACCGGATGATCGGTACCGTGGAGCTTATAGCGCTTAAACTATTTTTCGATTGGAACACGTTGGAGCTCATTCCATGGCATGGTTGGATTACATGTGCCGAGCTGGCTGAGAATTCGAACGCAGACGAGGCTTTGATTAGTAAGTTCCCCAAATCGGTTATAAGCAGCGTGATACGTGATGCATGCTGACGCTTTGCTCATCGAAACGGTGTCTATCATGGGTCCTGATTTCTGGAGGCTTTCTAGCCCAAACAAAGAATAACATTGTCGCGCACACCGAAAGGCCACAGACTTACCTCCCCAGCACATTAAACGAGTTTATGTTTCAAATGATGAGCGTTGCAGCCCTTCTTTTCTTCGGCTCTATTTGCAAACACTAACTTGGTCTTGACGCAAGGTTCGAGGGGCATATCATCACCGGCTTGAAGCTGCCAGCATCACGGTTGCACACGCCCTACGCCTTTGCCAGGGGTCAACCCGAGAAGGAAATCTGGCTGATACAGGATGTGAACCCTGAGAAACTGAAGCGAACGATGAAGGGAATAGAGATGGCTCAGCAGCTCATCCCGCTCGCAGGCATCTATGACTTTACCTGGGTTAAGTTGAAGGTCGCAGAACAGCAGGACAGGCCAATTCTCATCGATGTAGGTGGCGGCAAGGGCCATGCAGTTAAAGCTATTCTAGAGGAGAACCCGTTCCTTCCTTCAGACCACATCGTTCTGCAGGACCGCGAAGAGGTCATTGACCAAGTCGCGAAGCTGAATGAGCCCGAGCTCCGGGGCGTCCAGTTACATGCGGACGATTTTCACAACGTGCAGCTTGTAAAGAGTTCGTTCGACACACAGGCATTTCTTTGCCGATGTTCAACATGAGCTGACGCATGCAGACGCACTGATTTACTGGATTCGCCGATGTCTACACGATTGGCGATTACGATTGCCAATAAACTCTCACAACTCTAGAGTGCCATGGGTCAGGACAGCAAAATCCTGGCCGTTAAGTACGTACTTCCAAACCCGCCGTCGCCCGTGCTCGCCTTGACGGACTTTGCCATAATGGAAATTGGAGGCAAAGAACGGACGGTTAAGGATTTGGGCAACGTAATGGCCCGGGCTAGTTTGAAGATTGAAAAGATTCATGGGCTAGACATGAGGATGCAATTCATCGAATGTGCGAAGGCTTGAACTTGAAAATCCTCGCAGGGCGCTCAGTTCGTCAGAGTTTACAGCTGAGACGGCTTCAGTAATGGTTTGAGATTTTGTCGATTATAAGAACATGGCGCTTTTCTTTTGAGTTTTTTTACCGATGATTCGAAGCTTTCTCGCCATGAACAGGTTGTCTGTAATGTTCATGACGGAATAAAGCCACGCCACGGATAAAATCCACGAAAATCGCCGTAAAACAGGTGATACCAACTTTGATCTCACAGCGCCCGCGAAACAGCCGACCTTACGCGACACAATCCCTTGGACTTATAGCTTTTCGCGCCTCAACTCTCCTTCTGACCCACTAGCTCTGAACCCCGATGCTCTGCGTGAAACAACCTTAACCAGCTGGTGAACGCTACTCTGAGCTGACGCATGCTCGGGGGCAGGTTGTATGCCGAAAGATGCTGAGTGCGACCTGACTGCCCAATGACCATCCATGAAACATCGGATGATCCTATCGGAAACAAACGTTAGCAGGTTGAGAACACGAAAGACCCCGGAAGCATCAAACACGGCGTCTTGATGGAACGGCTGCTAACCTTATGCATCGCCCGAAGCTCGTCATAAATAAAACGCCCGACTGAGGTCAGAATGCACATCACCATTGCCTACCCACACCATTGGATAGTCATACTCCTGCAGCCTTACATGTTTAGAATCTTCCCACCGAAGATGTTTTAGGGCAGAACAGCAGTGGGAATTAGGCCCTGACCACGTTGTTCTGATTTTTGTCTTCCCTTTAGCGCCGTTTAGGCAAGGTGAAAGTTGGAGGCTGGTCAGAAATCACGGGCTGCATACGTCTAAATACTGTTCTGTCAAAGTATTTGTCGATGTATCCAATAAACGAGCCGGCGGCGCTGTTTTTGATACCTATGCTGTGGTATTCCCTACGTATAAAACTCTGGACGCGTTTGGTGATGTACGTTATCCGAGTCGCCATCAGGAGAATGAGAGAGCCTGTGGCAATACTTGTCTGAGCTCCCAATATCGGAAAACGGGCCTGACAGTCAGAGCTGTTGGGTTTTAATGTCGTGGTGGGGCCTGGACATACAGATTGGGCATCTGGTGAACACAACAGAAGGTATTGTCTCGGTTCCTCAGCCCAATGATCTTGAAGATGGGCACCATTAGAACTGTAGCTGGGGAAGCGTGGTACGGAAGGCACATACCGCTTAATTTATCAGTCACATTTTTTCTCTTCCATTTTCTTGCTCTTGAACTCCTAAACTTGCAAACCCCGTTGCGCAAATGAAAGCATAGAATTCCAGTTCACGGTCATTGACAGTTGTAAGGCTATTTTCCGTAAAGAATACATGCTCATCGGAGCAGAAGTCAACTTTGTCGGCTATGAGGTATTCCAGATATCATTTCCTGAATGTTAGCTTGACCTATCGCTTCAGATCAAGGTGATAATCCATCCCAAGAGCTTTGAGTGATATACCGATAGAACGGAAAACGGTCTTACCTGGCCCCCGTATGAGACGCTTGCAATAACTTGGGAAACCCAGAATAGGCTTGCCAGCAGTCTCAGGCTTAGACGCCGGCTTCTCTCGCATCAGCGAGGCCAGTTCTTTCCGAAACTTTACCTACAGAGGAGCATTCGGCTGTAAGAATTCATGATTGGATGCCAGGGCTCATTCGAGTTCCAAAAACATTTATGTGACGTTAACGCACCAACTTACAGTTACTTGCCTCACTATTGCTCTCACCATGCGCCTTCAGAGAGTCGGCGAGGATTGGAGTGGACAACCCTGCTGTAGGTAAAAACAAGGTCAGCTCATGAAGAACAGAGCTTGATGATGATTCATACTTCTAGAAATAAGGAAGTTGGTTACATTCTTAGCTTTATTTTGCATCCGTGGCACGATCCGGATGCCGCTCGATCTCTGAGAGAAATAAGTAAGAATGCTCCAAGGTTATGAGACTCAGCCGCTATTTACTGCTCCGATGTCCGCCACTCTTTTTTCCCTTGGATGAGAAGCCAGGTTGCGCTTCCTCTCCAGAAAAGTCCCACTTTGCTGGATGTTATAAGATTCCACGACATTATCAAGGATGAAACCCGCCCAAGCTTGACGTGGTAGATTTTATCAACTGCGGTGTGGTGCCATTTCAAAGAGTCTCATTGCAATACCACTGCATGTATCCTCTTGGATCGTATCCGTAATTGCCTTGTACTACCCGATTAGGACACGTTGGAATTTTTATTCACTCCAATAGGCATGGTGTCTCGCCAGAGACTTCAGCCTTTTCTCCTAAGCGAATGCGAAGTCTTTCAGGAACCACTTCCGCTCTTTCTGTTAGCCCGTAGGCAAATCAAGATACCTCCACGTATCTGTCACCACCACATACTCCATAGTATCAGCACCTCCATGGTGTAGCCATTCTCTACCTTCAAACCTACTCATCCCGGTCCATTTCCACTCAACCAAGCTTGTGCCCTCGGCACTTAGAGGTCCGTCCTCGCCTTCAATGGCCAGTCGCCATTTCTTGTTTCTCTCGACAATTTTCATCATCTCTTTTTTCTTGCGGCTCACAGTCTCATACTCGACCTTCAGCTCTCTCAAGCCCGGTGATCCACAAAATTGGGCCAGCCAGTATTCTGACATGCGGAGGGGTTCGTCGTCCTCCCAAAACCACCAGTCCGAATATCGGATTGTCATGGTAAGCTTAGCAGGCCGGAAATTGGGGTGCCGAAAAAGGCGGTTCAGACAGCTTCCATCTTCCAGCCAGAACATTTGGGTGAAGAGTCGGACGTACTGGAGAACCTCCGACTGCTGGGGCGTAAGAGTGTCGAAGAAGCGGTCGAATGCACCGTCCCCTGACCAGCCCTTTGGTCCACGATCTTTTGTGTAAACGATACGTCAGCGTCATTGGCTGCTCGGATATTCCAGATTGAGGCATACTAACCGAACCAAAATGCCCATTCTAATTACTCAAGAAAGACCTTTTGGCCTTCCAAATGAGCCCGCTTGCGAGTTTGCAACAGGGAGCTGCTGCTCTTGTACGGCCCAGAGAAGCCCGGTCTGCGCCAATAGGAGTCTACCGGGTACGCATTCTCATCATCCTCGAATTGAACGAGTGCGAGTGCGAAGATTTCGTTGCGAATCTCGCCGGGCAGGACGTTGAAAAGAGGGGATTGCAGCTGGCAGTCGATTGGCGTGGCGCTTTGCTCATTGTCGATCATTGTAGCCATTGCGTCTTGGATATGATCTTACATATCGAGAGAGCGGTCTGAATGGTTTGTCGTGAATCTACCACGTACAAGAAGAGGGTAGATGAATGCCCATGATGAGCACGACATACTTGTACTCCCTGCGTGGTTCGGCTTGTTGGCCGCGTCGTACAGAGCGGGGTTGTTTGCCTACAGCTGCCTGCTGCTGCCTAAGGGAAGTACCTAGGCTAGACGAAAATGACCAATTCAATACCAGTCTTTCTGTGCGTTATCTATGATCCCTTGAAACTAGACAAGTTATGATGCTCGATGTGATGGCGCTTGCAACAAGCGTGTTCAATCTTACGTCGGTTCCCGGCCATATGCTCCAGAGCGACGCGAGTCTGCGTTGGACGGGGTACATCTCTTCTATGGATAACCATGTAATGTAACAAGGCTTGAGTTTTTGCTGCCAACTGACTAGGCTCTTTAAACACCGTAGCATCCGTAGAACATGTGAGCAGGAGAGAGACAGCTCAGTGTACTAGAGGACAAATGACGTTCCCTCCCTTTCTTCTCCTCACAAAGGCATGAGATCGAAAACTTCCCGGATTTCCTCCGTCACATGTTATAAATCCTAAGAACGATTGGGTAATCTTCTATGCGGAGGAACATACTTTATCGGGGTTCAACATAATTGACGATACCCAGCGGCCATGCAGCAACCCACGGATCCAGATGGGGGATGCCTGTATGCTAAAATGAATGCAATGTGCGGCGTGCAACAGGTTGTTCCTAAATGTAGCAGACTAAGGCAGTGCAATGTCATTGAGCCCTGTTCCCATGGGAAGCTGTCTGCAAATGATTGGACGATTTTTGAGTCCGTGAGATTTCGGGTATGTACGTGCATTACACAATGCATGTTATCGACTTGATGCGAGCAGTAGACTCTGACCGAGTCGATCTTTACACAGATAAAACGGTGAGATAAGTTGAGGCTGGTAACTTTGTAGTGATGGTCAACGCGTACTTACAATCTAGTACTCCCACTTTTCTCTTCTGATGATGGAAGTCTAAAGAGCAGCTCAGATGTTGAATCTTGTCAGGGCAACCCTCATCTCGTGCGGTTAAATGCTCATGCCCCCGCCAATGCTGTGCTTATGCGGTGTCATCGAACACACCGAGCCTTCCCGATGAATCACATCAAGACTGCAGGGGAGGAAGTGAGCTGGGGAGAGACATGAGCAGAAACGGACGAGGGGGGAACCGGAGAGAGACCTAGCTGCTTCCAGCAGCCGTCGTGGACTCTTTGGTAGTTATGAGGGGATTCAACAAAATCAAGGTATCTGATTCCACGAGACATGCGGTGAGGGCATGTGAGTTGGGGTTCTGACTAAAATTTGGGAAGCAGAGAACGAAGTCCTAGTCAGTTAAGTAGCCCAAAATTTGTGCAGTGCAAGGCGTGATCGCCCAACTCGTGTATGTGATCCTTCTCCATCCTTTCCTTTCGAGTTGCAGCGTTTCAATCTCGATCTGCAACATTGCTTACCTGCTTGGATCGGCACCGTTTAACCCCGGGACGGCGCGACGTAGCTCGGGCCGCACCGCTTGCGGAGCGCCAAACCCCGCCAGGAGTTCCACATTCAGCCAACATCAAGAACCGGAGACAGTGTGCACCAGGCAAGAGTCGCACAGCGCTTGTGGCTCATTTCACGGCAGTTGAACGGCCGTTTTCATCCCCGGAGTCAGCGCAGACCAAGTGATCGCGGAGCCGCTAGAAGGGGCTTGTCTTGGGCTCCAAAGGGATGAGATTCTGGGAAACCTGCTGGATAACCGAGACATCGGATTTTAGTTCCCGCTTAAAGGAGCTAGTGTTAAGATTATCTCCATATCCATGGGAAGGAGATACCAAAAGAGTTAGTAAACAGAATAAACCTCACCGAAACTGCTGAAAACGCAGGGGCGGTATAGTGAGTGAAAGAGTGATACCCATGGCCGTCTGCCTCTAATCGTGTGTCCATGAGCAGGTTAGTGTTGTAAACCATGTAGAAATTCAGCGGCTAAACGAAGACTACTGGAACGCCCATGTCTTGGTTGTCAAGACATCCCCTCATGAGCTATGCTAGCTTCTTACATATGCCCCTTCACCTTCTCTGCCCAAGTGACCAAAAAGATTCGCTGACACAAACACGTCGCTTTGCCGCTGTGTTGCATCACTAACTGCGGTCATAGAAGCCTCCAATGAGCAAGCGTCACTCAGGGGGAAGGGGGGCTGCTATGTTGTAGTTTAATTCAGAATCAAGAGCACCAGTCAAGGTCGAGACAACGAAAAGAATGACTGGTATTGAGCAGGCATTCGGGTGAGCGCTTTAGAAGGTTGTCTCCAAACGTGAACTTTTCTTTGCAAACTATTTGAAGCTCGTTCGATATGAGTGCTAGATACAAGCGGAGAGTACAAGATCGTGCTGGAATGCAAACAGTTGGAAATAGTGGAAACGTCCCTGTAACTTTTCCAAAGCTTCCGAATCTAACCCCCTTCCTATCCGAGAACACTTGGCATACGATGGACTGGTTCTTTCCCTGCCCTGCGGGGAATTAATGCTTAGGTGTTTGCACTTGGTGAGACACTGAATATCATCGCCGATCTCATCGCAAAAGTAGGGTAAGTGTAGCTGAGAAATCTCGTCTGTGGTAATGATGTAAGTTCTTGACCGCTTCACGGGAAGTATAGAAACAGAAGATAACGTGTTATTTCAAAGCAAACATATGTACAGTGAATTTTCTCGTAAAATGTTGATGATTCACATCTCAGAGAGCACTCTCGGGTGACGTGATCAACGTGCAACAGTAACACTTCTGATGGTTGCAAGGCGCCACCATGATCTTGTCTTACGGCTCTACAACAGATCCGTAAGATTTGACACACAAGAACCATGACTTCCCTTTACTGAAAGCCAGCACGAGCTTGTAGATATAAACCACCCTCACGCCCCAGCTTCACTTTTCTTTCGTTCCTACTACAACAGTCCTCCAACAATCGACAACATACAATCTCTTCCTCAAATATCCTCCAACAGATACACTCTTACTTAGCATACTGGTCAGAATGACTATGACGATCCATCAGAAGGCGAAAGAGAATGTCACCATCTCGCTTTCAGAGATAAGGAAGGAGAAGGAACGTCCAACCTTCCAGATAGATGATGCACCTGACGGTTTTAGTGCCCTTGCCTGGGCCGTCAAAAATGGCAATGTTACTAACATGGAGAGACTCATCCATGCCAATGCCAGCCGCAGGGCATTCTACGAAGGCCAGTCTCTCCTACACTTAGCAGTAGTATCCAAGGAGAATACCCTCGAGGTTGTCAAATGCCTCCTGAAGTATCCAGGCATTGAGAGAAACGCGTTCGACAAGCGCCACCCAAACGACACACCCTTGATGACAGCACTTCGAAACAACGCGGATCCTCGGGTCATTGACGTCCTGAAAAAGGCAGGCGCCTCGGATACACTCAAGAACAGCAATGGCGAGACCGCCAAGGACATTGCAAACAGCCTCGTCAGCCCCAGCATCGGTGAGCCTCTGGACGACCCCGAGGCCCAGGGTACTATAGTACCGGCCCTCACAAGGTTCATCATTGCTCTGGTACTGCTCATTCTCGCCTACGTCAGACCTTGGCAGACACTCAAGGACGCACTCGCGAACGCCTTGAAGCAGATCAACAAAGAAATGGGCAGACCATCGGTCGGAGACAAGCCTAAGGCAAGTCCTGGACCTAAATCTCGGATTTCGCCCAGACTAACCATACGTGACAGAAGCCCAAGCTACCACAGTCGTATCAAGACTGCCTGGATATTTTGAAACAACTGATCAAGGACCTGGGCTTGCAGGGCACATACGACCCGGATCATCCCTTGATCGACGATATTGCCGACAATGCCTGGGAGAACCAACAAGATCCGGACAAGGAGGTGAAAGACCCTGAAGAATTCAATGAGTTATGCCGAAGCGCTCTGTATCAACCCATTGTGTATTGCGGTAAGCATCACTCCATGTTCAGGCCGGTGCCCCGACTAACTATCGCGAACTATCCAGACGACAGCGGATCCATGGTCGGCTCACGCTGGACAGATACAACTAATCTCGTCGACGACGTTGCCAAATTGATGAATCGGTTTGCTCCTAAGGACATGGGTGTACACCTTCGTTTCCTCAACAGCAGCGCAACCGGTGATAACCTCAGAGATGTCAACATTCGTGACAAATTCAACTTCACGCCGGACGGTAGCACTCGACTTGGAACGAACCTTAAGTCAAAAGTCCTAGAGTCCTTCGTTTACAACGTCATCGATAACAAGCAGGAAAGTCGACCGCCGCTCGTCATCACAATCACGGATGGTGAGCCCAACGAAGAACCTTCGGACACTTTTGCGAACGAGATCTTGAATTGCAGCCGAAGGTGCTCGAACGCTTTCCATCCTCCAGACTGTGAGTAGCAGTAGCGCGGCTACAACAGCGGCATATTTCAGCTGACGTCTTCGGCAGATGTGAGGTTCCTCGTCAATCAAGTTGGCGATGATTCCAAGGCTGCAGAGTTCCTCGACGGTCTGCAGAACATCAGCAAGCAAAAGCAATACCGGGACCTTCTTCATGTTACCTCCGGTAAGCGATGCCTTTTGATCTTACGTGAAATGATCAGGACTAACATGAACAAGACAAACTTGACCAGAAGTACAACGAGCTTCGCAAGAACAAGAAAGAACTCAACAAATGGGTACGTCACTAGCTGTTTCTTATATTTCTGTCAGTAAGGAAGGTTTGATATTGTGTATGTTGACTTCTCACTTAGCTCTTCGAGACCATCCTGCCGCCTAAGCCCAAGGGGCCGTAAAGCGATGTGAACCGAGACCCTCGCTATCGGTCAAAGTCAGGCCAGGCTAACTCGTTTCCAGCTGTGTGTAGCGGTACTCGTCTCGATACGCTTCTCTGGTGCCGCTCTCTATACTGGTAGGCTTCAGGCTGTCATGCAACGCCGACGGCAATCGCGTAAGACGGAGTACTGTTGGTGAACCCTACCGAGTAATTGTGGATGATGTCGCGCAATCTCATGTTTCCCTACTTATCAGATAGCACTCCAGATCGTGGAATAACTGAATAAGTTGAATTACCCAAACCTATGAAATAAGATCTTTTGACTTTGAGATCTTATGCTGAGTGAAAGAACTGAAAAGCAACACAACTAAACCTGGATGATGCTATGATGCTATGACGCTGCATTCAACTATGGATTTCGCTAGTAGCGTAGTCCATGCCTATCGGACCCCAGTAACCGTTGCACAGGTCCTTGTATTTGCAAAGGATTTGGAAAGACATTCTCGGGTGATTTAGGGCATATGGACGAGAGCGATATACGTTTAGTCCAGAGTCTTTTTTTGTTGAGTTGTTTTGAGGACGCACAGATGGTTTTGATGGCAAATTGCGCCTAATCACAGTGCTGGTTTGACAATCCCATGGGTTCAATGCACCTTCGTTTGTCCCATCGTGCGACTCATTCCGTATCTTTTCGCGATCGGAATATTACATTGCCAAGAATTTCCTCATCAGCTCAATTCATCTGTTGCCATTGACGAAGCGACATCGCGGGGTTCGTGATGTAGCACGATGACGCCATCCGCCATACGATAACGTGACGTTCCACCCGGATGGTGACAGGCTCGAGCTGGACAGATTGAGCACCCAAAATGGTAAAGTTCCAGGGGATTCCCCTCCTCTCCAGACCATCACGACATTTGGAAGGCGTCCAGAAGTGCGGGATCTGCGCCAGATCTGAGGCGTGCCTGACGGTCACCGCCAGTTGTGAGATTGACTCGCCTAGCGCTTTGATCCATGGATGAGGCTTACCAAGCACGCCATCTTGGTTCATCTTACAAATCATCGCGACATGGCTGCCGACGACCGGATCAGATAAGGTATAAAGAAGGCATGGGATCCGTTCAAATCAATCGTCCCGAATCATCAAGCTATAACCTGAATTCAAGACCTCATCACCCGTCTCCTCAAGCGGTCCTTTACTCCATAAGTCTTCCGACCATTTGCCCATTTCCTTCCAGAAATTCCGAATTGAAAATGGCATCAGTCACCGTCTACGACGCCGTCATTCCTACATTCATCAATGGTCTCAAAACCTTTGATCACATCCTCACCAAGGCCGAGGAGCACGCCAAGGCCAACGGCGTCGACGTCAACAGCTATCCCGAGGCGCGCCTAGTGGAGGACCAGCTCCCTCTCACGTTCCAGGTGCAGAATGCCACCAAGACAGTCAAGACCAACATCGGCCGTCTGACGGGCGTCGATCTCGAGCCCTTTGAGAACAAGGAGAAGACGGTCGAGGATCTGCACAAGCGCATCCAAGAGACACTAGAGCTCCTGAGCAACGTCGATGCCGCCGCCGTCAACGCCAAGGCCGAGGCCGAGGTTGATTTGTAAGTGAACCCAAGTGCGCGCCATCTCAACCAAGTCGCTTACATGCTGGAAAGGCCCATTTTCGGTGGAAAGACGCTGAGGGTTTCGGCGAAGGAGGCAGCGCTGAGCCATGGCATCCCCAACTTTTTTTTCCACCTTAACGCGGGGTATGCTATTTTGAGAGCAAAGGGTGTGCCTGTTGGCAAGGCCGACTACCTTGGTAGCTTCCTTAACCAATAAATACCCAGCGTAATATATAATGAATTCTGTTTGATCATCGACGAGGATTTCCGAGACACCCGAAATCCGGCTAATGCGGCCAGTATGGCGGGCCGGACAACGCGGATCGCGACCCGGTTTAACGGCCAATTGAAATCTTCAACGACTGCGCCGGCCGGTAGTGCCCCGCTCCGGGAATCCTTAGCCGGCGCAGCCGAATTGACAGTCGTGAATGAGTGACTGACCGTTGGCTGTATAACTCTGTTACTGCTTCCAACTGTTACGGAAACGCCCTGATCCGCATCGTAATTCTGACTTGTCGCATAAGAATCTTGCTGCTAATTCCGCGGAAAGTCACTCGCATCCCATGAGTTAAGGAGCATGACGATGACTTGGTTGTTAAAGACATCTTTCGCATGAAGTACACAAATGATAACCCCAAACCGATTCGAGCAAGATTTGGCGCTCTCTTCGCTTGCATGGTATCCTGCGGACGTCGCCAGATCACTGCGTGTTGCTTGGCTTGGTTGGGATGCCTCATCACCCAACACCCTCGTCATGCGGAGGACGCTCACACAAACGGCTCGGAGTGCTAGTTATTTAGGGAAAACGTCGACGGAGTCCGGAGAATAATGAGAACTACAGGATCGGTTAGACAAAATAACCGACCGGACCATCTTGCCGGAAGCCAAAAACATGACCTATCTGGGACTCGAATCTATGTTTTTCAAGTACGCCTAAGAACGCCGAACTCCTACCTCTTTGGACCTGTGCCGCTCTCGTTTGGCACTCACAGCCCTCATCACCTAATTTCTCAATTTCTCTACGGAGTGGCTCCCAGTAAAGAAATCCGTCTTCCTTGTAACGGTGGATACGTGCTAGGTACTTGGAGGCTACTAAATAGTAACACGTAGTTCATCCCTAAGTTCAAAGCAACGAGTTTTCTATTCTCTAGATTGTACGATAAGTTCCGACTGGTCGTATGGAACGTCGGGTGCACGTCGCAAAGCCCACAGCGACCCAGACATCATGACGACCTATGGCCCCGAGCACTCAACATGGCTGCGAAATTGAACAGATACTACAGACAGCACTGAAGCCTATCGGCAATACAAATAGTTCAATCAATCAAACAATTTGTTCTCGCGCCTTATACGTCCATGGTTCCAGGATTCCCAATCGTTAGGAGCTGAGACGGTGTCTCTGGTCCTGCTGTGTCTTGACTGGTCGTAACAGTAAGGTGGACTAATTCGGGACCCTTCGTCACTTGCACCAGCAGTCGCAAAACACGCCAGAGTCATTACGGAAACTAAGCGCTTTAGAATAAGGTTTTTACGTTCAAGAAGGTGTTGCTTACGCGTTGGCTTGGTCTAGGCCCATTTTGTTACACTAACAATCTTTAGGAAAACACACTCATGCTTTCGTGAGTAGAGGGACATACCGTTCGCGGACATTCGTTTGCGCAAATGGTCACATCTTGCGGGGCACAGTTGGAGCCCTAGGGTAATGTCAGCTTTGCTACCTAGTGAAGGCGTCTCAATCGGCCATACTCCACGATAATACGGGTTCGGCTTGCAATACACGTTGTTAAACGTTGCTGTAACAACTGAGCTAAACGTAGCGAGGGCGATTAAGGAAAGCTTCATGATGAACTCTGGGTTCAGGCCTGCCAAGAAAGCGCTTGACTGCCGTGGGTAACACTAAATGAGAAACCGACACAAAAACCGAAGAGTTACGCTAAGTGCAATGTTCTAATAGCTTAAGAAGAAAGAATCAAACAAACCTTCGTAAGGGAGAGATGCACTCAAGCTATATAGTTTTCTGATGAGCTCGACACTGAGGTTAAAAAAAAAAAAAGCCACTGGGACATTGCTTCGGTTCTAGACAAAGAACATTAATCAGTAAGTAGGGGGAGATACAAGACCAAAAGAATATTTAATTAAAACTCTGGTGTTTTGTTTCTAGTGAGGCTAAGTGGGCCGAAGGGAATGCCGTGCGAATTTAGTCGGATGGAACGGCAGCAATATTTATCTTCCATCAGATAAGATTCACTCTATTAGTCGTCCTGCACTAGGAGATGATTTCTGCCTGCTGACCATCCTCAGAATAACAGTAGCAATAAAAAAAACGCTATTGCGCTTCGAAACCGCAGCTGTCAAGTTCCCGTCTCGTCGGTCACCCCGAAAACCACCCCGATTTTCCCAACAACATGAACAACGGAGCTATGTCACAACCCGGAGCCCCAGTAGAGTCGCAATTTCCAACACGCGACTGGTACCCCATACCAGAATGCTTTGTTAGCCTGGCAATTTAACGTTCTCATCATAACAACGGTCCTACCACCCAACCAACGCATCCCTTGTATACATTCTCGGTTCTGCGTAAGTCGCTTGCACCCAGTGCTGAAGACGAACCACTTCGGTCCCGTCGGTCTTCGGGTTTCTAATTCAAATTCGCACGCCGCTCATGTTAAAGACAACGACGAACTATCATCAAGGTTAATGTGAAACAGTCCTTGTCGAAAGCTGACCGAAGCTGCTCTCTGCCCCTTTTTTTCGGCAGAGCAGACTCAACGGTTCATTCTACAGCATGGCTGGCTTGTCTAGTGCTGTGCCAACATGGCATCATCACGACCGCTCGAATTGGCGGTCTTCGAAAGGTCATGGCAATCTCGCATCGATATCCGGCCATTGCGTATGTGTGTTTCAGTTAACCAACCGCCGAAGCCGAGCTCCTCGTTCTTCATCCGTTTAGAACCTCAAATAAATCAGTAGGTACTAAGCCTCTCTGCCTTGACCAAAAACACTGGCTTCCACTTTCTTCACAGGAGCAGCACGTGTTCTTCGTTGCCCACATCTTGACTTACACTGCCATCTCACATCGACCGAATGTTTGAACACTGCTTTTGCGCATTAGCTGTACACGCTGTTTCGAGAGTCACGACTTTCATGTTCAACCGGACTTCCAAATCCAGCCAGAGAGACGCCCTTGCTGCCTCATCGACTACATCTTAATTTAGAATCGTCACATCGAGCTCGTTATCTCAATTCATTGACTTACATCAGAAGATAGTCAACGGCTTGCGGTGTTGCAAAACCCAGATTTCTGCTTTGATATTCGGGCATCTAGTCATTTAAAAGTCGTCGCTTCGATTACAGTGATAGTCACCGCCCAATGCTGGGTCTATCTTCACTGCGCTGAGACCATCTGTAGTCTGCTTCATGCTCTCAACTCTGTGTTCACCATGTGAAGTGGTGCGATCCACGTTGCGAGTTGTTTAGTGCTTGACCGACTGAGTGGGTTACAAAATGCAAGTGGCTGGTCAGAGCATCAACTAACATCTTCGTAGCGACCGAGCATGCTACCTCCATCAATCCGACCTTCAAACTTCATATTCACCTCAACGATGTCCGATGGATGGCCTTTTGAGTTGCCGTTCGAGAACATCTACTTCTTGTTTCACAGAATGCAAACAATGAACGGTCCAGAACCTAGTGGCACCAGATCCCCCAACACCGCCTATATGCGTCAACACTCCTTGCAGATAATGCCAACCTCAGGGAATCAGGAAGATTTTGGTCCGCCACAAAGTCTTGTGAGTCGAGGTCAGCTCTCAGGCTGAAACCCTGCTTGACCTTGGCTTCTCACGCCATCTTCGGTCTCTGAAGGGTAGGAATTGCGGCCAATCGCAATCTGGCATGAAAGCGCTGATGGAGGCGAAGTTCATAATCTGTCTAACGGTTGCTGCGTTCAACCAGCTGATGCATTGTTTACCAGCTCCATCGTCTTCTCATCATGATGTTCGCCTGTCATTTCCTGGGGAGATACAACTTACAAGCAACAAGGACGCGGTTCCTCTCCCACTCTTTCTTTCTCTCGCTCTTCTTTAGCAACGAACACAAGAAGACTATTTTTTCGTTTTTCATTGGCATTGTGTGCGTGTGGTCCGTTCATACTTGAACGAAAATAGTAAATGAATTAATTAGCTAGCTAATTTATTAAGACAAATAAACGTATAAGGTAAATATATATATATCTATATACCTACCAACTGGAACGGCGGGTTCATTCATCATTTTCGTCATGTCTGCACTTCTTTCTTTTTCCTTTTCGCCTACTATGCTGCAACTTGAATTTTGATACTTCTTTCGAGCTCCAAAACCACACAATTGATGATACTAACGCTCAAAAATATGACCGACCTGGGACTCGAACCCAGAACCTTCAGATCAGGTCCTTGCCATTAAGGCCGTAGGAGTCTGAAACGCTACCATTGCGCCAGCAGGCCCATAGTGCTTATCGGAATCAGTTCACGACGTTGATGGTACCTGGGAGTGTGTTCAATATCTATAGAGCCTAAGCCCACACTGTGTCCTTTTTTATCAAATCACACACTACCGAGGTCGTGCTGCTCTATCTAGTAAGCTGCTAAGAAATTCCAGGATAGCCAAGTAGCCGTTAGAACTATAACAATGAATCTGTAATTGGAAATGATATTAACGAGACGCTAGCATGTGTTAGCAGGCCATCTAAGCTTGTTAGCAAGTTGCCGAAAGCTTGTTGTGTTTTCCGACCGATTAGAAGGTGTATGAAGGTGGTAGGAAGCCAAGGTTGTGTTCAGAGATGATTGAGTGGTCTGCATGACCTCCAGTGTACATAATCGGAATGCTCAGCTGTGGGGGAAAAAAAAAAGGAACAGTGTCAAGAAATGATTCTGGACGGTAACGTTCGCCTCTAGAGTTGGCTTTAAGCGTTATGGTAATGGCCGGAGACAGCTGCCGACTAACACCCAGGCTATGCATATTCTCGGCCAGCCGCGCACTGCAATAATAGTGCCTGTGATCAGGTCAGCACGCCTTTGCGGCTGTTGCGAGTCAAGTTCCAGGCACAAATGTCAGGGGTTGCTTTCCAGTAGGCTTGGAAGGGCACTATGACAAGATACAATAGCAGTTCGCCAGCAAGGTGTTATGGCCAAGCCGGATCATGTGCCTGCATGTTTGGTCTTGAACACTTTGAGGACTTCTGCGAGTCATTGCGATCACTACGCACTTTACCACTTTGGAGTTTAAAGTTCAACAAGCGTCGGAATGACTATCATGAGACTGCGACAAGTTGAATGAGCTTTGCCATTGTGAGCGCGCGAACTTCATTGCGATTTCCAAACCAGGTGCTGTCGCCGACTGCCGCAGAGCCGGATAGGGAAGTTAGCAGTCTGAAAAAATAAAAATAAAAAAAGAGTTATTAGCTCTCAAATTTTTTAATTTATTTTTTCACTGCTTCATTCCAAGTGGTAAGTGGGAATACGTCACTGATCATTGATGGCACTGCGAAAGATCACCTCGATGTAAATCCACTAGCACTCTTCAATGGCCCTGCTGTGGTATGTCAGAAGGAAGCGCGCCGCGCGCGAGCGGTTACACCTCTCGCAAGGTTCGCGAAATGATCTTGCTGACATAGCTCATCCTGGGTCTCATTGGTTCTCGTCGGGGTATCCCGGGCAGGCATCGCGACGTGATGGCAGCAAAAGAAGATGATGAGCGGCAATTGCAACCAACTGAGCAGTCGGAGTTCCCAGTCAGCATTAATCCCACGAGTGCACGCTCGCGAACAATGCGGTAGGCCTAAAACAAGTGGATCGATAAGAGGAGCAGCCATCTTGGCGGGGTAATTAATGATGATCAAACGAAGGAAGCACGTTTTGTGACCCCAAGCCTCTCTCCAAGACAAGCATCACTTTCTTGTTTTGGTCCGCCATCAGTATGTTATCAGCCGAAGGATTGCGCGAACAGCAGCCTCCCTGGCACGCGCTGTTGATCTGATTAGTCTAGGGCGTTTGGATTGGCAGCTGCTTTGAGTCCGCCCTGCTTTACACATGGACCACGCTGCGGAGGTGCACAAGCCCGCTGTATTCAGGCGTCATCGAATTGTTTGAGGATGCGATTCATTCACTCCAAACATCGTTTTGAGAGTAGAACTCGCCCCTCGCCTGATTGAGAGACTGCCAGCTTAAGGGCGGCATTGAAGTCAGTCTCAAGCATGGCAGAGACAGCCGCAGGTGTTATTTATGGGATGTGTACCCCAAAGGAACATTGCTTTTATGGCTTAGAGAAGGTGATCCCTTAGGGGAAACTAAAAAGTCTACACCTTTTATTGTGCTGGTTGAAAGCCTGCGTGTCTCGCACTAATCACCATTAAACCCAGTCGTAGTCGGACCCTGAAACGGTGCGGCCCGGCAGAAGACTCGGAGCAGAGACGCCGCTTCGACTTGGCCACAGGGCGAACAAGCGTGGTTACGTTCGGAGACCAACCTTTTCTGGTGGGCTTCGCCATGCGTACCGAAAAAGCCCACATGCATGGGGTCAAATGCCTACATACAACGTACATCACCTCAAGGGGAGTGTGTCTTCTGCGGTAAGGTATCGATGTGACGCAGACTACAGATACTCTCAGCTCTCGGACCTGACAGCTACCACACGTTGTCATCATGACGGGATAGGTAACGAGACGCCAGCCAGTGGGAAATGGAGTTGGTTGCAAGCGACGAACATGTCGACCGTGCGCACGGTTGACGTGTCGCTCCTTTCCAACGTCCCTTGTCAACGGGTGGGACGAACCACAATCTGATGTCCTCTCTGCATGGATAAGGGACAGCAAAAGCTGCCCGAGGGAAGACGAAAACGATGTCAGACATGGCATCCGTGACACCAGGACCGTGCTCTGCAGAAACCTGCCTGCTTAACCGCCTTGAAAAGTTTTCCGGAAGCCGCCAAAAGCCCGTTGGTCCTCTCTAGCATACACACTAATTAGTCAGGAGACGGATTCCCAAGACCGTCCGACGGCCTCACCGATGTATTATACCCTTTGCAAAAAAGCATAGTGTCTTGGAAGCAGACTATTGACTGGCGTGTGATTAGATTGGGCAATGCTGACAGTCCTCAGCGGGACGTCCTGCCGATGGTGTGGTTGTGCTTAGGAACGTCGCATGTTACTACTATGTGCATAGTAATCATCACTCAGCCATGAAGAGGCAACGGACTGCCAGGGATGCCCCAAGTTGGGTTGGGCTGGACAGGACAGGCTGGGGCCAGCATAACCCCTAGTCGCCGCCGCTGAAGACATGTGTTTGTCGTTGACCCAAGCGCTGTTGGCCGATTACATTAGCGACCGAACTGAGAGGTCTAGGAGGTGCAAGGCGTCGTTGGGCTGGACTGCTCCAAGAGGGAGGGAGGCTTCGAAGAGAACTCTGAACTAGCACATCAGGCTTCGAACAGGTTGTAACTCACCCAACAGTGACAACAAGAATGTATTATTTCGATCGGAAGAACAATCCATACGTCGTCAATATCGATGTTGCTTTTTTTTTCCCCCTCTGAGGCATTCCCCATACCTCGACCGATTGAAACCTCTCATGTCTCCGTCCTCCCCTTTGGTTGCCTTTGTCAGCGATCATCTCCAATGCGAGTGCGCAATATCCATCTGCGAGTCAGCTGTGGCCCTTGTCGACATGGGCTACGTAGATCCCCGCAATACTATCCGTACAAGACAACACCTCCCTCCCTCTTGATTTCACCGAATTCCGTGACGGGGCTCATCCGGGATCCCTGACAACCATCAGGGGCGCCATACTGCCTTGCCGTTACTATGCTCAGACTATCAAACTAGAGTGGCTGTCTTTCCTGCATGGTTTTAGCTCGAGGGCGATTATGGACTTCACAGCTCCGTATCTGCGTATGTCGGGAGATGCTCAGGCAAAAACGAGTCTCCATATCTGGGGAACTGAATCGCGGCGTCCCAATGTACCACCAGATTGCGCGCCTTGGCTCGTAGCAACGCATAGAGACAATGTCATGTCGCCGCGATCTGCGCGGTCAGGAACCACGTTATGACCCTGACCGACTACGCCCATCCCTCCTCCTTCACCCTTTCCACCTGCAGATGCGCAAGGAAACCCCAGGAGCAGTTCATCTAAACGTCAACACCACTATGTCCAGCCGTCCCGCGTGCACACACCAGAACATCTATCCGATGGGAGGGCGGCTCGTCCTTACTCGCCAACTCATCTGGTCGCTATGCAGTTGATCGATGCAGAAGAGGCCGAGCAGGAACACCAATGGCTGAAATGAGGAACGTCATCCTATCAAAAACACAACAAGGAACAAGTCTGCCGGACCATCTTTTGTGCGCAGAGCTCATCCCACCCGAACGCAATCGATAGAGGGGGCGGCCCACGGACGAAGATCCTCGATCCCTACTGAGGGACTCCACGTTTATCCCATGAAAGACACGGGACGTTACAAAACTAAATATCCCTTTCGGTTCTGCAAGGCGTGCTGCCGTAGCATCTTTCGCAGCAGTCACCTCTCGGTCCTCCTCTCCTTGCGTCGGGTTTGAAGTCCAGCCAAGACTGACACGGTCAAGCTTTTTGTGGATAAAGATAGCCAGCGTCCTCGATAATTAGCTTTCTTATCCCCCTCCGACGTTCCATGGCTGCTATTCATCTAATTCCCGTTCGAACAGCGAAACGCGAACTGTGTTTGCACGCCCCCTTGCCGGGCTTCAAGGACTTTTGGACCTCCCCCGGACTCTATCCCACCGTCACCACATCTTCCTCTAAAGTTGCCACAAAGATCGTGACCAGGAGCCATGGAAGCTCCGCCGGGCATCGACTCGGACGAGACGCGGGTTCCGATTGTCGTCGGCGTCACCAGCTTTGTGCTCATTGTCGCATTCCTATCCGTATTGATACGAGTACATATAAGACTCTTTATCATTCGGCAGTTTGGTATGGATGATTGGGCTGCCGTATTTGCCTTTGTAAGTCTTCACTATCGGTCTGATCATCTTTCTGGACTGATCGTCTGACACACTGCTCCTTAGTTACTAGTTTTTGCTTGCGGTTTTGCCGTCGCATGGAGTAAGTTGACATCGCCGTCTTTTCTTCGACGAGACACTGACGCGTCGAAAAAGACAGCAGAAACGGCTTGGGAACCCATGTATACTTCCTCACACAAGAACAGATCAAGAATTACATGAGAGTGCGTTTGAGTCCCTTCCCAAGGCTTCCGCCTCCATGTCCGGGGTCACCACTAACGTCGAGCAGACATTCTACGTTACGGTAGTGTTCTACAACGCCAGCTTGGCCGGCATCAAGATGACGTTTCTGTTACAATACTACCGGGTCCTCGCGGTCCAGAAGATGAGAAAGATCTTCATCGCCGCCATGGTGCTCGTGGGGGCCTGGAGCATATCGCAGATACTCGTCGAGATTTTCGTCTGCACCCCAATCCCCGCCTTCTGGGACCGCAGCGTTAAGGGCACCTGCATCCCAAACTACCCTCAATGGTACATCAACGCCGCCGGAAATATTATCACCGACATAATAGTCTTCGTCCTGCCGCTGCCCGTCATCCACAAGCTGAACCTTGCTCGAGGCCAGAAATACGTCCTCCTCGGTATCTTCTGTCTTGGATTTTTGTGAGTTGATTTCTTTTCTTGTGGGGGAAACATTCCTGTTCTCTTCTCTTCCATATGACGTGCAGACAACTCTAACAGCACCGTCCCATGCAGCACATGCACAATATCCTTCATCCGCATCCGCTTCCTCAAACTCACCGAGGATTTCACCTGGGACAACGTCGAGGCCGCCGGCTGGTCCGTTGGCGAGCTGTCCTGCGGCATCGTATGCGCCTGCCTCCCGACGTTCCGCCCCCTCGTCTCGCGCTTAATCCCCGCCCTCTCGAGCCGCGTCGGTAAATCGACAAAATACCACCAACAAGGCGACTACTTGGAGAACACGGCCAGCTTGTCGCGGCACCGCGATGTTGAACTCGGGGTCCCCCCCAGAAGCTCTGGGAACCACGGACGCTATCCTAAGCGCCGGACCGATTCGTCGGACAGCAAGGCGGATCTATACGATATCGCGAACTACCAGCTGAGTCATTCCGACGTCAGCCGCGACGGGGGTCTGCCTATACAGGGGCCAAGGGAGAGCGAGGATAGCAAAGGGCAGATGGAGATGATGCCGGCGCCCATAACGCTCCGTCCAAAACTCAAAGCCGGCTATGGACACGAAGAAGACGTGGCGGTACAGACACACATCGAAGCCGGAGGAAAGACCTTTGATGACAAGGCAAGGCTACAGCCCAGCGGACCGATCGAGATCAAATACGACATTGTGCAGGTTACCACTGAGAGGATAGAGGCTCGGACATTTTCGTAGCCGGAGCTTCATGCTGATAATTCGGGCTTAGTGTGTCTTTGGAGATTCCGTGTATCTATGGAAATGACGAATTTGGTCGTCTCGGGATCACGGCTAGATGAAATAGCATGTTGTCGGCGTTGGAGAGCTCAGATTATGTTTGGCTTGATACCCTTCCCTTTTACAAAGTTATAGCAACGGCCGTTGTCACACAAAACCCCTTGAATATGCAGTACAGTGTTTAGGCGATTCTGTAGAGTAACTATGCCTATTATCTTGTTGACACCAGCTCGCTCGCTAGAAAAAGAAAAGGGAGGGATGGGGGGGACCGTTTCCAGGCTCAACACGGCTTTATATTATTTTCACCGCAAGCCTTTGGAATGAACGTTCTGTGTTGTCTTGATGCAAAGGCGTTGGAGTTTTGCCGCGGTGTGTTTGTATTCTGAAATTGTGTTCTCCAGTATATCGTAAAGCTAAAGTATGCCTTCATAGTGTGCGGCCATGACCGTCTATCGATTAAAGAGTGCAGAGAAGACTGAGAGAAACCTAACAGTGGCGAGGAAACACAAATTCTGTCTACAAAATATGTCATGAAACAAACCCATTTGGTCAGGGAAAATGCGATATGTTGTCAATTTCAGTAGACTGTATATACAGTTTGTGTTTGAGTGTTTGTCAAGTATGTACAGGAAGACGAGAAACTTAAGGTGTTCTATAGCCCCAAGCATTTATGCAGGCCGATAAAGGGGGGATATGCCTAGAAGGACGGGTTGGCGTTGACGAGCAGCTGCTCGAAGTACGCCTGGAACCACGTGCCGGCCTCAGGAGCAGGCTTGAGGGAGCTGTTCTTGCCACAGTTGTGGTCGTAGCGAGCGGCTGTGGTGTCGGAGGTACCGTCGCTCTCACCACCAGGCTTAACCCAAACGAAAGCGTCAACGAGCGAGGAGCCTGTGTTGGTGGAGGGGCGGAGGCCGAAGCCGGTGCCTTTAGCGTTACACCAATCACCCCACTGGTCCTGACCTGTAGGTTGCTTTCCAGAGCGTCCTTGATCGACGATGAATTGGGCGTCCCAGCCCTGAGCCGAAAGGAGAGGGGCAAGAGCCTCGATGAAGTGCTTCTCATCGTAGTTGGCGTTGCCTAACCGAAGTCAGATACAGTAGAATTGGTAAGGCACATGAGTCAATCGTTACCTTGAGTGTAAGCAGGCGGAGAAGCAAGGCTCCAGGCGTTGTAGTTGGAGACGTTGGTAACAAGTCCACGGAGGGCTTTGGGTCGGCCGGCGTCCTTGTACACCTTGGCATAGAGCTGTGCCGAAGGCGGGAGGTTGGCAGTCCATCCGAGCCAGCCAGCGTGACCAGCATCGAGGTACCTAGATCTGAGTTAGTACAGAACCATAGAATGTCCACGACCAGAACTTACATGGCGACGTTGGGCAGGTTGAGCTGCGTGACGGCATAGTTGGTACACTCCAGGTAGGCAGCCTGGGCACCTGCACACTTGGGCACGTTCAACTAAAGTCAAATTAGCATCAGGCTGCGACATCTTCCAGAGTGAAGACCCACGTTGGTGACGAGGTTAGCAAGAGAATCGGGTTCTGTAGAAGGGTCAGCGACTACTCAGAATGCTGGTTTATGATTCCATACCGATGACAAGCAGGATGCGGATATCCGAGTACTTGATGATCATAGCGCGGATGGCGTCGATGTACTCCTTGTACTTGGCAACACCGCCGTTCGCGATGGCGAACTCTCCGTTGGAAGCAGCGGCGGCACAGTCACGGTCGGGGAGGTCGTAAACGACGAACTGGCCGGCGTAGTTGCCGCCAGCCTGGTTAGCGCGGCGGATGTCGGCCAGAGTGGAATCAACCAAGGGCACCTTGGCACGAGTGTCCCTTGAAGAACGTCAGCCAGAAATTAAGGATGCGAGGATCAAGACCAGCGTTTTACTTACATCCACATAAAGGTAGGAACGTTGGCGACCTTCGCGGCGGCAGTGGCCAGGGCGGGGCTCAGGGATGGGATGGCCAGGGTCGAAATCTCGGAGGCGTAGTAGGAGTTGGCCCAAAGGTTAACACCGGCGAAAGGGTTGCCGGTCCAAGTGGCGCCACCGCTCACCGGGGGGGCGGTGGTAGTGCTGCCGGGGCGGCTGGTAACGCTGGAGACGCCGGGCGTCGTCGAGGTTCGGGAGGGGCTAACGGCCGGGGTGGAACTGGGACGGACGGTAGAGGAGGGAATAGCACTGCTACTGGAGGCCGGAGGAGGAGCACTGCCGGGGATGCACTGGCTGTACCATGGGTTGTTGACAACACAGCTGCTGCCAGAAGCGCAGCAAGTAGGGCCGCCCCAGCCCTGGCCGCCACACTGGTCCCTATAAGTGTTGTAAGAACCGGTTTTCGTAAAGGACTGTATGAACTCCGTTTACTCACCAGACTTTTCCGCAAGCCTGCCTCTCCTCGAGGGGAGCGGCAAAGGCAGCGGTGCCTAGGAGGGCAGCAGCAAGAAACGCACGAGCAGCCATTGTTGTTTTGGTTCTGAACCACGTTGATCTGTCTTGGTAGCAGGAATCGTCCGTGGGTTTTAGATCAACATTTTTCGACAGAGAAGCTGGAAGATGGCCTTTTTATCGTCTCTTGGGCTGCTTCGGATACGATCAATTGTCCACCTTCAGTGACCGAGCTTTTCGGATCGACGGGATTGTCGATTCTTGGGCTCGCCACGGGCGAGAGAATTTACCCACGACCTCGGAATGAAAGCTCGGCATTCTGAGGTCTAATTACTCCTTCGAGACAAGCGCCAAGGGACCGGACGAAGCCGAACGAGTTATGGCGGCCATGGGGTTAAGGAAGAGACATCCGAAAGCTGGGGTTGGACTCTGCGGTTGTTAGGGAATGGCAAGTTGGACGAGGAGCAAAAGCCTGGGCATGGAGACGACCTAAGCCGGCAGTGCAGCTTAATACGACGGTTGTCGATACTTGATGGCGTCTGGGAGGAAAGCCCTCCAACCAAGGGGGGGAAGGATAGCGGGTTGGATGTAACGGAGTGTAAGTCATCTCGGAAGTGTCGCTCCATATTACCCGTGAACGGAAGAGCGCGGTGGTCACGGGGGCGCGTTGGATGTGGGGAAAGACGGTAGAGGTTGCCACGATGGGCCGGAAAGGTGATCTGCCACTCCGAATCAGCAGAAGGTTGAGCAAGATTTCGATTGGAACAGCGGCTGGGTCGCCCGAGATGAACGGTTTTGTTTATGGCGTGCTTGACGTGTTTAATCAATCGACGGAAGCTTGGTGGATGACTGCGTAGCGAAACGGTACACGGAGGAAGAGACGTCAAATGAGAAATGACATGCCGAGAAACCAGCGGAGACTCAAGCGAAAGAGGAATGGCTCCAGGTACGATCAGCGAAAAGAAAACATGTCGGAGCCGCACGCGAGGGACGGCCGAGTTAAATGGGAGCATCAAGAGTTCGTGTTGGTGTAGCTGGTCTCGGTCCTGCGTGGTGATAATGACAGTAATTGTAAGCAGCAATCCGGGCCGATGGCTTGTCTAACAAGCATTGATCAACATCGTGTACTTCCAACTCTTTGAAAAAGGCCCAGGCCGTTTGGCACCATAGGAGTGCCCTGGTTGTTGACCGCTGAATTTAACCGGGCTGGCAATTAAGCTAATTAGTTCGGAGGAGTTGAGGTGAGAGAGACAACGATTCCGGGAAGGGAAGTGGACTGTGTATATACGGTATCGCACACCGTATGATACTCTGTGTTTATGTAAGCAGCCCATGATCTGCCCAGTGTCGCATGGCATAAGCCGTCTACCATCAGTCAAGCTTTACCGCCCGGACATTCCCCCCCGGCAGAATTTCCGCGTTCCCACACACCCCGAAACTGAAGTGCGACCCTATCCGACCTCGCCCAAGTTGAAGCTCCCCTGACGGCTGACCGAGATTCCGTCGCGAGTCCAGCCCGCGCCCCTCCCCGCCCGTTCCGTCCGCGAAACGTCTTCCACCAACCACACACCCCTCGCCCCGAATTCCGAGTCGAGTCACTGGCCGCAGCGACGCCAAGAGCTGACCCTAAGATGCTGTCCGGAATCCTCATCTTCAACCAAAAGGGGGAGAACCTCATCTTCCGTGCCTTTCGCAATGACTGCAGGCCCAGACTTGCCGATGTCTTCAGGATTCAAGTGATCTCGAACTCCCAAGTCCGGTCCCCGATCTTGACCCTCGGCAGCACCACCTTTAGCCATGTCAAGCACGAGAACATATACCTCGTGGCCATCACCAAGAGCAATGCCAATGCGGCTCTCGTCTTCGAATTCCTGTACCGCTTGATAGCGCTGGGGAGGGGCTACTTCGGCAAGTTTGATGAGGAAGCTGTCAAGAACAACTTCGTGCTTGTCTATGAGCTGCTCGACGGTTAGTACATCATCAGGTTTCCTCCGCGGATGACCCTTCCTAACCGTGCTGCCCAGAAATCATCGACTTTGGCTACCCTCAAAACACCGAGACCGATACCCTCAAGATGTACATCACCACCGAAGGCGTCAAGTCAGAACGAGCCGCCGAGGACTCGGCCAAGATCACAATGCAGGCGACAGGTGCTCTTTCGTGGCGCAAGGCCGATGTTAAGTACAGGAAGAACGAGGCCTTTGTCGACGTAATTGAAGATGTCAACCTCCTCATGTCCGCCACGGGAGCCGTCCTGCGCGCAGATGTCACAGGCCAAATCGTCATGCGCGCTTACCTGTCCGGTACGCCAGAATGCAAGTTCGGTCTCAACGACCGCCTTCTACTCGATAACGACGGCCTCTTGAGCCTACCGAGCGGGAACAGGATGGGCACCAAAGCCACGAAGGCGGCAGCCGGTAGCGTGACGCTTGAGGACTGCCAGTTTCACCAGTGCGTCAAGCTCGGCAAGTTCGACAGCGACCGCATCATCTCCTTCGTCCCTCCCGACGGTGAGTTCGAGCTCATGCGCTACCGTGCCACCGAGAACGTCAATCTGCCCTTCAAAGTTCACGCCATCGTCAACGAGGTCGGCCGCACAAAGGTCGAGTACAGCATCGGCATCAAGGCCAACTTCGGCTCTAAGCTCTTCGCCACCAACGTCGTCGTCAAAATCCCTACACCGCTCAACACTGCTAAGATCACCGAGCGGTGCACCCAGGGCAAAGCCAAGTATGAGCCCAGTGAGAACAACATTGTATGGAAGATCGGCCGCTTCACCGGTCAGAGCGAGTTTGTGTTGAGCGCAGAAGCTATTCTCACAAGCATGACAAACCAAAGAGCATGGTCACGACCGCCGCTGAGTCTCAACTTCAGTTTGTTGATGTTCACGAGCTCGGGTCTTTTGGTCAGATACCTTAAGGTGTTTGAGAAGAGCAACTACTCGAGCGTCAAATGGGTGCGATACATGACGAGGGCGGGTTCCTATGAGATACGGTGAGCATCCCAATCGCGAATGGCTTCTTTTTTTTTTAAACATCATACTCACATCAGCGCAACAGATTCTAGCGGGGTAATTACATGTTTTGAGCTCGTTGTATATGCATAGTATGGCGTCTAAAGGTATTCCCGTCCGGAAAAGGTGGTGGACTTCGAGCATGTTCAGGCAATATTTACGGCGGCCACATTTGTCACGTCTCGTTTTTGAAGAGACCGTAGTAATACAAGGTGTCGCGGCGAATCCGAGACCAGCCGATACAGCCGATACAGCCTGACTGAAACTGCCCTTTGTCAACTCGTATCAGCGTTTTCACCGCCAGCCCAAAATAGGCCCGGTGTCTTCGGTCCTCAAAGTATTCCCAATCATTTCGCGATCTGCGTTCGATTTAGCCCCACCATCGCCAAGTCATGTTCGCGAGTTGGTCTGCCCGGCTGTCTGGTGCGGCGCTTGGATTGCAGTCCACCAACGTGGTGGTGTCCACTCCTTCCACAACCTCATCCTCAACGACAAGCACCCTCACCCCCTGAAAGCTTCGCGCACCCGTATCAGCCTGCTGGCTCCTGACTGTTTCGTCTATGGCCCTGGCGAAAATGTAAGTTGGGTGCTCCTCCGACCAGCCAAGACCTTCCAGGTCGAACACCTCGTAATACGTCTTGCCTACCCCGTGAATCACATCCGGCGACCTCGTCATAGCTTCATCCGCAACCCGATGGAGCCTTTGGTAAAGTTCCCCTCGGGTATGGAGCTGAGACGGCAAACCATCTTCTTGACGATTGCATCTTGTACACCGGCGGTGACAGTAGTCAACCAGATACAAGACTTGAAGGTCATGCTGCAGACAGTATGCCAGATATGCCACCTCTTCCAGTAGCACCGACCCTACGGTCGCGGCCACCCATGTCTCTGTCACATCTAGGGCGATGCGGCACGCATCATGCAAGGTTTGCGCCATCTCGACGCTCCAAGGTCCCTCAAGCAACCCGTTGAGGCGACCCGCCCCTGACGCGTTGAATTCTCCCAAAAGCACACCGTGACACAGGTCCTTCAGTGCCCCGCCGTCCCTGAAACGCAGGAACAGAACGTCCTTGTCACGTTCGTACTCGACCTTTTCCCTTCTGCCCGGCAAATAGACCGTGTTCATGTTTCTGCCGCCCAGACGCTTCGCCGCTGCTGCCAACGCTTCGGTACACGCCAGTCGTTGAGACCGCCGGAGCTTATAGCCAGACGGATCGTACGCATGTCTCGCAACCTCTGTCCGGCGCGTGAGCTCGGCCGGTCCGACTTCCACGGAATCCAGAAAAGCAGACTCGCTGTACTTGGTCCATCTCTTATGGTTTTCTTCCGATATGCCCTCGTCAACGTCTTGAAAGGCGCGTTTACTGCGGCCGTTACCACGCCAGGAGGGGAAGCAGACGTCGAAGACGTGCATCAACGGTCCCGCTACGGCCTGGTCCCAAATCTTGAGGCGTAGCTCGGCGGGGAGGTCAGTAAATCTGGTGAAAGTTCGCAAGGCCACGGGCGACGATGAGAGCGACCGGTTGTCTTCGGGCAGAGGAAGGCTGTCGGCATGAACATGAGCGTTTAGCTGTTTTTGCTGGAGGGATCCTGCCGTTGCGACTTGCGATGGTTTCTTCAGATAGGTTTTGGCCGGGAATGCGCGCGCGAAAGTTGACAGCCATTCGGCTGAGTCCAGGGCCAGTTCACACATCTGATCCATAGTGATATCTTAGCAGAGTCCCATCTCATAAAAAGTCGATCCGAGATAAGGACGTACGGCAGGGAATAATCTTATGTTTGCACACCAACATCATCTAGCCTTCTCTTTCCCTTGACGCTTAGCCAAGCCCTAGGGATTCTACCAGGGTTTGCCGTTGGGGCTGACATGTTCTAAGCAGAGGTATGGTCGCGCCGCCACCGCATTGGACCCCGGGCGTCGAAAACAAGCCTCTAGCCGGGTTGCGCCGCTAGGTCTCTCCCGCGCCTCAACGACGATAAGTCACCATTGGCCCACCGAATGCGCCAATGCAGCGCCGGCTAAGTTGCCTGCTTGCGGTTGCGTGGCCGAGACTCAGCTGGAAGGGTCTCTCCTGCAACACGAAATGAGATTGGTGCTCTGGAACTCCCACCAGCCCTACCAAGTTCACATCTAAGAATTCGTTCGGCCTCCGCCGCGAGACACCCGATTTCCGGAGGGCTGGGATTGGAGCGCTGAACAAATCGGCTGGATCATGCGGGCGGTTTCTTCCGAGCCTGTCGTACCCAATTCCCGTCGTATGGGTGGTTCTCCCGACATAAATTGCGACCCTCCAAGTGGCTGCCACGAACAAGTGACTGTCACACTTGATCTTGGGCACTGAAACAGCTGCGTCCGGTCTTAGGACGCGCTCCTCCGGCACAGGCCGGCGTCAATCTTTGACCCGAAAACGTCGGCGACGGAATAATAATTCGAGCCTTTGACTATGGCATTACGACTTTCATCGAACCCGATCTCCGTTTCACCCCTGTCATGCCAATGCTTATATACTTGAGTTTAGACTGAGGTTTTACTTAGTATGAAAAATTTCAATGCAGTGCTTCTTGGATTGTGGAAAGTAAAGAGTTTGTTCACGTATGATGCTGCCTTCTCGCTGCTGAGCAAATCCACACACAGACATTGCTTGACGCCACTTTGACATACGCGGAAATACAAATAACAGTATAGTATACAGTTATCGAGCGCTGTCTTGGGGCAGTTCCATTCTAATGGCAAACCTAAGGTTAACTCCCAGCCGCAAAGTTAACATGTACCGGGACGTTTCTTAAAGACTGTATCTGACCACGTATACTGGTCGTAGTAGTCTTAGGTGAAGAGACGTATGTCACCAGACAGCACAGATCCGAGCCAGGAGTGCAACATATAGGCCGAGACACACTGAACTTCATACGCCCTCGTATGTCCTCATGACAAAGGACATACGCAACCTTCAAGAATGTTTATCCTTTCTTGCGGGCGCGGCTAGCACATGGAGCATGCCTTCGGCTTATCACTCGGCCGTAGACCTACGCCCAGTAACGTAAAACCTACTGTATTGACCATCATATTGCAAATTATAATCTCGGCTTTCAGTCGCCGCTTCCTTCACTGATTAAGGATTTCCAAGTCATGAAGCTTTCAGCTGACAGCCGAATGCTGGTTCAGCTTTGCGTGACTCCCGAGAATGCGCACATATACGTCGTATTTTGAAGGCTGTTGTAGTATTGCGTGATGAACTTTCGGCGTAATCGTGGCACAGTCTGTTCCGCCCTAATATCCAGAGTAATGTCGTATGTACTTTTTAGTCTTTCAGTCGTTGAATCGTGTTTGGAAAAGAAATTGTAATATAGAAGGTAAGGTAGAGCCTGATGAAAGAGATCGAAATCCACGCTTAGACTTGCCCTCGCCGAATATTTCCCTTCGTGCAGGCCACCAGTCAAAATTACCGGGCTTTTGGGCCCACCATGTGCTCCAGCCAGCCTCTTTTTGACATAAGAGCCTTCATCCCCTTGTAAGGAGCCCGATGGCTTAAATGCGGCGAACTAGCCATTGATTGTACGATCTCGTTTTGCCAGTCACTACTAGTACTTGGGATAGGAATATCCGCAGTTCACGGTCTGATAGGCTGGTATCTAAAGTCAGGAGTAACCGGTGATTGACGAATCTCACTGCCCCGCCTACAAGTATGGTGGTACGATCAGTTCTACAGCCAATCTGCAAATATAAACCATGAAGTATTTTGCCAACTAGTAATGCTACCCGCCAGCTTATATATCAATCTGGCCTAAATGCGAGCCAGAGATGACCCTACTCCTAAACCTCCGCCCTTTTGCCTTGCACCACCACTCTTTCCACGCCAGCCTCGCTTTCGGTCTCGTCTGAGTTGCCCAGCGTATCTTCTCCTCCCTGGTTCCAGTTGCCAAACACGGCGAGTAGCGTGAACGGAATCGTGAATGCCCACAGCGAGAAGCTCAGAATCATTTGATTCCTGTTCGGCCAATGCGTTGCCCCGACGGCGTACGCGATCGTGCTTCCGATGGACTCCCAAGATCGCAGGATACCTGTCGTGCGCGCAATGTCCCCGTCTTCTTGTGCCCCTTTGATCTCGGCCATCAGCCAGTAGATGTACGTCTGCAGGACCTCGTAAAAGAACTTGAAGAACATGTAGACGGTGAACGCAGAGTTAAAGAACGGTCCGTCGCCAAGATCGAACGAGGGCGGGTCGGCCATGGAAGAGAGACGAGTTTCGATGACGGCGTTCCATATCCAAGCGGCAGTGACGAAGATAAGAACCAAGATGTAGACGGCCCTTGACTTGGTGGCGCGCTCAAAACGCTTTAGGTCTAGGATAGCGCCGGTGGTAATGTTCGCTGCGGCCCCAACGACCGCCGTGAGGAACGATGCCAGTGCTCTGGATCGGACGGTGAAGTAAGCTGTATGTATTGTCAGAAGGTTTTGGCCGCAACACCTTGCGAGAAGACTCACTTGTGAGATAATTTCCCTGGTATGTTGTACCGAACTGCCCAGCTAGAAAGACCGGAATCAGCAGCAACATGTACTTGTTCCTGAGCTGCTTCCAGATCGCGCGCGCTTCAGTACCGAGGTTGGTCTGCTTCATGTAGGGGATCTTGGTGCCATCGGTTCTGACGACCTTCTGGGGCTGCGACAGCAGTAAAGCAAGGGGTGCTCCCAGAGATGAAATAGCAACGAGTCCTAGGTAAGTCGTATACGTGACCTTGCCTTTGTGGGATGTTTTGATGTTCAATGCCAATGAGATCACACCCCCTACGAGTGGTCCCATCTGTCGAATGCCCATCCAAATTCCAACGTATCTAGAGACTGTTTTAGCCACTTTACCAACATAAGGTGCCTTGAGGATGACGAAGACTGACCGGCCTCTCTTCTCTGCCTCGGGGTAGCCGACAGCGATGGCTGCCTCACTTGCCCACAAGAGCGACGCTCCAATGCCGCAAAAAGCCGCTCCGAGCAAAAGGAACCACTCGTTCCCGTAGCGGTTGTTGCAGTACAACCCAGCCGCGTACGGGGTATAAAAAGCAGCACCAATGAACAGGGTCCATTTTGCGGTGATTTTGTTGGTGACGCCTCCAGCAATGAAGCAGCCCACGGACATGAGTCCGTAAGTTAGAGCATTTGCTGCATTGTTCAGGAACGGCTGTGTGATGTGTAAGTCGACCGTTGGCACACAATTTCGCGGTGGGGGACTCACAGATGCATTTCCTCCGGCTCCGAGGTTGTTCAATGCTGTCCAGATACCGGGCTCACAAAAAGCCACGAGCCCTACAATGACAATTTGGAATAAACATGACCGATAGATTTGGGCGATACGACTGACAGCCATGGTGAAGATACGGTCTGTTAACAGTCTGGATTGAAGACGAAGACAGTGACTCAAAGTTCCTCGTGTAGCGCCGGGTCACAGCAGCTCTTCAGGTTATGATACTTTCGAGCGGCGTTAGAAGCACACCAAGCTCCATAGATGGTGCAATATTTCAGAGTTTGCAATGTCGTTGCCGCCCCGGTGCCGGCAAATGGAAGGAGCATCAGTATCAGCACGCAATGGTCTGAATGTCCACATTAAGCGGAGGGTTTCTCCATCATGGATTGAGGACAGCAGCGTCAATGGCCTCGAATACCTACCGATGCTGCGTGTATGTGAAATCGGACGTGGGCGCAAACAAGCTCGACAAGCATTAGCCAAGTCGCTTAGTTCCACTCTACGGGCCAAAGCCCAGTTCAAGGCTGTAACATGATGGTCTGGCGAACTAGAGGCTGCAAGTGGGAGGAGTCGGGAATAATGTAGTGGCAACGACGGTCAGGATCACAGAGCACGCAATTCCCCACGCGTATGATGTTCTATATTTTCGAGATCGACCAGAAAACGATGCCAGTCTTAGTTAAGTCTGTTTCATAAATCGAAAAAAACAAAATAAAAGAAAACCCTTTTCGCATAAATACCCGACAATGGAGTGGCTAGTGTTAAAAGGCCACACAGGCATCTGCTGACGCAGTCAGGTTGTGCTTATCTGGTTGTCCGCCATTGCCTGTTTAAGCCACGCTGAGAGCCTTTTATCGGAATCGGCTAGAGTGATATACTTTCACAAAGGTTGCAGCGTTTACGGAGTCTTAGATGCTGCTCAATCTGATTTCTGAAAAAATTGAGATTCGCTGTGCATTTACTAATGATAAGGGCCTCTGATATTTNTTTTTCTTTTGTTTTCTTTTTTTTTTTTAGCTTCCTGTTACACTGAGTGACGCCAGCCGCTTTCGGTCATCTCTCAAGATTAGCTGGGTAATCAAGGTGGTGAGACCACGGTGACCTCGAGTATCTTTCCATACTAGGGTGTAGGGTATGGCTTGGGATTCCCAAGACGACCATGCAGGTCCCGTAAATACCAAGAGTATGTTTAACGAAACAATCAAGATCCTGACAAGCTTGAAGACTAACACTCTCCCACACTCAATTAGAAAAGCATTGTTTCGTCAAATAGCAACTACGGGGTTATTTTGCAGCACTTCTTGCCAAGGTAGCTAGCAACACTTCGATATAACTCACTTTAAGATAGAACTATGACCATTTCCTCCGTTGTGAGAGGAAATGTTTACAACCAAGATTTGTATCACGTGGCACCCTAAAAGGAAGTACAGGTCTCTGCAATGTCTCTCTTCGCCACACAGCTGTCATTATGATCTTACATGCTTAACGTATGGCGAGAGCGATTCCATCTGGAGGCAAGAAGGCCACATGTGTGTACACTTGCTTAATAAATCCGTATACAAATCTGTATACTTGAATTTGACAGCAGATACAGTTAAACTCAGAAGTAATGTGTGACTATCGCCAAACAACCCTCTCACGGCTCCCTATGTCTAGATGCTGAACTATGTCTCACTTTGAAAGATACCTTAGTACTCCTCGCGCAGTGCACCGGCCTCTTTGCCATGGGTAACACCGGGGAGCGGCTCATAACCATGGTAAACGGACAACTCTTCGTCCCCGTAGTAGTGCTTGGCCTTTCCCTTAAGTACGAAGATCCTGGTCTTCTTCAGCTCGCTCCAAGGGATGACATTGCCGTCCGTCTAGAATGCGCAGAAAGAACACTGTTGTCAGCTGCTGCCCACGGCTGAAGGCTTCAAATGCAGATGGTTACTCACCGATACGGCCACCCAGCTGAGCTTACGGTGAAGGTACGGTTCAACATCTTCCGGAAGGATGTCATTGATGTCGTCGATTTTGTTGTTAGTGGCGTCGCCGTAGAGAGAGATGGTCAGCGGAACCGAGGCTCGCGAGAGGATGCCGTCATCGTGCTGCTGGGCGCAGTTGGGGCAGCGCGGAAGTTCCTCCTCCGCTGAGACTCCGCCGCCGCCGATCGGGGTGCTGAAGGTAAAAACACTGCCGACGTGGCGAGGGGCCTCGAGAAGGCCCGTGCTGTTCGCCGACGGCTCGGTCTGGGTAACGGGTGCCCCGAAGAAGAAGTGGATCGTGTAGGGGACGCCGTTTTTGTAACCGTAGCTTCGGAGGGGTTTAGCTCAGCAAACGGGCCTGGAGATAAATTAAATGATCATATTTACTTACCGGTCATACTCAACATTGATCAGATAGTCGTCGAATTCTTTTTCGTTGCTCCGATCCTGCTTAGTGAAAAGATCTCCGCGGTCGGCGAGCAGAACATCTCCCGTGCCGTGGTACGTCTTGTTGACGTAGGCCGTGATGCGCGCGACATACTCCTCTGGGGTCTCGCCGTCCTGACGCTCCAACACGTCGTATTGATAGCCGAGATCGGTGCAGCGTTTGATATCGTTGGAGGTAAAATACTTGATAGTCCCATCGGGGAATTGGTGGTGGAACGGGGTAAGGTCGTGTTTAGCGATAACTTTGTCATTGCCCTTAAACCAGCTGTTTTGGTTCATGGCCTGCCAGATGGCAAACAGACGGTCAATATAACTATTCAAAAACGTTAGTTGAGTAGGTTGATGCTTGATAATTTGGGAATTACCAGTGATGCACGTAGAAGATAGGGTCGAATGCAGCGACAGGTACGTTCATCATATGACCGAGCCCTTGGCTATAGTCGCCAGAGCCACCGATGAAACCCTAACAGTGTAAGCTTCTGCACCTCAAAGAAATGTGAGACGTGAATACTTACGTGTAGGTTGTTGTGAATATACTCGAGTGAGATCCACTGTTCCCAATGCGTAGTCCCAGCTTTGTTGGGCCCAGAAGTAACGGTAGACGAAAACGAGGCCCATTCATGTACGTTAGTAAGAAGGCGGTAGACCAGATCGCTAACGGAATGCTTTTTGATTTCATTGTCAGGGTCGTCGAGCCTCCGGGGGCCGTACCAGTTATGCAAATCGATGGCTTTGGCGATGCTCTCGTAGTTGTTTATGCCTTGAGATTGACTATCATCAGGAGAAGAGTTTGTGATGGCCCACCTGCTGGTGCCCGAGCATTTCGACCACTAATTATTGAGAGGCAGGTCAGTTTCAGTAGGTTTGTAGTGCGAAAAGTCGGCGTACATACCGGGTAAACCGTTCCATCCTCGGCGGTCACGTCATCGACTTTGTAGGGATTTGGCAGATCCCCCATTTTGGTTACTTTATCCTGCACTTTCAATTGATAACGATACAACGGGTTGGATTTAGTCTCCGGCTCTGGCTGGTGGCCGTTCGATCCTAACGGCATCCGGATCTTCACCTCGACGGGCCTGAACAGTTCGGGAACGCTGGTATTGATCGCCCAGTCCCAGTAGGGCAATCTCCACTGGTGTGATTCTTTGACCCATTCGTGCTTGTCAGCTGCACTGTGGAACTCCAGCTCTCCGATGACTTCGTCCATGAGCTCATGTATAGTTTGCTACGAAACGTTAGTCTCACGCGTGGTGCTCCCAAACCACGCGTACCCACCTCAAACAGCGCCATGTAGGGTCGGTGCCACGTGGGAAAGGTCAATGTGTTGTGGGTGCAGTAGATGAAATGGCGGTTGTCCTTGCTTGGGAACGTGGGCGGGTCAGAATTGTCCCATTTAAGGTCTCCCGGATAGCCGTGAATACCTGTCGAAGAACGCTTTGATTAGAACAGATCGAGGGACGGATTCTTGAGCTACCTACTGGCCACCTGGAAGTACGAGAGAGTTTTGGTATAGTCTCTGTCGTAGAACTTCTTGAGCGCCCGGATGAAAAGTGAGACTTGAATAGACTCCTCGGGCTTGCTCGTCGCCCAGGTTGAGAACTCCTTGCGGATTCCTGGCTTCTCGCCTGGAGGAACAGGAATCCCCTGGATGAGAACATGTTCATAGTCGGAGTCTTTGGCAGCCATTGCAGCGTGTCTTCATGCGTAATCTTGATTGGCAGTGAAGAAGCAATGTTGGATGATAGTCACAAGACGCCTTGGTTCTTGGACAGGAGATGCCTTTGGATTATATACCCGCGTATAACAACAACTTGAAGCCTTGAGTGGATCTACCTCATGGCACAGAACTCAATGGTTGTTGACACATCAAGGGTCGCATGCGTCGGGAAAGGCTTCAGCCAGCCCTGCGAAGCTGAAATTTCGTATCTTGTCATCGTGGTTGGTAGGAATCATATGGGGAAACTCTTTCATCCTTTCAGGGCAGTGGCCACGAGGATCCTCTAGCTGATGTTCATCAATATGCCGGTAAGAACGCTACGGTGAGTATCTTCAGCCAGAAGCGCTAGTCTCAAAACGTTCTCGAACCCCCGGAAAAATATTGTTTCATGCGTGATAGCACCATACCCGAACACTCCAGGCAGCCACGTACGGCTCAGATGGTCCTGGAAGCGCATCAGGAATGGGTTGAGAGTTAGCTGAAGCCGCATACTTAGCCAGATGATGCTCCGATGGCCAGCTAGCCACGGTCCACAACTAGGGGCCCAAAAGAGCCAAGAGCGGCCGGGGTGCAATAAAGTAACTAGAGTACGGTGGCGGGCGGGAGCTGCCGCCGCTTCGGTTCACTCTCCGTGGGGCCATATTCTCAAATGGTGATAGTCCATCGTGGTGGCGCACCTGTCACACATGCACACGTGCGGGCATAGTACCTCTCTTGGGCAATTATTGGCAAATAGTTTATTGAGGCAAATTCGGCACGCCAGAGATCGTTCTGGTTTGCACTGCTCAAAATAAGCCAGACTCGACTTGGGAGGTAGTCTGAACGGCACACGGAACTTGAAAGGAAATCATTTCGGCGCCGCTCGCTTTCATACAATAGACAAAAATAGAGGTATTTCTTCGTGATAACTAATGGTTTTTACAACTGAGTCTGTCCATCTCAACTTTAAGCAACAAGACAAGTGCCAAAAACAAAGAAGAATTGAGCTTCAAGGGATGATTATCTTAATATACATACAGCTTCTGCGCAAATTTCTCGAACATCTCATGACTAGCAAATGCAGCTTTTCTCTCCATCTTTTCCCTCACTGACCTGAGTTGGCCAGTTTTCCAACCTCGCTAACCTTCAGTCTCATCTGTGAAGCAGCGCCTCTGGGTGAGGTGTGAACTAAGAATTCATATAGGATAGCACTCATATATGAAATATCACTGCATCGTAATTTGCATCAGTAATATCCAGAAGGAACATGACATACTCTATTTCACAAGACCGCAATAAACAACCCGAAATTTTCAAACGCCCGCCCCGAACAACAGACACATCATCCGCGAGGGCTAGGATTCAGGGGCAACGCCAAGTAGCCATCGTTACCTCCATGGTTTGTGGCCGCGCTTATTTCATGTGGTCATTCTACGGACGACGAAAAGTGGCCCTGGCCAAATTCGCGTAATGTCACAATCATGCGCCTCCTTGTCTTGGTCCCTTCTGTCTGACTGGAGCATCTTCATGAAGGAACGTGCGTGTGCAAGACGGGTGAGCATGCGAGCGCCACGTGCTCTGCCTTTCTCCGGGATGACAGTGAAGATTGCGAACCACCCGTCTAACAATGGCGGCCAATTATTGAAGAGTTGATAGGATAATCGTTTCATCTCCTGATGTTGGAGGTGCAGCTGCCAGCAATAAAGATTATTGGTGCCCTATGATCTTCTCAGAAATGCCATGAGGGCCGAGTTGAAGAGGCGCCCTTTCTCTGGCCAAGGATATACGTTCATAGTCCAATAGTGAGGCATACGATCAAGAAGTCTGCAGGTTTGTATAAGAACATCAGTCCTGCACTCGTTTCAACAGGAGATGTACATCAGCAACAGCATCACTCCAGAAAACCAAATCCAGAGACAGCATTGTACAACCGAACGATACCCGACCAATCTTGAGCACATTCTCACACTTCCCAGCTTTCTGTCTTGCATATGCAGGCGGCTTTTCCTACTTTACTTTGCCGGGCAACATTGGCCATAAAATACCGTCATAAGGCGCTTGATTTTTTCCAAACTCCAAGCCCCTGGTTCGCCGAGGATCCGCCATAACCAAAGACTTGCAGCTGCATCTCGCAACTTTCTTATCTCGATTTCTTAATCTGTCTAATCTCAGAAACACATTCAATTTCTGTTTCGGCTTCGATCGAGATTGATATACGATTGTTCATCACTCTGTTTCGGTTCTTGATTCTCGTCCCTGATCGAGGACAAACGGCTTCAAGCAGAGTTGATTTCCGGGAATCAAACGGCCATACAATCTTTGAGTGGTCTTCACTTGCTCCGCTGAGGTCGAGTCATTATGTGCACCTACTCTTATCTTCACCACCACCATGTCCAGCCATGCAGCCGACCATTCGACTATGTCGTTCATTACGAGTTTTGCAGAGAGGCTGGGAGGGAGACCGACGGCAAGACCCAGGTGCCATGCGGGCGAATCTTTTACGATCCTGTCCAGTCGATCGATTTCGACAACCCCTGTGCGACTGGAGGTTGTCTCATCTCGCCTGACTGCAGCTCAGGCAACTGTCGCTTGGAGGAGCTCAATAGCCATTGGGTATGTTGCCAATGCACCCGAGGCAGTAACTCGCTTCGGTGGTGCCGCCACAAGATGAAGAAGAGCCCCGACACCTTCTGCTACCACCGAGTCTGCGAGAACTGCACTCCGGACGGGACTTGACCTCTGTCCAAATCTAGCTTCGAGCAACACAATCTCTGCAGCCTTTTCGAAGTCAAGTCAGTCATACGGTTAAAAGAACACGCAGAGAGCAGAAAGAGAAAAATGCTTGGGCAACGTTGACAAGATTAACAGGTCAAGATTGTATGTTTATACTGTTGATGTCCAATAATGTGTCAGGTTCCAAACAGTTGCACTTCGTTGGCCGCCGCATCCATATCTGCGGTGCCTAATGCAGTCTCGGATGATGGGTTATTTGATACAAGACTTGTTTCGATGAAGACGAGAGCTGAAAGTAGGTTGTACACTGGGAATGGGGGCTGTTCGAAAAAGATGATGTTGGCGATAACGGAGCGGCTCTGCATAATAGTTTTTCCCTACTAGCTAATTACCACAGTTATTAGAGGCACAAGACTGAACGACCGAAGGAGAGTAATAGGGGCCCAGGGAGAATAAAAAGGGTGGCTTGGAAGCCTTTGCATTACATCGCGCGATAGGGGTCCAATCAATAAGTTTTCTTTCCAGCCGGCAAGCTGCATGTTTCTCATCGAATGGTTCTCTTGTTTGCGCGACTCCAGCTTCTCTTGTCAGAATTACTTTTCTGGGCGTCAAGTCTAGGTCTTTGATTATCCTCAATGCATCCGAAATCGGCTTCTAACGAATATCAGAAACCTGGCTGCCACGTTTTTTCTTCAATAGCCTCCCTAATTATTCGATCTTTTTGGACAGTTCTTGCGAGCCATCCGCTGTGGTTCACTACAGTTTATTTTCCTGGTTACTGATCCTCAAGAGAAATAGTTGAGATACATTTGACAAATCGGGATGAGCTGCCGAGCGTTCCTTTCTAGTCTGTCTGGCAGCTGAAGACAAAAGTATATAGCTTCAGGCAGAGCGCCGTCACCTTTATCGTCATCATAAACAACCAGCACGTACCGCTCCAAGATCCACTCCAGAAATCCCTCAATAACTGTACGAAGTTTCAAAGTCTCTGAAGTGGCTCAGATCTTGGTGTTCTTTTGATCCGAGGTTGAATTCATTCACGTTGGGTTACCTGATAATCACAGCCGTCATCATCTCCTCACCGTCTCCCAAACAAAACCTTCGATTGTTGGTTCCGAGGCAAGACACCATGTGCAACACGACCTGTTATAAACTGCCGTGTGAGCATGTTTACACGCAAGTCAGCTATTGCCCTAAAGCATCGTCACCCTCTAGGAGGGATTCCTTTAGCCGCAACACCTGCAGGGACGTCATACAGCAAAACATTACCTACCCACCTCCTCCAGGTTACGACCAGAGGTTCTTGCCCAAATGCCCGCTGACGAACTGTCCCTTCGAAACTCGAAACCGTTGCTGGAACTGCTGTTGGTGTGGTAAGGGCTGGAATGATTGTGGCAGATGCAGCTGCATCATGGTCATCGATGGGAACGAGTACCGCTGTGAGCACATCTGCTGCAGTACTTGTACTGCCGCAAGCGACTATTAGACCTTATCGCCCGTAATTGAGGCATGAAAAGGGCTAGCGGCGTGCGAGAGGTCTGAGATGAACTTAGATCGTGCTGAAGGTAACTTGGAAGTTCAGGCCTACTGGGTTTTCCGTCCATTGAGGACAAGGTGTGCTATTATTTTTCCATTAAGTAGGAAGTCACAACATGGGAATCTCAAAACAAAAAGGTTTCCTTTTCTTCTTCCTCTGATTTCTTATAACGTTTGACCCATTCTGCAAGATTTGTCAAGAATCTGAATGATGACGTGGTGTACATCGTGCAACCACGCTTGCTCAGGTGCAGAAGGAAAATTGACTTACCAAAAGTCTTGTTGACGGAGTTCAAATATGCCTTAGAAGTTGTCCTACATATGTGTTACAGATCTCAATATCATATCATTTTCCTTCTTCTGTTTTCCGACTTTCTTATATTGACTTCCTACGGTCATTGTCTCTTCATCTCTTCCAAAATGTGATAGTCTAGGGATTTGTCTCGAGTTCGGATCAGGACGGCTGCATTTCGTGGGATCATGAGCAGCATTCCATCTCACACCCCAGATCCGGCACTCATGCATTTCGATCCAGCCCTCGTCGCTATCGGCACCTGCACCTCAATTCGCTCGACCAGTCAAAGAAAAATCCAGTCGATTGAAAAAGAAAACCAGAAGTCCATCTCAGCCCCGAATGTGTTCTATGATTACCGTGAAACAATGCCAAACAATACGAGGAAGCCTCATCGGCCACATCGTCAAAGGTATCTCGGCAAACCGGGGCCCCGGAACGCGGGGTCGGTGCCCGCTGCCGTTATCCACTTGTGGACTACTTCCTCCCGCTGACCTCGTATCACCTAGATGATGGTTAAGACCAGCTCGATCCAATACTTGGGGTGGGTCGGTGTAACCCGGGCTGCACCTTACCGTCGGATCATCACCTAGATTCGCTTTCAGTCCGCTCAATCATTCTTCGTGACATCGCTTGGCGACTCTATGGGTTAACGGACCCTGGGCGCCTCCTTGTCTTTGGGATGCGTGCAACAACCCCCTAGCTACTCAATTCTACCCATCCAGTATGCGGTCCCGAGACATTGGGTTCCTCAAGGCTGGCTAATCCGGTTCAAGTCTCCCACGCAGATGTTACCCGAGCTTCTCTGTCGGTGAAGTTGCGTGGCTACTAGCAAGGTGCACAATTAAGGTGATGTTCTAGTTGGTTGGAGAAGAATGAATGTGCATTGGAAGACAAGAGAAAAGAAAAACAACTGAGGCGCTGATCCGCAAGCTCGATTAAAATAAATGATGATCATTGAAACTATTTTCCCCCAGTGACATTCCCTTTTTAATATCTTGTCTCATCATATTCGTTCCAGTGGTATATATAAAGCGTTGGTTGTTACCGTGTATGAGACCGCCAGCTGTTCGGCTTGTCACGGTAGATCCGTGGTTATAGAACCGTCGTCACTCCAGTATCTCCTCCTTCAAATCTATCGGAAACGCAGATATAATTGCGCTCCCCGACATGTGTCACGGTCACCCTCGCTGGCATCCTTGCTCGCACACCTCCATCAACTGGCACTATTGCCCCTCGGCCCTTATCGATCTCGAGACCGGTGTCGAGACTCCCTGCACCCATCTTAGCTATGCAATCGCACAGCCTAGCAACTCCGACTGCCCACTTCTAAACTGTCAGTTCAAGGCCATGGGCGGCACGTGGACATGCTGCCAGTGTGGCCAGGGCCCCAACACTTATGGTTGGTGCACGATGACAATGCCGAAGCCCTCACAGCATCTGGATGGTCACGTTACAGAGGAGCTTGAGACGTGTGACCACGGCTGCTGTGCAGAATGTGAGCGTTACCGTAAGCTTTAAGTCTTCCGATTTTCGCCGCACGACCCTCCAGAGCGCTGCTAATCGAGATCTCCTCAGTTTCTGCGCGAAAAACGATGCCGGACCTGACTTTCAGCGACCTCCGCAAGGGGACGGCAAGCCGCAAGTTCGGATACAGTTCAGCTGTTCGTTCTCACCGCCGGGGTCCCGCTCTATCAGATTTAAGTGGTTTTGCTCCTGCTGGTGAGGAGGACGAATTTGGATCGCCATCTACCTATGGCTCGTCTTCAAAGAGTCGCGTTTCTTACAATGCACCTGTCTCGAACAGCGCTTCGTACAACTCAGCGACATCATCCAGTTGTGGATCCTCATACTCAGTCAACTTGGAATACAGCTCCAAGAGGCAGAAAATTTCCTCCGGTAAAAGGAGTAAGAAGGTCATCCGTTAAGGCGCACTAGCAACACGTGGGCTATAACACACGCCCTTGTTCCCATTGCCCTTGGAGAAGAAAGCAAATTTATTCTGTACCTCACTCACTACCTCAAGTTCACATTTACTATATCCACTAATTCCTGACGCCTGTAATTCTCATTGGAATGACACTCATGCTTCTAATTTCCTCAGCATGTCCGTAGATAATCGGTTCTCGATTTAGGGTAAACTTCCGCTGCTGCTGGTCACTTGCTTGTCAGGCCATCCGTGTCTGCAGTTTCAGCTGGTGCCTGATGATGTCTCTTTATTCCGTCTCATGCAGGATCGGTCTTGGGATTCGAGCAAATGCACAGGATTTTCGTCACTACCCTATTCGGCCTCTGCCCTGTTAGCAAGTGATGCCCGCCTTGAAATAGTGCCTGTGTTTATGACACATATTCTGAGCAGAACACAATGCCGCAGGCAGGAAAGAGAAATTCGGCATCATAAAATCGGTCGCTAAGTCCTCAAGACCGTCTCCCAAACCATTTTCCATTGCAGTACTTCACCTGACAACGGCCAATATCTATAAATCAACGGCCTTTCCCTGAGGTGGCACATTTTTTCAAGCAGCAACCTCAGTCTCACGGTAACACGACGAATGAAAGCCACCAAAAAAAGATATTTCCTCAAAACAAAGAGTGTTGTCTGTATGAAATGCAATCATCCATGCCTCGATATCGGTCATATACGTTCGTGACGTCATTCCATGTTCGCACTTTGTTGCGGTATCACGGTGCCACGAGTTATTCTGTTCCAGTTCCTGATCGTCTATCCCCGTCATGTACCCGTTGTTATTTTTGGCTTGCAACCTTCCTCTTTACCTTTGCGAAGGGCTTGTTCCAATCGGGCGGTTTCGGTTCCTGTTTCAGGTCTATGTGACCAATGCGCTCCCAGGTGCTCTCAGAGGTCCAGTCGTCGGCAAACATCTGGGAAATCCAATAAAAGGAATTCCCATATGCTTCAGGGTCGAAATGCCGGGCTTTAAATGTGTAAGTAACTCAACCCTTGTCCGAGTCTCTCTTTAGCAACTCACCATTCCGGTTCATCTCCCTCATTTTGATCCAAGTTTCGCGGCAGAAAGACATCTGATCATGCGTCAACCCGCTCCAGAACCACCGGGTGACTTGGTCACCCAAAAAGTCGTCTCCGGGGATGAAAAAGTCGGGTGACCGCTTGTAATACTGCCAGTGAAGAAGCAAGGTGTTTGCGCCCTTCCTTACGGTGTCGACGTATCGCACGTACGATTCTTTCTCCTCGCTTTCCTGTTTATATTTTAGGATGGAGTCCTAGTATTCTCAAAAGCGTAGGATTATACCTCTTTATTGTTACGCGCGGATGTACGCAGTCGATGATGTTCGGTCATGACAGCAAGCTCGTGAAGCATGATGAAGGTGACGAGATAGACCGTGTAAAAGGATGAGCGTATCTTGCGATAATACAGCTTGTCCAAACAGTCAATCACTTTCTCGTGATACTTGAGCATCTTAGAGAAGCTGATAGAATTCAGCTGATCTACGACCATTTGCGGAGTCGGGACCCTGCCGGCGAGTGGATGGTTCTCGTCCTTGACTGGGGATGTGCCTAGGCATTGCGTACGACTCGGATCTTTGTTATAAACCCAAGTAGGTTGCGCTCCGACGTCTGAAAGATGCAGCTGTCAGCGTTTTTGTCTAGAATAGCTAAGAGCGGGATGGAAGATGATGGGCTCCTCAGCATTTTGGGTACTTACATAGTGCAAATCTAAGCTTGAAGAGATTTGAAAGGAGTTGGAAGTCGACGGACTCCTTCTCTAACTTGTTGTGATGTTTCAGGGCTTCGTCGTAGTGATCCAAAATGATCCGATTCGCATCACCCCTGTTGGCCCGCTCTGCCCAGCTTTTGATGGCGTTTTCCTCGATGTAGCTGTCAAACTGTTTGCGTGCTTGGTTGGGGCTGGCAAGAGCGTAAGGCTGTAGTGGCGTATATCTTCTGTCCCCTGTTTCTTCGTCCGTCCAAAAGAAGTCAACTTCTTGACCAGACTTGGGCTCGAATTTCCGGACTGGGATGGTCAAAGGTGTGGTGCAAAGCCCACGCATCACCAGCTCGACTTGAATGATCTCATCATTCGCCCAGTCCTCAACGTTAGGTACATACGCAGCATATGGCTGTTCGAATGCTTGGGGCTGTCTCAGGTAGTGTCCGGGGTGGAGAACAACATCGGAAAGCTTGGTACGGATGCAAGGTGCCCGGTGTATGACTTTCACAGACTCCATATCCACCCTCGAGCAAGTCAGGCAAGAACCTTCGCGGTTCACCGGGTTTACGTCGCACTGAATATCGAGCAAGCTTTCGTTAGCAACTAGTTCAATGCTCAATGAGCGATCAATATACCTTTAAGCGTTGCATTCGACATCGGATGCAAGCACCTAGCCTCCTTGTGTCCGCCGCAGCTAGGCGGTCACTCTCGGTCATCGTTCGCTTCCGGAGGTTGATCAACTTTCCTTGGGCTTCTTCAACTCGGTTTCCCGCAATAGCACTTTCATGTTGTGTCGTATGGTTCGCGGGTGCCTTCTTCACGTTTCGCATCTTGGACTTCTTCGCAGCAGTCGGAATAGCCTTGAGATCCATTTTGGCTCGCTTAGTAGGCTGGCCTTGTCTGGCCGTATCAGAAGCGTTGTTTTCCAAGGCTGGGGAAGATTTTTCCCGACGATGAACTGTCTGCAAAGCCGGAAATGAATCTCCACTAGACGAAACGTTACTCATCTTTGGGTTATCGGGCTTCGGGTCGCTGCTGAATCTCTGGTTTCCTTCCGAAACAAGCTTATTGGTAATGGAACTTTGTGTGAGTCCAAATCGGTCGATGGAGTCTTTTTCAGGCTGTAAAGACCTTTGTACAAAGTGCTCCTGTGGAGAGAACGCATCTTCGGGACTAGATGAGCTGCTTGAACATGTCGTTGTACTCGGCGCATGTGGGCTGGAAGGCGACGACGTAGACCAGGATGAAGACAGCGCAGGGCCGGGTGTCAAGTAGCAGGACTGGATCGATTGACCATGGTGAACTGGATTTTTTGGGTTGAATATGTCAACTGTTTGGCATGGAGGTTCGACAGGGGAGTATCCGGGCTCAGTGGAATGGTTTCCAATGTTGTAGATGTTGTGGTACTCCGGCGCCACAAATGAGGGCGGTAGCCCGGTTCCGTCTGGGCCACCGTTGTATAGGCCAAACAGCTGAATTGGAGGCTCGGTTCCCGGCTGACCTGGGTTGTGTGACTCCGGATAATAAACGTCAAGATGTTGACCGTACATATCAACAGGCGTGTAAAATCCATGGCCCCTTCGCGCAGTTGTATTGACTTCAGCCAGACCGTCGTGACACTGTTGATAAATGTAAGTTTCTGCCTGCTGGGGTGCGTCATGCTGGTCGTCTTGGTAAATCGTTGGCCATGCGGCAGATTGGCAATTTTTTACCTGTTTCGTATTGCTCTATACTTCCATCAGTTACATATCCTAGTTCAAGTTGGCTTATCTAACCCATTTGCCGATATCAAATCTGGCAGTTGAGGAAGGCCGTGGAGACAGAAATAGGGAGTTGGGCAACCCACGAGTGGTGGTCTAACCGTAGGATCCGTCCAAAACGCTGGGGCATCGATTTCTGACATGGCTGGCAGAATTTTCAACTGTGAGTCTTGTCAGTTTTCGTGAATTCAAACTTGTTACGTAGTTACACGTCACTCACCGTAGCATCCGATGTGTGATTGAGGAGATACACACGCTGACCCAGTCCAAGGCCTTCGTTCAGGGGATGTACCAGATATGTGTGCCCGGCTGAAGAGATGGCAAGGATAAATCACTCGCAGGTATCTGGACCCCCACCCCTAATTACTACTGGATCAGATGAAATTTGATGCCGGCCGTACACCACCCTACGGAAGAAGTGATTCGAGAAAGATGAGAATGATGATCGGACAGAGAGCAGGTTGGCGACGCTTGAACACCAATATCAAATCCTCGCAAGAGGCACAGCGGAGTGTTCGTCGGGTGTTGATATTTAATCTAAATATATTTGTGCTAGATGACGTCTTGGCGTGACTGGGTGGAGGATCAGCATCAATGNNGGGGGGGGGGGGGGGGGTAGAGCAGCTTTCTTTTTCTTTTTAGTACCTGATCCTGTCACCAGTGCGCACTGCGTAACCGCGGCTGTCTGCCGTTATTTCTCAAGCTGGTTCACCTGCGGCACATGCAACCAGGTGGGTGCGGGAAGTATTTGATCCAACGGCGCTCGTGCAGGCTTGCAAGTTCGCTCCCAGTGTACCTCGCTACGCCGAGCAGAACAGAACAGGGGGGCAGGGGTCTACATAGCTCCACCACCATCTGGTTGTCGATTCCTCGCATCGTGTCATAGAGGAGCCAGGAGGCGCCATGAGCAGGGGCACTCGGGGACGTACCACAGCAAATCAAGGCGGTTACAAGTCCAAGGTACCCAACCATCTGGCCGTTCTAGAATTGGCAACTGGGATAGGTTGGCGAGGCCCTGGGTGGGCAGATGCATTAAGAGGAAGGGGTGATCGGATTGTATCCGCACGCCTGGCCACCTTCAAGAGGGTTCGAGTCTGGACTGGGGGGAAGCGATACATGCGCCTTGTGTCTACCAGGAATATGAGGGACTGCAGCCGTTGAAGGAAGTGCATAATCATGTACACAGAGAGATGCAAGAAATGCGGAACATGTAATAGCAAATGTAGGCAGTACTAAGCCCCCAGTGAGATGCAACTAGAAACTATACCATCAGGTTGTCCCAAATATCAAAAAGAAGCTAACCCTTCTGTTGGCGGCTGACGTGGGAGGGCTGTACGGCCAGCACTGAATTGTGGACACGACATAATACTTAACGTGCACGCAAAACTTGGGCGCAGCTGGTGTTGATTGACTCAAAAATGAGCTTAGAAACGATCTATGTTTTCGAGCCATGGTCACTAAGGCGCTCACAGAGGGCACAACTTTGGCTTGATTTCAATGTCAACACCCCCTGAGTTGATCGAATCCCACTCTCGAAGTCCCAGATCTGGGCCAACTCGGGATGTAACGAGACTCAGTCATAGAGCCGTGGGGGCCACGTCATAGAAAATTGAGGGCTTAAGGTATTGAGAGGTTCTATATGTGCGAATAAAGGTCACAAGAGGAGGAAAGGAATATTCAGCTCTCTTTGATTGGCAAAGCCACGTTTACCGCCCTTAATCTACCTTTAAGGCCTATGGGACTTCTTAGACCTCCCTGTGTCGGCATTGAAAGCATATGAGTACTGTAGTTCGAGGTACACTTGCGAAAATCGGAAACAAGTCACTGAGACCTACGCTATGATCGGCTAGCCTTCCGTCTCAAACCTTAGGATCTTGAGAGATGGAGATCGTTGGGCGTGTAGATAGGTTTTCTGCATGTTGATGTTCTGGCCTATCGAGCAGAACCTCATTAGGGGGACAAATTTCAAGAATTTGATGATTTCCCTCTCAATTCAGTGGCCCAAAACCACCGCTAGAGGAGCCTTCATTTCCCAGTCAACGGCACTGTGGAGGAAGGGCAGACGGGCAACTCTGCTTGATTGCGGTGATCGCTGATCCAAACTATTTCCCTCACGTAATACTCCGTTAAGCCTTTTCGGTAATGCCATTTATTTTCGAGATTAGTGAGACCGTATTTGCATTGCCTTATGCTGTAATCTCTTCGACAGCCATGGTCCCTCGTTGCCTCAGTGCCATTGCAGCGGTGTCCCAGCGGGACGACCGGGGATACATGGAGGAATTGCCTGTTGCCCCGAGCCCGTTTCATTCGAAAAGGGGGTCAGCCACAACCCACACAATGAAGGTCCAGCTAGTGTCGGAAAGGTTTTGTTTCTGCAAACACGAGTAAATTGACAACATTTTTACTACCAGTAACAATCTCTTCTGCGAAAAGCAAAGGGAGGAAAATGACCACGCACGTAAATTTGGTTAGGGATGACGATAACGTTTATTTTCCCGGAAGGTGAAAGTCAATAGGCCATTCCTAAACAACGAATAAGAGAAGCCTAAGGTCACAGTCGATTCGCATGCCTAGGAGGCAGACGTCACAAAAAGTCACCCAGCCCAAGCCTCGTTCTGTGATGAGTCGATGTAATTTTCCATCACGGTTTGAAGATTCAAAAGTGGAACTTTCCTTCCTCTTCCAATAACTACAGTTATCAAGGGTAAAACCGTAAGAGACCAGGGTTGGCTGGGCGGGAGGAGAAGCCGCGTCGAGTGATCGAGATCAACAACACACATTGTCCATCCATTTTGTCTTCAGATTGCTCAGAAGAAGCGAAAGTCCGAAAGTCAGCATAGTCACTCTCCCATGATCACACGAACGCGAAGTGGAACACCTGCTGGATTCCACGGTGTACATGTACGTGTCTAGCGTTCAGCTTGTAAGATGATCACTGAAGCAATAATTCCAGGCTGGCGAAACATGAGCGTCCAGATGCGCCGCCTCTGGTATTTCCTCCAGGAGGTGCAGAAAAATGATAACGTTGACGACTCTCGGCTACAGTAGGGTACTGTTAACTTTGTCTTTCCTTGATAATCTAAGCCCTGGTACGCTGGTAACACGCCAACAATTCCAGTTTTAGGAAAGTAGTAAATTTTCCTGACAAGGGAAAAGACCTGATGGCTTAAAGGAGTTGAGGGAAACAAACGCCGGTCTAGGTTGCACTTGATTCTTTTTGAATATTGGCGGACTCTAATTGTGGTACGCAACCGCATCCAGCCTGCTTCATCTACCAGACAACATGTTTTCTTCCGACTGTGTTCGTCTAGGCACTTCACGTCAGGAATCGACTGAGGTTCTTCTTTAATCGTTGCGCTTTCGTTTGGTCATCAGATAACATCGCGCGAAGAATAACCGGAAGTCTGTTGATGTTGGCACCGAATGAAGCCACTCGAATAGCATCTACTCTGGGTTCCATCAGCGGCGGTCACGGCAGTATCATGGCAGCTGTACATGGATCAGCGAACATTCTATGCAGACTTCTCCTTTGGGCAGACCGGAGAAGTACCGTACGTACTACAAGTATTGTAGTGTGGACACGTCTCCACTACTACCGCATGAGCAGGTTATCATGTTGTTTCTACATTCTAACAAGAGTATGCTATGCGATTGGCATTTCTCTAGACATTTGGAATCCACTTGTTTTCTTCATTTATCTATTCTCAAAAAACCCTGGCAACTCAGGGATTCACTCGTCGCCTCTTTGGGAAAGATGTTGTCTCTTTGCCCTATTCCCCCTTTTCTCATCTTCTCCTTGGCCATGTTTTGGGATGACAATGCTCCTACATGAAACATTTGTCGACACTAGAATGATAAAACGCCGATAAATCCAGTCTGCGACAACTCAAATATGGGAGCGGATTCAGCAAAGTTATGGTTGGTAAACGATGCATCCCTGAATTCGAGGGTCTTGCAATGCGAAGGAGGAGGGGCGCGGCCGGGGTGTGGGTAGAAGGGTAAACTGACATGTCACGATGCGATGTAGCATGGGGCCTCCTGCAGCCGTAGCCCAGCTCTCCTCTTGGTTGACTAGCCCTTGTACAAGACCCTTAAAGTCGAATTCCAAGTGGCTGCCGACGATTTGGTTTGGGTTCGGATACAACACGACAAACCAGCCGCTCGGAAGTCCACTCGTGCCCAGCGGAGGCCCTCCCCGGCCGTCGGTTGCGCGTGAATCTTGCTTCATCTGTTTGGTTGCAGCTAAACATACCCTACTGTGGTCCAGTTTAACGCCGGCTTCCGACAGGGTGGAACGGGATGAGTGGGAGTTTAACATAACTGAGGGGCGGACCAACTCCTCGTTGTCTTGAGCCGAGAGCAATTTTCCATGCTACAAGCGCACCTCACGCTCCTGCCCACACCCTGCTTGGCTGCTTTGCTTCTCATGCTACTTTTCGCCTAGCGACGCGATCCATCAAGATTGAGAGCCAGCCTTCTTCCTTCAACCTTTTCCCTTTTTCTGTAGTGTTTCCCTGCATCCTTTTGAGTGACGTGACGCTGCAACTGTGGCCCGGTTGACGGGTTGAGAAAAATGGTGAAGTGGGTGTGTACTGTGAGCATCTAATCCCGAGATTAACCCAAAATGGGCTCTGCCGCCTCCGTCCGGTCTTCTCCCAGTACTATCTCTATTGGTTTCAGGCACAACAATCACCCATGGTTTCACCGAAGCTGTGCTGCTTCCACACCACTCCGTCAGTGATCCATGAGATACTTGACGGTTGCCGACTCGTGGCCTTCGGCAGGGCAACGGGGTTCGGCCGTAGTTAGTTGCAGTAGTGGTACGTGGCATAGTCGATCACAATCCTGGTTTTTGGAGCCTTCCCGTCCTCCCACCCCAGCTTGGGAGGGCTGGTATCCTTATGCGAGCCGCTACTTGTAAGACTCGGTGACTAGCTTTGGTCTTTGAGGGTTTTGTCTTGATGTGCAGATGCAACTGAGACCCAAGCATGACTGCCTCCAGCACGGCAGTTTGGAGCCACGCGTCTGCCAGGCCCCTAGTGAACTGAACATCCTCGCTGCGTCGCTTTCGCGCACTTTCATGTGGTCGCAGTTAGAGACAGCAAATGTGTGGCTTTGGGGGTCGTTGCGTCGACTTAGGAATTCGCCAATGTTCTCTTTCGCCAGTTCCATCATTCCCGAGGGTGGGGATAATCGATCGCATCTACATTTGCTACTCAAGGCGACTACATGTTTCGCATAATCACGTAATTATAAGCTGTTTTTCGGGTAGGGTGGGTACGATCCGATGCAGCCGACTAACATGCCCAAAAACCGGCGTACGCATGAAAGCAATCTTTCCGTGTGGTCACTTCAAATGTTAGTGGTAACACAGTTGAGGTGCCCTGTCCCGTACCATAGACAGTAGAGTCAAAAGACATGGAAGCTGGTTGATCAGCCACCCTTTTGTCCTTGGCCATCTCTAATGCTTCAGTATACAGGCTAGCTTGCCTCGTTCCGGGTACTAGTGGAAATATAGAGACTTCTTTGCGCGTTAGATCAAATATAGTGATCGATGTCGCAGGTGATGGCGCGATGCAGATTTTCAGTCTCCTCAACGCAATGGCGGACCAAGACTAGACTACCTGGGGGTTTCACTCGACTAGTATCACTCGGCTCAGGATCGCCTACGTTGTGTTGTTTTCTCGTCTTCACTAGCAGAGGTGACACCGAGGACCGGCGCGAGGCAAAAGGGCTGGGCGCGAGCCCGCCAAGTCCGAACGGTATGCCTGCTTTCTCACCGACTGCCAGCCGGCCACTGGTTGCATAACCATTAGCCTGCCGCAGAATCCTAGGTTGTAGCGGAGAGAGAGACAGCCGTCACATCTCATTTTAGACGCAGCACCCCAGTTCCTCTTTGGACGTGCAGTGCTCAGACGGAGATTTCCCGTTCTCCAGTTATGTTTCTCCCTGACTCCAGTATCGGTCCCTTCAGCCGCCCAATGACGGCTGGGTGCCAGTCTCCTGCAAAGAGAGGCCAACAAATTCACGGCGGCCATGGATTATCCCGAGTTCTAGGTCCGAAGATCTGGAGCCACTCTGACATCACCCTGCGGATGTCTTTCACGACCTTGGGTCATGTAGGCGCATGTCTCGACGTGGTCCTGTGCGTATACCTGTTCGGTTGCGATCAGGTATTGGGCAGGACGCCTCCGGTTGTCACGAGGTCGAGACGCGATATCTCGGCGATTTGCGTACTGGCATTCGAACAACATCATCGCTGTCAGGTTTCACAGCCGTCATGTAGTACTGCATGCGACGTACCCTCGTCGATGAAACACCTTGCCAGGGGGTCTTTCGGCCGCAGTGGAAGAGTTCTTATCTGCCCAACGTCCAGGCTTTGCGGATACATCGCAAGTCGTTCCTCCCAGCTCAGATCAGCCCTATCTGTACGTTCGACCCAGCCGGCCTCGAGCCAAAAAAAGAAAGAAAAGAGAAAAAAAAGGAAGAAACGCCCCTATCCCTCTTATGAAATCCAGATTCATCCCGTATAGGGTCCCCTGGGCCGATCCCCACGCCGCGGTTGCGTTTCCGGCTTCCGGCGCAAGGGCCAACAAGTCCCATTCTTTTCTCCTTAACGGCGCATCGGAGGATATGCCCGACTCCCCGACCTTCCAACAGCATCCGATTCCCTCCGGGCCTACCGCGCTTGAGAAATATGACTTTGAGCCCGACCTCTGGCCTGAACCCCCTGCGCGAAATGAGACCTTCCGAAGGCGCAGCCAATCTTGTCTCCATGAGCTTGGGCTCTGGAACGGCACGGCCGTAAGCTTGTGGCTACAAAAACGCAGAATTGTCGATACGTGAGTGTAAGACTCGGGAACCAAGTGTCTCAGATGCAGAGAAAAGCATGGCGCGAGCTACCCACGCACACGCAGCCAAATTGAGATGAAAAGCGTCCCCTGCTCTGGCAACGAACCCCCCAGTCTTTCCCCTTGGCCGTTGAGACCAAGCTCTAAGCCAGTATCAACACGGCATGATTACCGTTTGTCTTCTGCATCCTGTCTTCCAATCCAGGCTTCCGCCTTCAGTTTCCTCTAGGGCCTGGCCCGCGTGACCCATGGCTAGCCTACAGCCTTGACGCTGGCCTCTAAGCAAGCCCGCGGCGCAGCATCTGTTGTGTGATGATTCTGCAAGCATCGCGCATGGACATATCCACAGGCACTTCTTCGGCTTCGTGAACGTCTTGGCTCGGAAACCGGCTCGAGGAAAGCAACAGTCGATTCCATCAAATAATAGCCTTCGGTTAGCTGGGGCGGCGGCGGGGCCGCATCTCGGAGATCGTAAAACACGTCACATCTATCCCCGATTTGCTTCTCTGGCCTCCGGGGTACTAGGGCTAGAGGGGGTTGAAGTGCCCCAACATCCAAGATACGACGCGCCTCGAGTCTTCTCCGTGCTTGAAATTCTCGGAGCCTCTTCCGTTGCTCCCCAGCCTATCAACATCCACGTCTGTCTGAGTGTCGCTCCGCCTTGCCTCCGCCATATTATGGGAATCCAAGGCTCTGTTGGGAGAAGAGACAGGCTCATGTACCTATATTGCTTATAGCATCATCAATCAGCATGCCGAGAAGAGATCCCGAGGCTATGGGCCGACCCCTCTTCATCCTCCCTCCTAAGACATGGGAGAAAGCAAATGATACCCGGCCTACATATCCCTGAGCAGCACTTTGATTACTTTGTCTTGTTGTTCACTCCAGCATGCAACACTTCGTTAGCCCTGCGATGCGTCGAATTGCATCTCAGTCCAATCCCGTACGCGCCGAGGCCCTACGCAAAGGGAGACCCTTAGTGCTCGAAGAAAACGCAACCGCGGAGCTAAGAAGCGCTGAGCCTCTGGGATGTCTCTGCGTAGTGTGTACCTAGCCGTGGCATCGGGTGGAGGTCAGTCTTTGAAGCTATCCCAAAGACGGCAATGCGTGTTCATTACAATTCTATTGGTCACATCCATCATGTCCCTAGTCCGAGTCCCTCCGCTGTCGAGGTGCGGAGCCAAGTTGTGCTCGTGGAAGTCAGCCACAGGATCGGCCAGAGAAGTGAGACAAGGGAAGGAGGAAACACTGGAAGTAGTTAGTACCCTATTTAACTCACACAGAGAGTGGGCGCAAGGTCGCATTGCATGCGTGGCCCCCACCCAACGATACATGACGACAAAGAGAATGGCATGCAGGGTTCCATGTGTGCGTGGCTCTTGGTGTTTTTGATGTTAATCAGATGAAAAAGTACTACATACATCAAGAGATGTGTACGAGCCGAAACCTTGAGGCTGCCAGAGTAGCAGCCATATCGAAGAGAAAACCCGCAGACCAATAAACACATGATCCACGCAAACGAAGGCGTAAAAATCACCCAAGACAGAGAAATCCTTGTAGCAGATGTTGAATCTGCCCACCGACGCACATCCTCAAGCGCCGTCCCTTGGGGCCNCCCCCCCGTCCTTCCACTTTCCGCGAGACCTGAACCTCGACCTAGACCTTGCTCCAGCGCAGGAGGACTGCAGCGGCGATGACGGGTAAGACACTTGCCAGCTCGCCCAATCCGGCGAACTCGGGCGGGATCCTCGCGTTGACAAACGCGCCGGACCCAAGCAGGATGGCAAACAGGTTGTACACGAAGCTCCAGCCGAAGTTGAAAGCGATCCTGTGAACAGCCTTCCTGCTTATGGCGATGGCGGTGAGGATTCCAGTAAGGCTGGGCCGCATGAGCACCACGTCCGCAGCGCCCTTGGCGACATCGGTCCCCTCATTCATGTGCACTCCTATCGTCGCTTGGGCCAGAGCCACCGCGTCGTTAGTCCCGTCGCCACAGAAGACCACGACGGGCTTCGTCGGAGTAGTCCATAGCTTGAGGAAACGTGTCGTCGTAGGAGAGGACAGAAGCTGCTGAATGTACTCCTGCTTGTCTCCGGGAGTGCAGCGGGAGCGGACGTTGGTGCCGGGGATGTCCAGTTGAGTAGCAACTGTTTGAACTGCACCGTCGTCGTCTCCAGAGAGAACGTGGACAGAGATACCGGCAGATTTTAGCGCAGAGATGGTTTCGGGAGCATCAGGGCGTACGGAATCCTCCAATCCAAACATCGCGGTGAGGACATTATCCATGGTAAAGCAGAGAGCAGTATATCCCTTTGATAGGATAGAATCAACTCTTGGATCGGCAGAGAGTCCAAGCCATCGTGAATTTCCGGCTCGGAGTATCACTCCAGACGCACTCGCCTCAACGCCCTTGCCAGTCAGAATTTTGGGGTCCGATACCGTCGATGGTGAGATTCCAGCCGCCTTGAGATGAGTAGCAACGGCAGCGGAGACCGGATGCTTGATGTTCCCAACAAGTCCGAGGAGCAGCGCTTTTGTCAAACCCGAGTCCTTGGTCAAATATTGCTCCTCAGCGATGCTCAACTTGCCTCTCGTAAGAGTACCGGTCTTGTCAAAGACGACGTGCGATGTTTTATAAGCGACCTCGATGCTGTCTGCCGACTTGAAGATAACACCTCGGTCTGCGGCGACGCCGCTCGCGATGACAATGACCATGGGTACTGCGAGTCCGATCGCACAAGGGCAGGAAACAATAAGAACAGTAATAGCGTATGTGACGGCTTGAATAGTTGCTTCAGAGGCAGACTGTTTGCGAATAGCGATACCGACTGCGATCCAGACGGTGAAAGTGATTATCGTAAGAACGACCACGACCGGAACAAAGTACGACGCAACGCGGTCCGCGATGTCTTGTATTTTTGGTTTCGACAACTTGGCTTCGTCCACCATTCCCGCAATGGTGCTTATCGTGTTATCGTCCGGCAAACGTGTTAGACGGACGCGGAGCGTTCCAGAGCCGTTGATTGATCCAGCAATGACTGAAGAGCCGACAAATTTCTCTATAGTCCTCGACTCGCCAGTCATCATGGACTCGTCCAATTCGGATGATCCCGAAACTACCATCCCGTCGGTGGGGACGCGCGAGTCGGGCACGACCTTGAAAACATCTCCGTATTGGAGAAGCCGAGCATCGATTTCCTTTTCTTGGCCTGCGGGGTCAACTATGAGCGCCGTAGACGTCTGAAGTGACCGAATAGAGATGGATTCGACCGCCTTCTGCCGTGCCAGAGCGCTGACGTAGCGACCGACCATGATGAGTGTCACAAGAAGCGTGCTCGTTTCAAAGAACTCGCCCGTAGAAAGAGGCTTGTGGGAAACGAGATACCCAAAGGACACGACGGAAAAGATGTACGCAGCACTCGTGCTCAACACGATGAGGAGATCCATCTCGATCACTTTCGAGAATATCAAGCTCTTCAAGGCTTTGGGATAGAACGGCCCGGCGATTGCGACCTGGACGATAGTCGCCAGCGCTAGTGAAGCCGAACCGTAGGCAATCTCTCTCTTCGGGAGCGGCGCCCAAGCCATGACAAGGACGGGAATTGTCAGAACAGTTGACAGCAGAGTGACGAGCCCCATGTTTCGAACGTGCTTGCTTCCGGCCTCGAGAGCGGGATCCGCACGCAAGGGTGCCAGCTTCATTGGCGAGTTCCAGCCTTTTTCGACGAGGTCGCGGGCTCCTACCACCTCGGCATCGAATTCAACATGGACAGTTTTCTTGTCCACGAGACGCATGTCCGCAACTCCCGCCGGCCAAGTCTGGTTCATGAACTCTTGCGCATCCCCGGGAGAGAGGATATCGAGGCTGGACCCCTGGCTCGTAAGCTTTTCGCACCTGAACTCGGTCGTCCGTTCCAGGTGCTTCATCACCTCGACCACAGTCCCAGCGGCCAGGTCCAGGTCGAACTCGGCGCGAGCCAACACCAGACTGGTCTTGAGATTTTTGACCGCGCCCACAGTGGCGAGTGTTCGTTTGAGCTTGGTCTCACAACCGGTGCAGGTCATGCCAGAAATGCTGAGGATGACATGCTCCCTGCCGGACAGGCCCTTTTCTAGATCTCCGCGATTGCTGTTGCCCTTGGGGACTTGATCGATCGTCTCCACGATCGTACCCGATGGTTTTTTATCGGCGCAACAAGCATCGGCGCATGAAGCAGTAATGCTAGGGGCCTTGGGCTCGGTGCAACATTCAGCGCCTGCACAAGACCTGTCCTTGAGTCCAGGACTAGCAGCACGGGAGACTTTTCCTGCCCCAGCACGCGCCTTGGTTCCGCACCCGCTTCTCTTCGTCCCAGGAGGGCAGCACGAATCGACCGAAGCGCGAGAGCGTGATGACTTGATCGAAGAGCGTCTCCTTTCAACCGAGGTTCGTTCGCGAGGCGCGCAGCAGGACTCTTGCCCAAGAGCCAGCAGAGCGCGGCAGATACACCCTAAAGCCTCCAGCTTTGCCTGGTACATCTCACGGACGGAGCGAGCGTGGCCACGGCATGCCTTGCCGTCTTGGCCGCCAGTACAAGTATCAGAGCTCGAGAAAGCTGCGAGTCTTGTCAGCGAGGTCAACGAAGGCCAAATATCATGGAAGAGCTTTACCCTTTCCGGGACAGTGAGGAGTTGAGGATTTGGTGCTTGCGCATTCGCGAAGCGCAAGGCGTTCGATGCAAGTGGAATCGCAGCAAGGAGAGGTTTTACCCTCGCAACAGCTGGGCGCCTTTTCCTCCGCGGAGGATATGACGGGATCAGCGGATGAACAGCAGCCTTTTTTGCAGTCGTCCATGGTGCCTTCTTGGAGCTTGTCGCCGTTGTCCGAAATGTTGTGCTCGGCGTCAGACCCGCAGCATCCTTTTTTACAGTCCTCAACCTTGACTTTGGGCGTCGATCCGCAGCAGTTAGCCGTGGCACCGGTTTTCTCGGAGCTGCAGCTCTTCGGGACCACGACTTCTTCGGAGCCGCAGCATCCCTGTTTGCCGTTTTCCACATCCTGAACAGCAGGCTGTGGGCGGCAGTTGTCCGCGCTGCCTGCACTCTTGCCATCGCCGGCGATAACGACAGCCTCGGCGACAGCGGAACCACAGCAGCCCTTCTTACAGACATCGCCCATGTCCTGCAGCTTGCCCTTGGGGGTGTCGGCCTTCTTTTCGCAGCCCGCAGTCGTCACGCTACCAATGCTGACGATCTGAGCCTCGCCTGAACCACAGCATCCTTCTTTGCAGCCATCGCCAATTTTCCTGGCGCCGTCATTGACGCTGCTTGAAATCTGTTCGCGGCCAGCAATCACCACGCCACTGTTGCTGGACGGGTCCTTGTCATCGGTGGAGCCGCAGCAGCCCTTCTCGCACCCTTTGGCGTCTGTCTCCGCCGCGCGACAATCTCCCTGTGCCTCAGACGCACCGACGCAAGACATGGAGTCATCTCCGCAACAGCTTTCGACGTCAGAAGGTGTCCCGGGTGAGACAAAGGGCTGCTGAGCATCGGGGGAGCTAGTCGCCGGATCCTCAGAGGGTGGCCCGCAACAGCCTGATCCACAGGCCATGTTGAATTTGCTGTTCGTGTCTGCTGTCTCTATGCTTCGTAACGTTTTTGGGTGTTGATCGTGATGTGATGACCGGAAGTTGTTCAGAAACGGCGGTCGGGCTCATTGAAAGGGAAAGGAAGTGGAGAGCTGGACGGTCCGAAATCCGGGGGCCCTTTCGGAAGCACGTGCAGACGGCTTTCCGATAGTCTCCACTTTGACGGGAGGGACTCCGGTCGTGATTGGCTGGCTCGAGTGCCAAGTCTCCTGAGGTAGCCTCCGGGGGGTAAAAGTCATATAAAAACATGCTCAAGAATGCTCCGGCTGCGCTCCGGTTCATCAAACTAACTTTCCAACGTTCTGGAGAGATTGAACCGATTCGAGCTGCGACAGGGGTCTTTTCGGTACGTCTTTGTCCAGAATTCCCGACAAGTGGTGAGGAAAGCCGGAGGGGCTAACAGTACTGCTCCGCAACAGGTAAAGGTGATGACGATCATGTCCTCGAGTGCAATTCTTATGGCTCAGTCGATCCAATTTGTCTTATAGTCTGTGAAGCACATACTCGGATTTGTAGACACGCGCGCGCCAACAGTGATCGAGTTCCCGCTGTCATGTCAATGCCACACGCATCGTCTACTCTGTAGTTGACCGACAAGAATCAATGCTTGAAGCTTTCGCGACGGTCCCCACCCGAAATGGGCGAGGCAGCGTACTGTTTCAATGGTAGGCGATTCTGTCCCGATATTCGTAGATACGGGCCCTCTTCTCAACGTACAGACCGAACCGGTTGGACTAGGAGCAGTCTGGCCGAGGAGGTGAGGGTCACGCAGCCTCCAGGGCTTCTGCGTGTTCTTCTCCTTCTGTACCCCATATCGGAGACACTTTGATGGGGGCAGGCATTTTTGATATAGGTTAACGTCCTCGAGAGTAGGACTTTGAAAGGTCCACAACTAAGGCTCGTGCCGAGCCTTTACCCACAGTATGCTGTGCTATGAGAATCCGGGTCATTGCCATCAACGCCTCGCACGTCCAAAGAGTCGGTCACGGTCGCTCAGCTTGGTAATGATATCATGGCCCAAGGTTCAACGCCGGAAATGGACGTGTCAGAGCACTCGACGACCCGGAAAGGATTCCCGTCAAACAAAGCATGCAAACAAATGCCTTTGACCGGCCAGAACGGCACAGAACGCCGCATCATTAATTAGTCCGCGGTGAGGTCGGGGGGATATTATGTGGTAATGGTTCGTCCCAAGGTTCAAAACCGCCCCGCATCGCTGCCGCCCAGATACGACGTCACCATGTTTCACCTCGGAAAACTCGAGCCGCAGAATTGCCCAGCCAGCCCGGCTCAGATATCCGGAGAACCTTTTCATGATGATCTGGATCCCCAGCTTTCCGTGTCACCTCGTTCCCCTAACCGAGCCGTGAGGATTTCGAACGCTTTTGTAAAATGGACCCGCGATCGACAATCCACGGTCCCTCTCATATCGTGATGACTTGGTCCAGTCCGGCTGCTGTCCACAGGGAAGAGCGTGACGGCCTCGAATCCCAAATGCCGTGCGACGAACACGGAGACAGAGCTTCATGTAAAACGGATACCGACTTGGCCGGGAACAATGGGTTAATAACCAAGCAAAGCGCCACGATACACGCGCGCACACGTGCACGGCGCTGGACCCTACACTTTTGTGGAACACGCGTGGGACTACCCATCAGAAGGCCACATCGTGCTGGTCTTTGTTGATTCGTTGCCTCTGGTCATGGGAGAAAAAAATATGATCTCATATCGTGTCCCGCCAGCACAAGGCTCGCGCGCCCCCCTCGGGGCTCCATCTCGCACGCATCGTCGTCCCGTCTCCCCATCGCGGGCTGTGCGCGTGCCCTAGACTCGCCACTCAACCCACTACCTCGTCACCCACCATCAGATCTTTTGAAAGTCCCAGTTATCGCTGCTGTTCACGCTATAGCTTTGCGACTTTACCTCTACTCTCCCTCCCCTCCGCCCCCCCTCTCTCTCCCTTCCTTCGTGCGCTGGCCCGTCTTAGCACCATGCATCCAGCATATGCAGCGCCGCCGGGCGACGACCCGTCCCGCACGCACGCCGAGCCCGAAAAAATCGAGAGGCCCGATCTGAGCGGTCCCGGTGGGGTCAATGGGGCCCCTGACGCCGGTGTTTTCCCGGCGAAAGCTGAGGGTAGCAAGGCGAAGGAGACGGACGCCGCCGACGGCAGCGACCTGGAGAACGGCACTCACCAGTCCGACTCGGTTCGGGTTTCGAGTAGCAGGAAGACCAAGCTCTCCCAGGCCTACAGGAAGTACCGGCTTCCGGTCCACGTGCTGATATGGCTGCTGTTCACGGCGTAAGTGGTTGTCGATGGGGAGGAGGGGTTAGGTGGCAGTCCAGTCCAGTCCAAGTCCGCTGACGAACGACGACAGATGGTGGATCGTCGGGCTCGTCTACCGCCGCAACAGCAGCCTCGGCTGGCTGAAGCCTTTCCTGGTGTACCTCGCCATAACCATTCGCATCGTCACGTTGTGGCTCCCGGCGTCCGCCGTCATGGTGCCCCTGCGCTTCACCTGGAAGCACACGGTCGCCAAAGCCTACGACTTGACGCCGACGAAGCTGCACCAGCCCATCGCCGCCGTCCTCACGGTGGCGGTCTTCCTTGTCGGGTCGATGATACCCGCCGAGGTTGGCGAGAACACCCGGGCCAGCCGGGCCATCTCGCTCTTCGGCCTGCTCCTCTTGATCGCCCTCCTCACGGCCACGTCCCGCGACTGGAGGAAGATCCCCTGGCACACCGTCATCGGCGGGATGCTGACCCAGTTCGTCATCGCCGTCTTCGTCCTGAAGACCAGCGTCGGGTACGACATCTTCGCCTTCATATCCGAGATGGCCCGGACGCTGCTGGAGTTTGCCAAGGAGGGCCTCGAGTTCCTCACCGACGAAGAGGTCCCCACCCGGACTTGGTTCCTCATCAGCGTCATCCCCGCCATCATATTCTTCATCTCGCTGGTGCAGCTCTTGTACCACTGCGGGCTGCTCCAGTGGTTCATCAGGAAGTTCGCCGTCTTCTTCTTCTGGACCCTCCGGGTCTCTGGCGCGGAAGCTGTCGTGGCCACGGCGACCCCCTTCGTCGGGCAGGGAGAATCCGCGATGCTCATCAAGCCCTTCGTCCCGTACCTCACCCTCGCCGAGCTGCACCAGGTCATGACCTGCGGCTTCGCCACGATCGCCGGCTCCGTCCTGGTCGGGTACATAAGCCTGGGCCTGAACGCGCAGGTGCTCGTCTCCTCGTGCATCATGTCGATCCCCGCGAGCATCGCCGTGTCCAAGCTGCGGTATCCGGAGACGGAGGAGAGCATCACCGCCGGCCGCATAACCGTTCCGGACGACGATGAGAGGGCCTCCAACGCCCTCCACGCCTTCGCCAACGGCGCCTGGTTCGGCGTCAAGGTCGCCGGCATGATCTTGGCCACCCTCCTCTGCGTCATCTCCTTCGTCGCCCTGATCAACGGCTTGCTCGGGTGGTTTGGCAAGTTCCTGGGCATCGACAACCCGCCGTTGTCGCTGCAGTTGATCCTGGGCTACGTGTTCTACCCGGTTGCTTGGTGTCTCGGGGTGCCGAAAAAGGACCTTCGCGTCGTCGGCGAGCTCATCGGGATCAAGATCATCACGAACGAGTACCTGGCCTTCAGGTCTCTTTCCAGCAACGTGGAGCCCTACGTGTCCATGTCTGCTCGATCTAAGCTCATTGCCACCTACGCCTGCTGTGTGAGTACATTGCTACGGACTTCGTCGTACGGCGACACTGACCTTGTGCGATCAGGGCTTCGGCAACGTCGGCTCCCTCGGCACCCAGATCGGCGTGTTGTCACAGATTGCTCCTGGCCGTGCCGGCGACGTTTCGCGCGTCGCCTTGTCTGCCTTGTTCGCCGGTGTTCTATCGACCTTGACGTCTGCCAGTGTTGCGGGCATGCTGTATACTGGGTAGCTTTCTTTCTAGAATCAACCGTATCAAGCGTTTGTGCACTTTTGGATGGGACAGGCACGTTCCGGCGCCGCAGGTACGACGCCTGTTCGGCATGGATGAGCAAAACCTGGGACACATAGAATACGCGCTACTTGATTTTCTCCCCCGTGAAGTCTGGTGTTGATGGAGTAATTGTTAGCCTGAGACACGTTGGGCAAGGCGTTTCGATGATTCAGATCATGGCCGACCGAGAATGCCCAACGGGATACGTGTCTCTTCACCATAATCGGAAGGGAACCTCAAGTCATCATGCCATCCATTATCTGAGACAATTTCGCGTTGAGGCTTTCAGGGTGCACTGGGGAAAAGCCTCCGCACTCCTACCGTAGAGCTCTCGGCCGCATGCAACGTGAACTGTTGATCCTTCCAGCCGAGACAGTAAGGCGTATTCGGGGACTTCTCTCAGCCTCTCCCATAACGACATCACAGCTGACGCTGACTTCCCCGACTCGGAAGAATGCAATCTAATCGAGCAATCATCCTCATTCAGTCTCAACTGCGCGCCCTGTCCGGGCTGACTCTACCGGCCGTCACGCGGCCGCAAGTTCGTGTCGATGGCGTGCTGGGACATGAGTCGCCGTCGTGCTGTTTCTCCGCAGCACCCGCGTGGCCGACATCGTGATCCTCCGGCCCTCCTCCGCCCCTCCCCCGGACCCCATACCCCAGGATTGCACTCGCGCTCTGGATTCCAACTTGCGGCCGTTTTCATCGCAATTCTTCACGTAACGAAAACATTCGGGAGAAGGGATGGCAGGTTCGTCGTGGCCTCTAGACGGCCAAAGCGTTCTGCCGCCAGCCACGAAAGGGGATGGCGTCAAATTGGTTCCGCCGCGCGATGTGAGTCTGTTACGAGACGATTACCCCATCGTTTCCACGTTTCGACCCATCAAAACATCTTGGCTTTTTCGTCTTTCGAACCAAAGCACGCTGACAGGACACTGTCAGCAAAAAGCCTGGACCCCCGTAGTAACGAACGTCTCCCAATTTGCACTGCCATGTTTGGGATCATCTGGGGTTTCGAGTTTCTGGGGGAGGGTACCGGCCGGGTGAGGGGGAAAAGCTGGGGGGGAATGGACCTGGGGAAATGGCTCCACACAAGTTGGAGCTTGGAGAGCTGAGCTGAGCTGGATCACGGATGAGGCGATGGCGGGGGAAAAAGACAGAGGGTTTGAGGCGACGGCGGCAACGGAAGCGCTAGAAAACGCATGGAAGCATGCGAATTTAGTGGCGGACGGGGACTAAGGTAGAGTTTGATTGGGGCCTGGCCGGATGGAAAGGGAGCCGTACGTGGTAAACTGA